>SJYX01009415.1:17252-56355 GCA_006410675.1 Oreotragus oreotragus
TGGTGATGGACAGGGAGGCCTGGCGTGCTGCGATTCATCGGGTCGCAAAGAGTCGGACACGATTGAATGACTGAACTGAACTGAATGTTTTCTTTTTTAATATGATGACTAAAAATTTGTGAATTATTGATTGTTATGCTGTACACATACATATATATATTTTATTCATCTTTTATGTATAGTTCACAATTTTTAAACAAAATTTCTTAAGCATAGTCATACAGTCTATGTCAGAGAAACTGAAACATTAGGGCTTTGGTTAATTTGTCCTCTGTGCACTTTTTTCAGAAATAGAGAAATACAATAACTTCTCAAATCCTCATCCTACATCTGGGGTCCATAATCTTCTGGAAATTTACCCAGACAACTTTGGAGAGATTATCTTAAACTTTTAAAATTCTAAGCAAGTTTACTTTGAAAGTAAACTATTTTCCAGTTTAAATTCTTTTCAAGATTTTAAAAAGTGATATAGAAAAAAACAGTATGAAGATAAAGATTTAAAAATGCCTTTCATCTCAGGGTTATAGAGATTAGACATTTATAATATTTTAAAGATGATCTTAATTAGTTTGAAGATATGAAGAGAATGCAATAAAAACTGAAGTAATACTATTTTAGATATGCAAACAACCCAGAAAATAATTGGATTCAAGAGTATGAATACTAAGTCACACTAATGTAATATTGCCACAATAAGTAACCAAAAAAGTAACCAAACAGCATGAAGCTTCAATTGGAATAAACCATTATGATTTTGACAGAGCTATAACTTTTTAAATAATAATGAGTTAAATATGAAGTGTTGCCAATGTTTCCATCTTGCATAACAAATAACAGTAATTTTGCTAAAAATCATTAATTTATAATATATGTTTAATAAACGTTGCTTCTAAAATATAATTATTGAAAAGATGATACAGATAGAATCATGTTGTATATAATTTAGATAATATTGGCTTATGTAAAATATTTTATAAGTATAGTTAGGAGAAAAATAACAAGGTAGCTTGAAATTATCAAATGATCTCTTCTCTAATTAATGTGTACATAAATTTTATTAGGTGCTTAATCTTGGAAACATGGCATATTATATATAGAAGCTATAAGCTAATAAAATTAAAATAATTAACAATTTTTATATACAAATATTTACTGGGTTCATATTAAAGTGAAGTGAAGTCGCTCAGTTGTGTCCAATTATTTGTGATCCCATGGACTATAGCCTACCAGGTTCCTCCATCCATGGGATTTTCCAGGCTAGAGTACTGAAGTGGGTTGCCGTTTCTTTCTCCAGTAGATCTTCCCAACACAGGGATTGAACCCAGGTCTCCCACATTGTAGGCAGACACTTTACCGTTT
The DNA here is from genome assembly GCA_006410675.1 of Oreotragus oreotragus. Taxonomy (NCBI): domain Eukaryota; kingdom Metazoa; phylum Chordata; class Mammalia; order Artiodactyla; family Bovidae; genus Oreotragus; species Oreotragus oreotragus. The sequence continues at coordinate 18,612 of SJYX01009415.1, forward strand.
GAGCCACCAGGAAAGTTTATATTATGAACAAGTAATAGACTAGTTAATTATTCCAACTTCAGTGATTTCATGGAAACCAAATGAAGACTCTCAAGTTGGAAAAAGGTATCAGTATCAAAAGGAAAAGAAGAACAAGAAAAGGAGAAATTTTTAAAAAGATGACAATTGAATTTGGCAAGTAGATCAATGATGTTATTTGCCTAAAGGTTATCATTAGCGTGGTGAGATAGGAAGCCTAATTTTAGCCTCCTGTTTCTGATGGAAGAAGAGAAAAATGAAGGCATTATATGATGACAAACACAACTTCAAGGAGCTTAGCCCTGAAGAGATGTAGGCATGGGGGTCAAAAAGGAATTCGAGTGTTTTTTTTGTGTGTGTGTGTGTGTGTGTATGTGTATATGTATATGATTTCAAGTAAGAGAATACTGAAACATGTACTATGGACTGAATTGTGCCCCCTTACTATTAAATCCATATATTGACATTCTAACCCCACAATGTGACTTTATCTGGAGACTGGGTCTTCAGGAAGTCATTTAAAGTTAAATGAAGTCACAGGGTGGAGACCTAAGCCAGCAGAACTGTGGCCTTCTAAAAAGAGGGAGAAAAAGAGATCTCTCCACCCCTTCTCCTCATGTGAAAACACAGCAAGAAGGTGCCTGTGTGCAACCCAAGGAGAAGGTCCTTACCAAACACCCACNCCACAATGTGACTTTATCTGGAGACTGGGTCTTCAGGAAGTCATTTAAAGTTAAATGAAGTCACAGGGTGGAGACCTAAGCCAGCAGAACTGTGGCCTTCTAAAAAGAGGGAGAAAAAGAGATCTCTCCACCCCTTCTCCTCATGTGAAAACACAGCAAGAAGGTGCCTGTGTGCAACCCAAGGAGAAGGTCCTTACCAAACACCCACCCTGTGGGCTTGTCATTAAACTTCCAGTCTCTAGAATGGTGAGAAAATAAATTTTGGTTCTTTAAACCATCCACTCTATGGAATTTTATTATGGCAGCCCAAGTAGACAAATACAGCACTTTTTTCCTCCTGAATCTAAATCACAATAAAAATACTTGCATGACTTTTAAAAGGTATTTCTAGTACTGTTAATAATGTTTGATGCAGGAATTTTTTTCATTTGTAAAAATGTTATTTGATATGTATTTCTAGCTATCGCATTTCTATAACTCAAATCAATTTACAAATGAGTGGTAACAACTTGAGATTGGGCACTGAATCTTTCTGATCTGTACCCCAACTTTTTTTGCTACTTAGACACACATGTGTTGTGCTGTGCTTAGTCACTCAGTTGTGTCTGACTCTGTGACCCCATAACTGCAGCTCGTCAGGGGATTCTCCAGGCAAGAACACTGGATTGGGTTGCCATGCCCTCCTCAAGGGGATCTTCCCTACTCAGGGCTTGAATCCAGGTCTCCCACATTGCAGGCAGATTCTCTACCATCTGAGCCACCAGGGAAGGCCAGACACACATATAGTAGAAGCTATGTGCTTAATTATGGATTGTTGAATTGAGTTTAATTAAATTAAATTAAAATAAAATATAAAATAAAAGACCTGTGGCCATTCTCCAGAGTCTCCCAGTAAACTTAATAGAGATACATTGGTGAGAAGTCAGAAAGTGGTAGATGATTAAGTAAAATGGTATGGTTCGTAGACAAATATAGATGTCAGCTTACTGAGAGCAAGAGCCTCTGCCAAAATTTTCTTTTACTCAGTGTGTTGCAGCTAACGTTTTCATCCCAGTATTTTCTCTCCAGATCTCGGGATGATCTAATTCTACGTATAGCATTAAGACAAAATTTGCACCATAACAAGATTTTTTTTCGTCCTTATAAAAACAAGTGGTGTGGCAACTCAAGTTTTCTAACTATATTTAGTATTAATATAATGATCTTCATTATCCAGGAATGAAATTCAAAAGTTAAAGTTGAGAATGGGTATGAGAAAGCATACTTTCTTCCTCAAACAATATCATCAATTTCAAATCAAAAGCTTTATAAGGCAGGAGAGACCATGGATGGTTTATTAGTTTACTGCAGCTGTTGTTAACAAATTAATACTAAGTTGGTGACTTAAAATAACAGAAGTATATTCTTCCACATTCTGGAGGCTGGAAATCCTAAATCTAATAGGACTACATGCCCTCACAGGGCACTAGAGGAGAGTCTCTTATTTACCTCCTGCCTGCAGATGGCTCTAGGCATTCCTTGCTGTGGCTACCATTACTCCAGTCTCTGCCTCCATGAACATCTATTGCCTCCTCCTCTTCTCTGCATCCTTCAAAATCTCCTTGCTTTTCTCTTACAAGGTATGTGCTAAGCTGACTCAGTCGTGTCCAACTGTTTGCAACTCTAGGGAGTTGCAACTCAATGGACTATAGCCTGCCAGCTTCCTCTGTCCATGGGATTCTCCAGGCAAGAATACTGGAGTGGGTTTTGCCATGCTCTCCTCCAGGAGATCTTCTTGACCTAGGGATTGAACCCACATCTCTTGTGGCTCCTGCAAGGCAGGCAGATTCTTTACCACTGAGCCACCAGGGAAGCCCCTTATAAGGTATGTGTAATTATATTTAACACCCCTGAGACAAAATTTTCAATGTAGTTATATGTGCAAAGACCCTTTGTCCAAATAATGTAACATCTGCAAGTTTCAGTGATTAGTACTTGCTGTCTTTGTATGGCTATTGTTCAACTTATTCCAAAGGGGACTTTTTTAAAAAAAAAATTAGGTTAGAATTCTCAAAGAAGGCATGTACATAAATATTCCTAGTGGTAACAGCAAACTGGAAATAACCCAATGCCCATGAATAGGAGAATGGACAAACTATTATGACATAGTCATATAATAGACTATTAGCAAAAAAAGGAGTGAAACATTGGTATACTTGGATGAACCTCATCAGATCATGCTGAGCATAAGTAGACAGACAACGTAAGTACATACGGTATACTTCTAGTTATAGAAAGTTCATTAGAAGGCAAAATAAGTCAACAGACAGAAATAAGAGCAGTAATTAAGTATGAACTGAGGAGCAGAGAAGGGGACTTATAGGAAGTAAGTTTGAGAGAACATTTGAGAGATCACCAGAAATGTTCTATATTTTGATGAGCATGTTGATTAAATGGGAATACTTATTTGTTAAAACTATAAACTATACTTTAAGATCTGTGCCTTTATTATATATAATTACACATCAAGAAAAAGAGGATACGAGCCAAAGTGAGAAGTTGATCTCTGAAGAGAAGTAGAACCCAGCATCCTGTTTCCACCGCAAAAGGAATCTCAGGCTGTATGACTACAGGGACACAACCCCCTATTCCAAACCTTGATGCGTGTTCTCTGGAATACGCTCAAAACCAAAATTTTTACAGAATACAACTAAGTTTCCCCTATTCAGTATTTCACTCTTTAAAAAAAAAAAATTGCGATAGTTGCAAAATATTTCAAGAAATCATGTTCTATCATTTTTATTGCTGGCAGTTTGTAACACTATGAAGTAGCCAGTATATGGCTAGAGCTTATCTGATCTATTTACAATTGATTTCAAGTTAACCACAGCCTCACTTCCCCATAATAACCTGGTAAATTGAGAGTCGACTGAGGTTGTCTCATTTCATCCTTCCCCTCATATTTCCTACAGAATTTACATAAAAATCCTATAGATTTCCAGTTCATAAAATTATGCTTTCACACTTTTGTACACAAATTTATACCTCCACTCCCTTCCAGGTCACCTTAGCCCAATGACCCAGAATATGTCTTTCATTTCCTTTCATTTATTTTTATCATATGATTTTCAATCTGGATTTAACATGCTGTCAAGTGACCTTTATTTTTTCCCCCTGGCACTAGTTAAATCAAATTCTTTTGTGTGTACAGATGCCCATTTTGTGATCTCATTGAAACTGTTATGATTTTTAGATTGGTCAAATCAAGGCCTAGATTCTCTTTAAAAAAAAAAAAGAAAGAGGAGCCCTGTACTGTTTCGTAAGGAAAAGAGGAACTACAACCAATAATAAAAGAGTATTTAAAAAACAGAGTATACTGGTTGAGACAAGATTCAGATAAATATTAGGGGATACAGCTCCAGAAAGAGAAAGTGACTGAAAATTATTCCATGAAACATGTGGAGTGGGTAGGGGGTTGGGAGTAAAAGCTGATAGAAATTCAGTTTGTGTTGCTCACAATAAATGTTTTAGGGAGGATCTGGAGATCTACCACCCCATTAATTGTAGCAACGTAAAATCTGTGTGAGCTCAGAATTATACACAGAGGAGACTCTATGGGGATTTAGCTCAGGTTAATAAGTGTCAACTTCCTGGGACTATGAAATAAGCTGGAAATAATTTGCTAAGAAGTTTCCTGAATATGAAGTGGCTTTAATAAGATAGTTTGATGAGTAAATGAATCAGAAAATTGAGGGCTAAATTTTCCTTACATTTCCTACATATTTGCAGTGATGGTAAGGTCAAAACATTTGGATTATAATTTGAGATCTATCAACTCTTGAAGTAAAGACTATCTAAACCAAGTCATTGTCAGGCACTAAAATAAAATCATGAACCCCACTAATTCAAATGCAATCTGTAGGCCTAGAGCTTGCATTTGAGAAAGGAAAACTAGGCCACACTGTTCTACATATTATGCAAATATAGAGTTCAGCTGCAACTGTCTGAGATTGTGAGGTGTGCAGAAAATCATGTCTACTAATAATCAAGTATGCAAAACGATTTTAAGTAAAATTGAATGAATTTACAGTTCCTTTTATAAAACATCATATACATTTTTATTGAATTAAATAGGGTTGCAAGGAGTACTAGATATTTACACATAGTTGGAAGACTGTCTTATCTTCACCAAGACACTGCGTTGTTAATGATTGCTGTGATCACACATTATTGCAGTGCTTTCTTTTTCTGAGCATATGTTTTGAATGACAATATAAGCATATGTCCACAGCAAGGTCGTGCCCTTGTGAATGTCAACCATAATAGGTATTATAGCAGAAAACAATTTGACATCATCGCATACAGACTTTTATATGATATTTATTCTCATATCCAAGTATATGGAGTATTTACTCTGTCCCATGCACTTTTTTTTCTTTTATTATTCATTATTATTATTTTGTTTTACTTTACAATATTGTATTGGTTTTGTCATATATCAACACGAATCCGCCACGGGTGTACAAGTGTTCCCTATCCTGAACCCCCCTCCCACCTCCCATGTCCCATGCACTTTTCTAGGCACCAAGCATACATAGTGAACACAAAGGACAAGGATGGGTCCTTAATTTTCCACCTGATCAAATCACCCACACACACACACAAATGTGCAAAATACATGAAGTAACGGTTTCCATGAGGATGTTGAGAAACTCACAAATAACTTTCTCTTTCCTCCTTTTAAAAATCCATTTATTGACTTACTTCTCTCTGATGATGCTGTGAAGACAGCTCATCACCGAGATGAGATACTTCAGAATTATCATTGATTCTGCAGTGTACCTTAGTTGAGAAATACAGTATTTGTTTGTCACATGAATCTGCATATTATTATCTTTTGTTTTCCTTCCAGATGGCCCTTGGAGTGTGTAAAACTAACCTCTTTGCCATTTTTGTCTTTTCCATGTTCTAGCAAAGAATACAATTTAGAGGTTTCTCATCTAAAATCCAAGGTTATAATCAGATAATCTTACCAAGAACTTACTCTAAACATAACCTCTGCTCTGATATAGAGTCCTGCCTTAATTCTGGCCCATTTCACTCCATTCCTAAATGCAAATTTCTACTAGAGGAGCATCAGGGTAAATATGTCCTGGGTGGAAATACCAGGTTGTAAAAAGGAAAGTACTACATGTTCTAATGTTCATTTTTACATAGTTGAATGTTTTATTTGGCTCTCTGCATATTTACCTGTTGCATTAAAGGAACAAATGAGCAAAGAATGTTTTACATTTTGCAAATGTTCAGGCCAAGGTATTTTGTAACTTTGAATTTTGTTTTGCAAAATGTAAGATATTTACTCATTCTTTCCTTATTGGTGACAATCAATTTGACCTTATCAGAGGTCTCTTTTTTCATATTTTATAGTAGACATTAACAATAGGGGATATTGAGAAGCCTGATAATTTTAAAATCATCGATATCATGCTATTAATAGTAAGTAATGGTTTTCCCAGGTGGTGTTAGTGGTAAAGAACCCACCTGCCAATGCAGGAGACTTGAGAGACTCAGGTTCAATCCCTGGAAGGGGAAGATCCCATGAAGGAAGAAATGGCAAATCACTGCAGTATCCTTGTCTTTAAAATCCCATGGACAGAAGAGCCTGGTGGGCTACACGCACAATTAAAACTACAAACACGTCCTCTCAAATCTTTAGATCTTACAAATTCAAACCAGCTACACATGCATTAAAATAAATTTTTCCACCAAGTTAATTTTCCAAATTAATTCACTATTTAAAAATTTATTAATATATTTTATAGTATCAGAGAGTTTTGATTTATCAAGAGTCTACATTATAGTCAAGTTTCATTAAGATGGAAGAGAGTACAGTCTTTCAAATCTGTTCATATTAATATTTAGATTTTATTTTACATTCAAACCATGAAATTTAAGTAGAGGAAAAGGAGAGAGGGAGATTTTCATAGCTTTGCAAAAAAGTATGTTACTATTATGAATGCAAGCATTTTTTGAAAAAAAAAAAANGTTGGGAGTAAAAGCTGATAGAAATTCAGTTTGTGTTGCTCACAATAAATGTTTTAGGGAGGATCTGGAGATCTACCACCCCATTAATTGTAGCAACGTAAAATCTGTGTGAGCTCAGAATTATACACAGAGGAGACTCTATGGGGATTTAGCTCAGGTTAATAAGTGTCAACTTCCTGGGACTATGAAATAAGCTGGAAATAATTTGCTAAGAAGTTTCCTGAATATGAAGTGGCTTTAATAAGATAGTTTGATGAGTAAATGAATCAGAAAATTGAGGGCTAAATTTTCCTTACATTTCCTACATATTTGCAGTGATGGTAAGGTCAAAACATTTGGATTATAATTTGAGATCTATCAACTCTTGAAGTAAAGACTATCTAAACCAAGTCATTGTCAGGCACTAAAATAAAATCATGAACCCCACTAATTCAAATGCAATCTGTAGGCCTAGAGCTTGCATTTGAGAAAGGAAAACTAGGCCACACTGTTCTACATATTATGCAAATATAGAGTTCAGCTGCAACTGTCTGAGATTGTGAGGTGTGCAGAAAATCATGTCTACTAATAATCAAGTATGCAAAACGATTTTAAGTAAAATTGAATGAATTTACAGTTCCTTTTATAAAACATCATATACATTTTTATTGAATTAAATAGGGTTGCAAGGAGTACTAGATATTTACACATAGTTGGAAGACTGTCTTATCTTCACCAAGACACTGCGTTGTTAATGATTGCTGTGATCACACATTATTGCAGTGCTTTCTTTTTCTGAGCATATGTTTTGAATGACAATATAAGCATATGTCCACAGCAAGGTCGTGCCCTTGTGAATGTCAACCATAATAGGTATTATAGCAGAAAACAATTTGACATCATCGCATACAGACTTTTATATGATATTTATTCTCATATCCAAGTATATGGAGTATTTACTCTGTCCCATGCACTTTTTTCTTTTATTATTCATTATTATTATTTTGTTTTACTTTACAATATTGTATTGGTTTTGTCATATATCAACACGAATCCGCCACGGGTGTACAAGTGTTCCCTATCCTGAACCCCTCTCCCACCTCCCATGTCCCATGCACTTTTCTAGGCACCAAGCATACATAGTGAACACAAAGGACAAGGATGGGTCCTTAATTTTCCACCTGATCAAATCACCCACACACACACACAAATGTGCAAAATACATGAAGTAACGGTTTCCATGAGGATGTTGAGAAACTCACAAATAACTTTCTCTTTCCTCCTTTTAAAAATCCATTTATTGACTTACTTCTCTCTGATGATGCTGTGAAGACAGCTCATCACCGAGATGAGATACTTCAGAATTATCATTGATTCTGCAGTGTACCTTAGTTGAGAAATACAGTATTTGTTTGTCACATGAATCTGCATATTATTATCTTTTGTTTTCCTTCCAGATGGCCCTTGGAGTGTGTAAAACTAACCTCTTTGCCATTTTTGTCTTTTCCATGTTCTAGCAAAGAATACAATTTAGAGGTTTCTCATCTAAAATCCAAGGTTATAATCAGATAATCTTACCAAGAACTTACTCTAAACATAACCTCTGCTCTGATATAGAGTCCTGCCTTAATTCTGGCCCATTTCACTCCATTCCTAAATGCAAATTTCTACTAGAGGAGCATCAGGGTAAATATGTCCTGGGTGGAAATACCAGGTTGTAAAAAGGAAAGTACTACATGTTCTAATGTTCATTTTTACATAGTTGAATGTTTTATTTGGCTCTCTGCATATTTACCTGTTGCATTAAAGGAACAAATGAGCAAAGAATGTTTTACATTTTGCAAATGTTCAGGCCAAGGTATTTTGTAACTTTGAATTTTGTTTTGCAAAATGTAAGACATTTACTCATTCTTTCCTTATTGGTGACAATCAATTTGACCTTATCAGAGGTCTCTTTTTTCATATTTTATAGTAGACATTAACAATAGGGGATATTGAGAAGCCTGATAATTTTAAAATCATCGATATCATGCTATTAATAGTAAGTAATGGTTTTCCCAGGTGGTGTTAGTGGTAAAGAACCCACCTGCCAATGCAGGAGACTTGAGAGACTCAGGTTCAATCCCTGGAAGGGGAAGATCCCATGAAGGAAGAAATGGCAAATCACTGCAGTATCCTTGTCTTTAAAATCCCATGGACAGAAGAGCCTGGTGGGCTACACGCACAATTAAAACTACAAACACGTCCTCTCAAATCTTTAGATCTTACAAATTCAAACCAGCTACACATGCATTAAAATAAATTTTTCCACCAAGTTAATTTTCCAAATTAATTCACTATTTAAAAATTTATTAATATATTTTATAGTATCAGAGAGTTTTGATTTATCAAGAGTCTACATTATAGTCAAGTTTCATTAAGATGGAAGAGAGTACAGTCTTTCAAATCTGTTCATATTAATATTTAGATTTTATTTTACATTCAAACCATGAAATTTAAGTAGAGGAAAAGGAGAGAGGGAGATTTTCATAGCTTTGCAAAAAAGTATGTTACTATTATGAATGCAAGCATTTTTTGAAAAAAAAAAACAAAAACAAACTATTATTATCTTGTGGGCTAAAAATTGATGCATGCCAGAAATTACATGGGCTTCCCAGATGTTGCTAGTGGTAAAGAACCCATCTGCCAAAACAGGAGATGTAAGAAACTTGGGTTTGATACCTGGATCAAGAAGATCCCCCGGAGAAGGGCATGGCTACCCACTCTAGTATTCTTGCCTGGAGAATCCCATGAATAGAGGAACCTGGCAGGCTACAGTCCATGGGGTCACAGAGAGTTGGACGTGAGTGAAGTAACTTAGCACATACACACAGAAAGTACATATCTGTATATTAGTGCATAAAGGCTTCCAGGTGAAAATACTGTAAAATTTCAGAACTTTCTTATTTAATTTTTAACTGTTAAATCAGTTGAGATGATTTCAACTGTAACTAACAGGAAGTCCAACTAAAAATGCTTTAAAAGTCATTAGATCCCCTAGCAGTAAATCAAGAGGAAGACAGACATTATGGATTGTTGATTCAGTAGCTTAAAGATGTGATCAGGGACTCAGTTCCCTCTAGCTCTTTATTCCGCTGTTCACATCATTGGCTTTTGGGGTAGATTTCAACTGTAACTAACAGGAAGTCCAACTAAAAATGCTTTAAAAGTCATTAGATCCCCTAACAGTAAATCAAGAGGAAGACAGACATTATGGATTGTTGATTCAGTAGCTTAAAGATGTGATCAGGGACTCAGTTCCCTCTAGCTCTTTATTCCGCTGTTCACATCATTGGCTTTTGGGGTATAGCTCGGGGAAGAACATTTGACTGATATTGTTGGCATTACCCTTGGGATCACAAAAAGTCTCTCAGCAGCACATGAAAATGCACTTTTGTACTAAAATCCAATGGTAGGGAGCCTCTCCCTCACTCAGGGAATGTGGTCCTTTCCTTAAGGCTGAACAACTAGGACTTCAATAATCAGGAAGATGGCATATACTTGTCAATTTCTTTAAAACCATGCTTGAAGACAAATCATCATGAATCACCATTAGAAATGAGGATGGATTCAGTTTCTCCAAAAATATGATGGGGTAAGTAGTTTGTCATCGACATCTAAACAAATCGAGGTTTGGTTATGAAGGAGAAAATGGGGAATAGATTCAAGCTGAGCAAATAGCCATGCTTTCTACAACTGTGTGTCTCTGCTGAGTGCTCTTAAATGCTTGCATTTCCTCATCACAGCATCAGCATGAGAGCTTACACGTGGTTGGTGTTCCACAGATGTTTCATTGTCCTGTCGGATGGAAAGTTTGAAGGGAGCATCCTCACCTTAGATAAGGAGTGAGGAACAACTGAGTAGTGAAGACTATTAAAATGCTGGCAAAAGTGGACTTGTTATCTTGGATTTAATAATGACCATGCTGGGCAAAATCAAAATGCGTGTGAGAAGCTTAAAGAATGATGTGGTTCAGTCTCACAGAGGTGCTGTGGACCATAAAACATAATCCATGCAATCAAAAATAATTTCAACATATATCAAATCCTTTACTTACACTTGTCAAATACCGTGAAGCAATCATAATCCTTAGAAATACCTCTTGGTTTTCCCCCTTGTTTTTCTCTGCCATCCTCAGCCTTCATGTACTTGTCCACTCTTTGTCTCTGCCAACAAACTAACTGAGAACCCTACTCCTTTCTCTAGCCTGTAGTACTTTTGCTCCATTTCATCCGGTATGGTCCTTTATGCGTGAAATTTCTGTTCGCTGTCTAAAAGGTGGGAAGAGCTACCCATTCTTTTATATTAAATTTTTGTCCTTAAAAGAATTAAAGGAGAATTGAATTGCAAGAATATGAATCACCAAAAACTTAGTTTAATTATCTCAGATCATTAAAAAGTGTGATCCTAAATCAGTGAAAATAGATGTATTCTCTGAAGCACTATAAGTACTATGGGGTCAAATTATGCAGGAGGGACATGATGTCATACTAGTAGAAATTGTTTGATTAGCATTCACACTGATGGCTCAGTGGTAGAGAATCAGCCTGCCAGTGCAGGGGATGCAAGAGACATGGCTTCAATTCCTGAGTCATGTCGGGAAGATCCCTTGGAGAAGGAAATGGCAGCCTATTCCAGTATTCTTGCCTGGAATATTCCATGGACAGAGGAGCCTGGCAGGCTACAGTCCATAAGGTCACAAAGAGCTTAACAGGACTGAGTGACTGAACACACATACATATTCTTTAACCACAGGTTTTGTTGTGTTTTTCCTTTTTAGTAGAACTCAGTGCTGGCAATGGCAATGTGAGAGCAGGCAGCAGAACAGGTATTCTCATACAGAGCAGCTGCTGAAAGGATGACTTTTTCTAGCCCAGCCCCTGATTTTCTCATATCTTTTGATTCTGTACTTCCTTTCTAAGTTAAAGAAAGAAAAATACTGCAGAGAAGACCAGTCTGTATTTTCTCAATGCCATTCATAAGTATGAATTATTTGAAAAATCTAAGTAATACTGATAATAATACTGATGAAATGAAAATGTATATTCTAAGGCAAGTTAAGGAAAACTTCAACATACCTTTTTCTGCCTTTGGGCCTCCTCTCTTCTCTCTGTGGTGCATGGTGTCTTTGCACTAGGCACCCACCAAACCTTCCATCAACAGAAACAGCTACTCAGCCATAAAAAGCACAATTCTCCTAGCATCAACATAACTCCTTGGGAAATAACCTTTCTTCTTAATCATGTAAGGGGTCATGATGACCCTTTAATCACTACTTGCTTTGTATAGACCTGATTATATATTAAATAATGTATAGCCATCTGTCTCAAAAACTTACACAACTGGGCTTTGGACTCTAATGGGTGAAAAAGTTCTCAGAGCTATTTGAGAGGCAAGGTTACAATCTTCAATTTGCCTCAAAATTTTCCATTTCATTTTTACATCAACTTGATGATTTTTTCATCAATAATACAAAGCTAATGATTAAATAAATTATATTTCACTTATGAAGTAGAAAAGAAGTTAGCTATTAAAAATGGTACAAGCTAGCACAGTAGGGAGATGAAAATAACATGAAGTTTAAAAATTATTGAGCTCTAACTCACCCAATCCTTAGCAAGTCCTACTGGACTTCCTATTTTGTGAGCTAATACATTTCCCTTCTTGTCTGAATCAATTTGAATTTGTTGATACTTTCACTTAAACTGTTTTAACTAATTCATGGACCAAACTCAACAGTATATTCGAGAAATAGCACACTGAGATCAATTAATTTATCCAAGAATTTAAGAAAGGTTCAGCATTAATATATATATAATATATATTTAAAATTTTATGTATATGTTAAAATATATAAATTTATATATGCATTCTTAAAGATTAAATGAGTATGGGTGAAATGTACATATGAGCATCTTCCAACAAATTACCATTTAAAATAATTATTTAAGGCCCATTCCTGAATAAAAAATTATCATCTAATCTACAAAAGAAATAATTTTAACATCATAAAGATGTCTATAGTGAATTAGACATGTTTAAAAATATTTTAATAGCTTATACTTTTTTCATAGTTTCTAGTCTAATATTTGGAAGTTTGAAAATAAAACGGGATGTCTGCTATCTCTTCAACTTTTTAATATTGCCTTTTAGCACCACCACTTAAATCAATAAATTTTAAAAAATGAATTCTAAATTTTTTATTCTTTGGCTACCTGATGCAAAGAGCCAACTCATTGGAAAAGATCCTGATGCTGGGAGAGATTGAAGGCAAAAGGAGAAAGGGAGAGCAGAGGATAAGATGGTTAGATAGCATCAGTGACTCAATGGACATTGAGAAATAATGAAGAGCATGGGAGAAACAGTGAAGAACATGGGAGCCTAGCCTACTGCAATCCATGAGGTTACAAAGAGTTGGACATGACGGCGACTAAGCAACAACAAAAATTTTAAGACTGAGATAAAGCTATCAGATTCCTGTAATATAATTTTAAGTTAATCAAATGAATATAGAAAAAAAAAAGATAAATTAGGAAGAAGAACCAAGTGTCCAGATGAAAATGCTTAACACACATATAAACAAACAAAAAAATCAATGCATAAATTCAGGAAATATATGTGGGTAAGGGCTGTCTAAGACTGAGATAAAGCTATCAGATTCCTGTAATATAATTTTAAGTTAATCAAATGAATATAGAAAAAAAAAAGATAAATTAGGAAGAAGAACCAAGTGTCCAGATGAAAATGCTTAACACACATATAAACAAACAAAAAAAATCAATGCATAAATTCAGGAAATATGTGTGGGTAAGGGGGTGGTACATTCTCAATAGCAATAAAACTAGCATACTTTTTGTTTTACAAAAACAGTATGTTTTAAGGTCTCTATAAAAAAAGTAATTATCATTGTGAACATATAGGCCTAAAAAGGAAAGAAAGAATTGGTTAGATACACCATATCCCGGAAAGGGAAGATTTAAGAGTATAAGAATATCTCTTTTCCCAAAATTAACTTTCAAATTAAACACCTCCCAATTAAAATCTTTGTGAGAAATTGAAACACAGACTCTAAGGTTCATCTACTGAAAAGGTACAAAAACAGTTTGTTTTTTTTTTAAGATGTAAATATTAATTAAGTTAAATAGCAAAAGTAACAGAAGAGAAATATATCACCATGTTAAAAGTATTAATCACTGAGTATCAGGAGAGTAAATGAGCCTCATTTTTCTTTCCAAAATAGATAATTTAGGTTTTCTAAGGTAGATGTATAACTTCTACTTTCAACTAAAATGTTAATATCCTTTTTCTAAAATAAGATACAGATTCAACAAATTAACAAAAGAGCTTAATGGCATCACAACATTTTTATAATGATTTGCTACTGTAAAGGATTGTGAAGCATTAAAACAAGTACCATATATAGAACATTTACTGTATGACAGACAAGTCCTTATATTGCTTATATTGATACTATGCTTCCACCTACATTACAACATTAACAATAACTTTTTTCATAAAGAAGAAAATTACAGATTTTCCTATTAAGAGTGATTTCAAGTTTAAAAGGAATTGTATCAAAGCACATCCACAGCAGTGAATAATTAGTACTCTCTTTGAAGGTGCAGCTTTACATAAAGAATTATTCAGAATTTATTCTCATCTTTCTTGAACTCTACAAACATTTCATGTTTGGACAATTTGTATAAATCAAAAGAAATCAAGAAATTAATTCAGAATGATGTCATATTTAATGAGAAAGCTTTACTCATATTATTTAAATGCTCCCTCTGTTTTCTATTACAGAGAAAGCTTCAAATATTTTTGTTAACTAAAAACTTTTGGACCACATTTTATGACTAAGAATTTCAAAATGAATTATTCTCTTACGTAGACATAAATAAAAATATCATTTTTCATCATTACCACAAAATAGCCTTACAGAAACAAATGAGTAAAAAAAAAGACATTTTCATATGGAAATAAGAAATAGATATTTTTTAAGGAGGCAAAGTTATAAAGCAGAGAGTCATAAAATCTGCAGATTTTACAAATGTAATAGATTAACAGAATAAGCATAAGACTAAAGCTAAAATTTATGGAGCCAGTAGGTTATGAATAATAGTCTGGGAACATTGAACTATTCAGATAACTAGGGCTAATCTATTTATTTTTTCTTAATTATAGCTCAGTCTGACCTCAGGTTCCCTTGACAAGCTATTAGATTTGTTTGCAGATTTTCCAAAGGGGGTTCTAAAATCACAAGAGAACAATGTCAATATCAAGTACCAATAAAATCTGTCATAGCAGAATCATGTCACAAGATTTAGGAAACAAGATGCTGACAAGAATGTTGAAAATTGGCAGCAAGGAGGATCAAATGCTCAAACTGAATAATCCCTAATTTCGCCCAAATTTCCCAAGAGGAGCTGAGTATATCCAGGACAGAATCAACAGTCTCCTAAAAACTGATCCACAGCCCAAGTTATATAAGGCAGAAACCTCAAATACATTTATCTTAAGACATGGATCTAAAAAACAGGAACAAAAACCAAGTTCTAGAGAATCTCTTACTCTCATTTTTTAAAATACTTTTGGGGATTATATGTTGCCCCATGGTTAAAATATCTTTTTTCTCTATAGTTTCATCAGGGGGAAAAAATAAATAAATAGAGCAGGTGAGAACCACTACAATTTCAGCCACCAATTATGAGGTGCTTCTCTGAGGACTGTGAATAAGTCATTTGTTGGGATTATATAATTCCTAATTGACAAAATTTTAACTGAATACTGTTGTGGGGAAGATGCTATAAAATACATAAATCTGATTATTTAGTGTAACATTCAGTTATCCATTTACTTATTATGTCAACAAGTATTTTTCAGACACTTCAAGTAGCACGCTTGGCTCTGGGAATACAACTGAGAGCAAGAAGTAATACTGCTCCTCATGTAGAGGACCTTTCCAAGAGTAAGCAGGCAATTAAAATCAAATGATGATCATTATAATGACCCGAGACCACCAATATTGGATCTAGTCAATCTTTCCAGAAGAGCTGATGAGTGATGCAAAATATCTGTGATCTCCATTAATGACCTTCAGCCGGGTAAAATATGTTTTCATGTGTGATGTGGGTTAGAAAGTGAAAGTAAAGTCACTCAGTCGTGTCCGACTCTTTGCGACCCCGTGAACTGTAGCCCACCATGTTCCTCTGTCCATGGGATTTTCCAGGCAAGAGTACTGGAGTGGGTTGACATTTGCGGCTTAGTGTAGATGAAGGGATGTGACATCAGAGGTGCTTGGAAGCAGAATAAAAGTCATGGCTAAAGTTCCAGAAGCAAAAGAGGAAGCAGCTTGTTTATGGGACTGAAATTCTTTACTCTCTCTGGATCTCAGAGTTTGGTATGAGTGGAGAGAATTTAATCTGAAGAGAAAATAAAGGTCATATACAAAGGGCTTGTACACCCTTTTGTCCACCTTGTACACGTCAAGAGTTTGAACTTCTGAGATCAGTGGGAAACTATGGAAATTTTGCAGTCAGGTGTGCTATGATCCATTTTACGTTTTAGGTCAATTGCTCTGACTGCCGGAGAAGGCAATGGCACCTCAATTCAGTACTCTTGCCTGGAAAATCCCCTGGACGGAGGAGCCTGGTGGGCTGCAGTCCATGGGGTCGCTGAGAGTTGGACACGACTCAGTAACTTCACTTTCAGTTTTCACTTTTATGCACTGGAGAAGGAAATGGCAACCCACTTCAGTGTTCTTGCCTGGAGAATCCCAGGGACGGGGGAGCCTGGTGGGCTGCCGTCTATGGGGTCGCACAAAGTAGGACACGACCGAAGCGACTTAGCAGCAGCAGCAGCAGCTATAACTGCAGTATCCATAGATGTCTTTAAGAAAACATGCTTGAAGTCAGGAAATCCAGAGAGGGCAGTAGTAGTATAGTAATTGCAGTAGTATTGCAGAAAATGTAGTCATTGTAATAGTGTAAATGACGGTCGATGCTCAATCACTATTATAATTGCTGCAACTGGCTGTGCATGTGGCCAACAATAAGAAATAATTATTGTAATTTCTTCTTTCAGTAGATTAGTCCCTCCCTGATCAATTACCAGCTACCTGATGGTCTTTAACTGGTTTCCCATATTTATCTACTCTGGCCGCTCCTTCATTAGCACTGAAGCCAGAGCTACATTTAAAAATTGAGACTGTTTTACTTGATTTACTTATTTATTGCCATCTCGTTATGCTTAAGGTAAAGACAGTTCTTAACATCCCTTCCATCTGCTGGATCACACCTAGCTCTTCAGGCTCTGACATTATCATTTATAATCTGCCCTCAGTACATCAAACACACTTACTTTCCTATAGCCATTCTTACCCACTGGACTAATTCCTCTCTCGTCAAAAGTCTCATTTCATTTGTCTTTCCTTCATTTTACCAAGTGACATTATAAGTAGTTACTGGTACTTCAAAATGTAACAGAAATATATAGAAATACATATAAAAAGGGATTCCACAGTGGCTCCGTGGTAAAGAATCTGCCTGCAATGAAGGAAATGCAGGAAGATGCGGGTTTGATATCTGAGTGAGGGCTATCCCTTGGAGGAGGGCATGGCAACTCACCCTACTGTTCTTGCTAGGAAAATCTCATGGACAGAAGAGCTTGGTGGGCTACAGTCCACGGGGTCACAAAGACCTCATTGACATGACTGAAGTGAGTAAGCATGCACGTATAGAAACATAATGGCTTAAACTGATAGAAGCCTTTTTTTTTTTTTTAAACAGACACACTGAAATGATGGATAAAATATATTAAAAAAAACATTTAATTGCATAAACAACCTTGAAATAAGGAAAAGTAAATCCTGGGGTATCAACACTAAAGGAGAAAACCTTAAAACCAGAGGAATAAGCAGAAACTCACACTGTGACAACTACTGTGACTTTTTTTCACCCTAGTCTTTCATACACATAAATGGATAGCATCAGAAGACAACAATAGCTAAAAATTATTTCTGTACATAAAGACTAAAGCTGCAAAAAAGTGTTTTAATTCTGAAAAGCCAACCAGCTATGGTTATCTTCTGATGCTATCCTTTTATGTGTAGGAAAGACTAGGGTGAAAAAAAGTTAATAGGAAAATGTTTATTTCTTCCTAGGGCTTCCCAGGCAGCTCAGTGGTCAAGAATCCACCTATCAATGCTGGAGAAGTGGGTTCAGTCTATGAGTTGGGAAGATCTGTTGGGGAGGGAAATGGAGGAATAAGCAGAAACTCACACTGTGACAACTACTGTGACTTTTTTTCACCCTAGTCTTTCATACACATAAATGGATAGCATCAGAAGACAACAATAGCTAAAAATTATTTCTGTACATAAAGACTAAAGCTGCAAAAAAGTGTTTTAATTCTGAAAAGCCAACCAGCTATGGTTATCTTCTGATGCTATCCATTTATGTGTAGGAAAGACTAGGGTGAAAAAAAGTTAATAGGAAAATGTTTATTTCTTCCTAGGGCTTCCCAGGCAGCTCAGTGGTCAAGAATCCACCTATCAATGCTGGAGAAGTGGGTTCAGTCTATGAGTTGGGAAGATCTGTTGGGGAGGGAAATGGCAACCCACTTTAGTATGCTTGCCTGGAAAATTCCAGGGGCAGAGGAGCCTGGTGGGCTACAGCCCATAGGGTCACAAAAGAGTCAGACACAACTTTTCAAATAAACAACAACAGTCAACAAGGGCCTAAGTAGGGGGATAAGCAGTCACCAATGGAAAATAAAAACAAAGTCCCTAACTCCTTCTAAATGTAAGTATTGTATTGAAAATGAATTTTCATTTTTCTCACGATGCTGTAATTTCAAGCCAAGAAATTAACATAAAAACTAATCTAGAACCTCTTGGACTATGGTAAAAGTCCATACAGAGACCTTCTTTGGGGACGTTTACAGAACCCAGGACACAGTAAAACTGTTCACCTCAGATTGGGTCTTGAATCCATGTGCTAGAACTTGAGCCAGCCAAAACTCATTTTGGGACTTGAATCCACATGGCTAGGACTGGAAACCAGCCAAAACCCAGTTTGAGACTTCAACCCATTTTGCTGAGACACAAACCCAGCCAAAATGCACAGTCTTCTAACTGAGATCACAGACCTGGTTTGTTTCAAGACCTAATGACGGTCAGGTTCTTGATGTCTCATTGCAGAAAGAATCCAGTGAGAGACAAAGTGATAGGTAAGAAGTGGATTTATTCAGAGAGAAACACACTCCACAGACAGGGTGGGGCCATCAGAGGGTGTGAGCATAGCCCTGAAACGTGGTATGGTTAGCTGTTATGGGCTGGGTAATTTCATAGGCTAATCAGTGGGAGAAATATTCCAACCATTTTGGGAAAAGGACAGATATCCAGGAATTGGGCCACTGCCCATTTTTTCCTCTTTGATGGCTGGCCTTGGAACCATTATGTCACCTCTTGGCGAGTCATTTAGTTTGCTGCTATGTTACAATTTGCATATACTGAGGATCTAGGGCTAGTCAAAGTTGACTTCTCTGCCATCTTGGACCCATTTACTTCTAATCAGTGTGCGCTGTGTCCTTGGGCTATTGCAGAGAAGCCAATTCTGACTCCATGTTGGAAATCGTTTCTTTGACTCTGCTATTTGTTGCCTTTGTTATTATAATCACACATAATACCCTGCCTCAGAGGACACTGCCCCTCTACCTGGTTGCAACTAAAGTGCCTTTGTTCACCTCATAGAGGGAGAATCTAACTTTGCCCACTTGGGATTATCCTGATGCTGGGAAAGATTGAAGGGGGAGCAGGGGATGACAGACGATGAGATGACTGGATGGCATCACCAACTCAATAGACACAGGTTTGAGTAAACGCCGGGAGTTGGCCTGGCAGATGTAGTCCATGGAGTTGCAAAGAGTTGGACATGACTGACTGGCTGAACTGAATTGCCCACCTGGGAATGGCTACAACAAAAAGAAGAGATTAATAGACCTCTTCCAAAGGANACAATTTCAGCCACCAATTATGAGGTGCTTCTCTGAGGACTGTGAATAAGTCATTTGTTGGGATTATATAATTCCTAATTGACAAAATTTTAACTGAATACTGTTGTGGGGAAGATGCTATAAAATACATAAATCTGATTATTTAGTGTAACATTCAGTTATCCATTTACTTATTATGTCAACAAGTATTTTTCAGACACTTCAAGTAGCACGCTTGGCTCTGGGAATACAACTGAGAGCAAGAAGTAATACTACTCCTCATGTAGAGGACCTTTCCAAGAGTAAGCAGGCAATTAAAATCAAATGATGATCATTATAATGACCCGAGACCACCAATATTGGATCTAGTCAATCTTTCCAGAAGAGCTGATGAGTGATGCAAAATATCTGTGATCTCCATTAATGACCTTCAGCCGGGTAAAATATGTTTTCATGTGTGATGTGGGTTAGAAAGTGAAAGTAAAGTCACTCAGTCGTGTCCGACTCTTTGCGACCCCGTGAACTGTAGCCCACCATGTTCCTCTGTCCATGGGATTTTCCAGGCAAGAGTACTGGAGTGGGTTGACATTTGCGGCTTAGTGTAGATGAAGGGATGTGACATCAGAGGTGCTTGGAAGCAGAATAAAAGTCATGGCTAAAGTTCCAGAAGCAAAAGAGGAAGCAGCTTGTTTATGGGACTGAAATTCTTTACTCTCTCTGGATCTCAGAGTTTGGTATGAGTGGAGAGAATTTAATCTGAAGAGAAAATAAAGGTCATATACAAAGGGCTTGTACACCCTTTTGTCCACCTTGTACACGTCAAGAGTTTGAACTTCTGAGATCAGTGGGAAACTATGGAAATTTTGCAGTCAGGTGTGCTATGATCCATTTTACGTTTTAGGTCAATTGCTCTGACTGCCGGAGAAGGCAATGGCACCTCAATTCAGTACTCTTGCCTGGAAAATCCCCTGGACGGAGGAGCCTGGTGGGCTGCAGTCCATGGGGTCGCTGAGAGTTGGACACGACTCAGTAACTTCACTTTCAGTTTTCACTTTTATGCACTGGAGAAGGAAATGGCAACCCACTTCAGTGTTCTTGCCTGGAGAATCCCAGGGACGGGGGAGCCTGGTGGGCTGCCGTCTATGGGGTCGCACAAAGTAGGACACGACCGAAGCGACTTAGCAGCAGCAGCAGCAGCTATAACTGCAGTATCCATAGATGTCTTTAAGAAAACATGCTTGAAGTCAGGAAATCCAGAGAGGGCAGTAGTAGTATAGTAATTGCAGTAGTATTGCAGAAAATGTAGTCATTGTAATAGTGTAAATGACGGTCGATGCTCAATCACTATTATAATTGCTGCAACTGGCTGTGCATGTGGCCAACAATAAGAAATAATTATTGTAATTTCTTCTTTCAGTAGATTAGTCCCTCCCTGATCAATTACCAGCTACCTGATGGTCTTTAACTGGTTTCCCATATTTATCTACTCTGGCCGCTCCTTCATTAGCACTGAAGCCAGAGCTACATTTAAAAATTGAGACTGTTTTACTTGATTTACTTATTTATTGCCATCTCGTTATGCTTAAGGTAAAGACAGTTCTTAACATCCCTTCCATCTGCTGGATCACACCTAGCTCTTCAGGCTCTGACATTATCATTTATAATCTGCCCTCAGTACATCAAACACACTTACTTTCCTATAGCCATTCTTACCCACTGGACTAATTCCTCTCTCGTCAAAAGTCTCATTTCATTTGTCTTTCCTTCATTTTACCAAGTGACATTATAAGTAGTTACTGGTACTTCAAAATGTAACAGAAATATATAGAAATACATATAAAAAGGGATTCCACAGTGGCTCCGTGGTAAAGAATCTGCCTGCAATGAAGGAAATGCAGGAAGATGCGGGTTTGATATCTGAGTGAGGGCTATCCCTTGGAGGAGGGCATGGCAACTCACCCTACTGTTCTTGCTAGGAAAATCTCATGGACAGAAGAGCTTGGTGGGCTACAGTCCACGGGGTCACAAAGACCTCATTGACATGACTGAAGTGAGTAAGCATGCACGTATAGAAACATAATGGCTTAAACTGATAGAAGCCTTTTTTTTTTTTTTAAACAGACACACTGAAATGATGGATAAAATATATTAAAAAAAACATTTAATTGCATAAACAACCTTGAAATAAGGAAAAGTAAATCCTGGGGTATCAACACTAAAGGAGAAAACCTTAAAACCAGAGGAATAAGCAGAAACTCACACTGTGACAACTACTGTGACTTTTTTTCACCCTAGTCTTTCATACACATAAATGGATAGCATCAGAAGACAACAATAGCTAAAAATTATTTCTGTACATAAAGACTAAAGCTGCAAAAAAGTGTTTTAATTCTGAAAAGCCAACCAGCTATGGTTATCTTCTGATGCTATCCTTTTATGTGTAGGAAAGACTAGGGTGAAAAAAAGTTAATAGGAAAATGTTTATTTCTTCCTAGGGCTTCCCAGGCAGCTCAGTGGTCAAGAATCCACCTATCAATGCTGGAGAAGTGGGTTCAGTCTATGAGTTGGGAAGATCTGTTGGGGAGGGAAATGGCAACCCACTTTAGTATGCTTGCCTGGAAAATTCCAGGGGCAGAGGAGCCTGGTGGGCTACAGCCCATAGGGTCACAAAAGAGTCAGACACAACTTTTCAAATAAACAACAACAGTCAACAAGGGCCTAAGTAGGGGGATAAGCAGTCACCAATGGAAAATAAAAACAAAGTCCCTAACTCCTTCTAAATGTAAGTATTGTATTGAAAATGAATTTTCATTTTTCTCACGATGCTGTAATTTCAAGCCAAGAAATTAACATAAAAACTAATCTAGAACCTCTTGGACTATGGTAAAAGTCCATACAGAGACCTTCTTTGGGGACGTTTACAGAACCCAGGACACAGTAAAACTGTTCACCTCAGATTGGGTCTTGAATCCATGTGCTAGAACTTGAGCCAGCCAAAACTCATTTTGGGACTTGAATCCACATGGCTAGGACTGGAAACCAGCCAAAACCCAGTTTGAGACTTCAACCCATTTTGCTGAGACACAAACCCAGCCAAAATGCACAGTCTTCTAACTGAGATCACAGACCTGGTTTGTTTCAAGACCTAATGACGGTCAGGTTCTTGATGTCTCATTGCAGAAAGAATCCAGTGAGAGACAAAGTGATAGGTAAGAAGTGGATTTATTCAGAGAGAAACACACTCCACAGACAGGGTGGGGCCATCAGAGGGTGTGAGCATAGCCCTGAAACGTGGTATGGTTAGCTGTTATGGGCTGGGTAATTTCATAGGCTAATCAGTGGGAGAAATATTCCAACCATTTTGGGAAAAGGACAGATATCCAGGAATTGGGCCACTGCCCATTTTTTCCTCTTTGATGGCTGGCCTTGGAACCATTATGTCACCTCTTGGCGAGTCATTTAGTTTGCTGCTATGTTACAATTTGCATATACTGAGGATCTAGGGCTAGTCAAAGTTGACTTCTCTGCCATCTTGGACCCATTTACTTCTAATCAGTGTGCGCTGTGTCCTTGGGCTATTGCAGAGAAGCCAATTCTGACTCCATGTTGGAAATCGTTTCTTTGACTCTGCTATTTGTTGCCTTTGTTATTATAATCACACATAATACCCTGCCTCAGAGGACACTGCCCCTCTACCTGGTTGCAACTAAAGTGCCTTTGTTCACCTCATAGAGGGAGAATCTAACTTTGCCCACTTGGGATTATCCTGATGCTGGGAAAGATTGAAGGGGGAGCAGGGGATGACAGACGATGAGATGACTGGATGGCATCACCAACTCAATAGACACAGGTTTGAGTAAACGCCGGGAGTTGGCCTGGCAGATGTAGTCCATGGAGTTGCAAAGAGTTGGACATGACTGACTGGCTGAACTGAATTGCCCACCTGGGAATGGCTACAACAAAAAGAAGAGATTAATAGACCTCTTCCAAAGGATAGCCATTCCCAAAGATGTTTTGAAAAATGGAGGACTTTATCACTTTATTTCCTATTGCCTCTCCTTCCTTCTCAATTTACTTCCCCACTGCCTCTCCCTATCTATTGTGCCTTTTGACTTTAATTCTTCATTGTTTCTCTCTTTCTGACTTAATTAAAAACAAAACAAACAACAACAACAGAAGAAAACTGGCATCCAGATGAGCTTAGCTATTTAAAATCCTAAAGGATGATGCTATTAAAGTGCTGCACTAAATATACCAGCAAATTTGGAAAACTCAGCAGTGGCCATAGGAATGGATAAGATCAGTTTTCATTACAGTCTCAAACAAAAGCAATGCCAAAGAATGTTCAAACTACCATATAAGGAGGCCTTAAAAATAGCTGAGAAAAGAAGAGAAGCTAAAGACAGAGGAGAAAAGGAAAGGTAAAACCATCTGAATGCAGAGTTCCAAAGAATAGAAAGAAGAGATAAGAAAGGCTTCCTAAGTGAACAATGTAAAAAACAGAGGAAAACAATAGAATGGGAAAGACTGGAGATCTCTTCAAGAAAATTAGAGATACCAAGGGAACATTGAAGGCAGGAGGAAAAGAGGACGACAGGATGAGATGGTTGGATGGTATCACAGACTCAATGGACATGAGTCTGAGCAAGCTCTGGGAGCTGGTGATGGACAGGGAAGCTTGGCAGGCTGCAGTCCATGTGGTTGTAGAGTCAGACATGACTGAAAGACTGAACTGAAGGGAATATTTAATGCAAAGATAGGCACAATTAAGAACAGAAACGGTATGGACTTAACAGAAGCAGCAGATATTTAGAAGAGGTGGCAAGACTACACAAAAGAACCATATAATACAAGATCTTAATGACCCAGATGATCATGATGGTGTGATCACTCACCTAGAGCCAGACATCCTGGAGTATGAAGTCAAGTGGGCTTTAGGAAACATTACTATGAATAAAGCTAGCGGAAATGATGGAATTCCAGCAGAACTATATTAAATCTTAAAAGATGATGCTGTTAAAATATTGCACTCAATATGCCAACAAATTTGGAAAACACAGCAGTGGCCACAGGACCTGAAAATGTCAGTTTTCATTCCAAAACCAAAGAATGGCATTGATAAAGAATGTTCAAACTATCATACAATTACGCTCACCTCACATGCTAACAAAGTAATGCCCAAAATCTTTCAAGCTAGGCTTCAATAATACTTGAACAGAAAACTTCTAAATGTACAATGTAGAGTTAGAAAAGGCAGAGGATCATAGATCAAATTGCTAACATCTGTTGGATCATACAGAAAGCAAGGGAATTCCTGAAAAGCATCTACTTCTGTTTCATTGAATATGTTAAAGCCTTTAACTCTGTGTATCCACAACAAACTGTGGAAAATTCTTTAAGAAATGAGAATACCACCTTACCTGCTTCCTGAGAAACCTGTATGCAGGTCAAGAAGCAACAGTTAGAACAGGACTTGGAACAATAGACTGGTTCCAAATTGGAAAAGGAGTACACCAAGGCTGTATATTGTCACCCTGCTTGTTAAACTTATATACAGAGTACATCATGCCAAATGCCAGGTTGGATGAAGCACAAGCTGGAATCAGGATTGCCCAGAGAAATATCAATAATCTCAAATAAGCAGATGATATCACCCTTATGACAGAAAGTAAAGAGAAACTAAAGAGCTTCTTGATGAAAGTGAAAGAGGAGAGTGAAAAAGCTGGCTTAAAATTTAGCATTCATAAAATAAAGATAGTGTCATCCAGTCCCATCACTTCATGGCAAATAGATGAAGATAAAGTGAAAATGGTGGCAGATTTTCTCTTCTTGGGCTCCAAAATCACTGTTGATGGTGATTGCAGCCATGAAATTAAAAGATGCTTGCTCTTTGGAAGCAAAGTGACGACCAACCTAGACAGCATATTAAGAAGCAGGACATTGTTTGGCTGACAGCTTCATACAGTCAAAGCTATGGTTTTTCTAGTAGTCACATATGGATAAGAGAGTTGGACCATAAAGAAGGCTGAGGGATGAAGAATAGATGCTTTTGAAGTGCGGTGCTGGAGAAGACTTGAGAGTCCCTTGGACAGCAAGGAGATCAAACCAATCAATCTTAAAGGAAATCAACCCTGAAGGTTTGTTGGAAGGACTGATGTTGAAATTGAAGCTCCAATACTTTGGCCACCTGATACAAAGAGCCGACTCACTGGAAAAGACTGATGCTGGGAAAGATTGAGGGCAAGAGAAGAAGGGGGTGGTAGAGGATGAGGTGGTTAGATAGCATCATTGACTCAATGGACATGAGTCTGAGTAATCTCTGGAAGGGAGTGGAGGACAGAGCCTGGCATGCTGCAGTCTAAGTGGTCACAGAGTCAGGCACAATTTAGTGACTGAACAACAACATCCAGACTCTGACAAAATGGCTACTCTGAGACACTGGTCTGCCATCTTCTCAGTCAGCCATTTCTGAGTAAAGTTGTATTCCTTGCCTTAACCTCTCATCTCTTGGATTCATTGGCCTGTCATGCAATAAGCAGAGCAAGCTTGGACTCATTAACAGGACTATGTCATTCATTCAAAGATTGTGTCCTGCCCTCCTTCTCTCCTGTTTCAGTGGAACTCTCGTGAAGTAAGCACATACAAGATTTAGTTTATGTATATCCCACATTCAGTCTGGCCTCTCTGCTACTTGGGCCTCCGTTGATTGTCTCAATTCCTGGATAAATAACCCTATTTATATTGTTAAAGTAAAAAATCCTTGCCCCCTAATAAGAATAGACCTAATAGACCACATGGATCAAAGATGACATGCACGCAACAGCAACAAATAAGGAAAACCTATCACACAGCACATGGACTGAATGGACACGCGGAAACTCTGCCTAAGTGTGAGGAATACTTTGCCCAAGACTTTGGTCGGTTAGAGAGAGGAAACAGAAAGAAGACACTGAGTGAATTGTTCTCCCTTAATCATTCCATCAATGTCCTCTTCCAAATGCATTTTTCAAATTGCTTTCTGGAGAGATTATGTGTGACTAAGCACCAACTCTGTTTTGTTTGCAAAGCTGTGGACAGCTCAGTGATGCCTTTTCTTGCGTTTGCTCCCATTCCTTTCCTGGCTCACTTTAATCTTTTCTTCACTCCTCCTTCCCCATATTTTTTATCCTTCAATATTATTATAATTATATAAATATAATATATATATTATTATATTATATTATAATTAGTACTATAAAGCTAATGACATAAGAAAGGAAAATGAGTAAAAGGTATTTTAAAAAGAGCAAGAAGTCTTAAAAATAAATCTACAGTTATTTCAGAATAAGAAATCAGAAAAACAGAGAAACAGCAAAATGTGAAGTGATAAAGGCAGAGTATTTTCAAAATTGAATAAAGCTATTGTTCNATAAAGCTAATGACATAAGAAAGGAAAATGAGTTAAAGGTATTTTAAAAAGAGCAAGAAGTCTTAAAAATAAATCTACAGTTATTTCAGAATAAGAAATCAGAAAAACAGAGAAACAGCAAAATGTGAAGTGATAAAGGCAGAGTATTTTCAAAATTGAATAAAGCTATTGTTCTTCAAGTAGAGAAAGCATACTAAGATTCACAACCATGGGAAATTTTGATGAAATTGAAAATGCTCAAAGAGGAAATACTGAAAGCAGTAAGAAAAAAAAAAAAAAAGACAAAGTATAGACAAAGGAAAAGCTATTTAATACACAGGAGATTTCACATTAGCAAGATTGACATGGGAAAACAATAGAATAATATCTTATCAAGTTGAGAGAAAATAAATGTCAACCATGAATAATACACTCCTATTGTTTGAGTCATATTCTGACAAATTTTTAAAATTTATCATCAATAATCCTTGCTGCAAATAATTCTAATATACTAAGCTAGGTTAATAAGAAAGGAGGAAAAAACCCAGGTTTGAGAAGTTACTGGCAAAGCAATAATATACAAGGAAATCAGTGTGTTGTTAAGTCTTTAAAATAACAATAACAACTATAAAAAATAAAGATAATATTAGTTTGGGGGATTTAAAAATGTAGAACAGAAAATAACAATGAAAGATTAAAGGTAAGAAAATGAGATAACTTCTGGCAACAATTGATAAAATAAATTATGCAAGTTATGAATAAGGGAAAACAAAAATAATAGAACTATAATAAATATATATTTTAATATAATAGAAAAGTAAAAAGAATTCAAAATAGCTTATCAGTGTATCAATAATAGAAGGCAAAAAATCAGAGAAGCAGATATTAAAGGAAAAGCACAGTAAAATTTAAAAATATAGGTATAATGTAAAAAATATCCGTAGCACAATTAATGTAAAAAGCTTAGACATGCCTGTTTAAACAGAGTTTCTTCACATAGATATAACCAAAATCTGGGTATACATTATTTACTTATATCTACATACACATATGTGCATTGTAATAAGAGAAAAAATTGAAAGTAAAAATTTTGTACAAATATAATAAGTAATCATTAAGTAATCAAGTAAGGATGGCATTGCTATAAAAGATTACTATTAGACAAAATACTTTGGGGCAAAATGCATCCTTTATAATAAAACACAATTTCCAATTAATTAAGGTATCATTTCACAAGGGTAGTGTTACACTTCTGAAGTGTGTACACCTAACATTATACTCTCAACCTATATGGGTGTTTATATATAGTATAAATATAAGTACTATGTTTATATGTAATATATGTACTATGTAAAAATAAATGTACACTGAGATATGTGAACCTACATATACACAAGGCTTGAATTAAGAGACATATCTTAGCATATATGAGAAAACTCAGCCTAAGAATTCATGAATATTCTTTATATACTTGCCCAAAATATTTATATATTATGACAAGATGGCCACCCAAAAGAGAATAGTTGTTTCCATGGATATGATAGTGAACTGAAAGGAAAGAAAAAGAGGGGATCAGTCAACCAGAAATGTTGTGTAAATGTTATGGGGAAAATAAGCTGCAAGACAGAAGGATGAACCATCTGTATTCTATTTGTTAGAATTTGGTCATTCATTTAGAATTCACATTAATTATAAAAATAATAAATGTGTTGCTCAAATTGTCAAGGAACTATATGATTATTGTCAAAGTTAATTTACTTTGAAATGAGTTGCAGAAATAACAAGGTGAAATTTGTATAAACATTGTATGGTTATTTTCTGTTTGGAGTACTTCCTGAAGTACAGTGTACAAAGAGAACACCCAAGTCATCTCAATGTGTCTTTTAAAAGTTAGCCTTATTGTTGAGAAAATACAAACACACATAGGAAAAAAGTCATTATTCTAAAATAACATGTTTGAATATTTCTAACAATTCTATGAATTGATTTTCAATTTCATGGTGCTTTTATTGGTAAAGTGAAAGTGAAGTTGCTCAGTCGTGCTTGACTCTGAGATCCCATGGACTGTAGCCTACCAGGCTCCTCCATCCATACAATTTTCCAGGCAGGGGTACTGGAGTGGGTTGCCATTTCCTTCTCCAGGAGATCTTCCTGACCCAGGGATCGAACCCAGGTCTCCCACTTTGCAGACAGATGCTTTACCATGTGAGCCACTATAATACACCTTTCAAAAATGCAATCATGTGCATATATTTTATTGAGCAAGTATAATACAGGTTAAAGCACTCAGNGGTACTGGAGTGGGTTGCCATTTCCTTCTCCAGGAGATCTTCCTGACCCAGGGATCGAACCCAGGTCTCCCACTTTGCAGACAGATGCTTTACCGTGTGAGCCACTATAATACACCTTTCAAAAATGCAATCATGTGCATAAATTTTATTGAGCAAGTATAATACAGGTTAAAGCACTCAGATACATTCAACTGATTATCTGTCTTATTAGAACACATTTCCTGTCTGCCCCTCTTAAATCCTAATTATGTATCAATACATTAAAAATTATGGAGCAGCATTGCCATATTTAAAATAAATAACCAACAAGGACTTACTACAAAAAAAAATTACTGCACAAATTAAGGCATTCATCTGGTTCATTTTAGCAAAAAAAGGTACTTTTTTTCTGGAATATAAGGTGGGCCAATAACATCATTAAGTTCTATTAACTGCTGAGTATTTGAGAAAGTTCTATTCATGTTAACCTCTAGAGAGTCAATCAGGAAAATGAGGCTATACACAAATTAATAACATAAATAAGTGGAATGTGGCCTGCTTTAGTTAAGGGCAAATAACATGTATTTGTAAACCCAACCAAGACAGAATATTTCTGTAGAATTAAGGAAAATGTTATCATAAGAATATATTGATACATTATATTATTAATATATTGGGTGGAGGTAGTTTAGTTGCTAGGTCACGTCCAACTCTTCTGTGACCCATGGATTATAGCCTGCCAGACTCCTCTGTCCATGAGATTTCCCAAGCAAGAATATTGGAGTGGGTTGCCGTTTCCTTCTCCAGAGTTCTTTCCGACCCAGAGATCAAACTTGCATTTCCTGCATTAGATGTACTCTCTTGCATGGCAAGTAAATTCTTTACCAATGAGCCACCAGGAAAGCCCATTAATATGTTACTTATACAATGTTAAAGAACATTTAGACTCACCAAGAACTATCTCTGCTCATTTACTCTATCTTTAACACTTTATTTTATTTGTATGTATTAGTATTTTACAAAATATAATAAAATGTCAGTGAACTGAAAATAAATTGTAGTCATTATTACTCATCTTTTAATTTTTAATGTCAGAAGTCTTATTCCCAAATTGATCAGTAACCTAATAAATAATTTCTTCTGAAATTAATTTAAGTAGAACTAACTATCTCATATGAACAAAGCTAGTGGAGGTGATGGAATTCCAGTTGAGCTATTTCAAATCCTGAAAGATGATACTGTGAAAGTGCTGCACTCAATATGCCAGCAAATTTGGAAAACTCAGCAGTGGCCACAGGAATAGAAAAGGTCAGTTTTCATTCCAATCCCAAAGAAAGGAAATGCCAAAGAATGCTCAAACTACCACACAATTGTACTCATCTCACACGCTAGTAAAGTAATGCTCAAAGTTCTCCAAGCCAGGCTTCAGCAATACGTGAATCATGAACTTCCAGATGTTCAAACTGGATTTAGAAAAGGCAGAGGAACCAGAGATCAAATTGCCAACATCCGCTGGATCATGGAAAAAGCACGGGAGTTCCAGAAAAACATCTTTTTCTGCTTTGTTGACTATGCCAAAGCCTTTGACTGTGTGGATCACAATAGACTGTGGAAAAATCTGAAAGAGATGGGAATACCAGACCACCTGATCTGCCTCTTGAGAAGCCTACATGCAGGTCAGGAAGCAACAGTTAGAACTGGACATGGAACAACAGACTGGTTCCAAATAGGAAAAGGAGTACGTCAAGGCTGTATATTGTCACCCTGCTTATTTACTTATATGCAGAGTACATCATGAGAAACACTGGGCTGGAAGAAGCACAAGCTGGAATCAAGATTGCCGGGAGAAATATCAACCTCAGAAATATAACCTCAGAAATATAACTTCAGTTATGCAGGTGACAGTACCCTTATGGCAGAAAGTGAAGAGGAACTAAAAAGCTTCTTGGTGAAAGTGAAAGTGGAGAGTGAAAAAGTTGGCTTAAAGCTCAACATTCAGAAAACGAAGATCATGGCATCTGGTCCCATCACTTCATGGGAAATAGATGGGGGAAACAGTGGAAACAGTGTCAGACTTTATTTTTTTGGAGTCCAAAATCACTGCAGATGGTGACTGCAGCCATGAAATTAAAAGATGCTTACTCCTTGGAAGAAAAGTTATGACCAACCTAGATAGCATATTCAAAAGCAGAGACATTACTTTGCCAACTAAGGTCCGTCTAGTCAAGGCTATGGTTTTTCCTGTGGTCATGTATGGATGTGAGAGTTGGACTGTGAAGAAGGCTGAGCGCCGAAGAATTGATGCTTTTGAACTGTGGTGTTGGAGAAGACTCTTGAGAGTCCCTTGGACTGCAAGGAGATCCAACCAGTCCATTCTGAAGGAGATCAGCCCTGGGATTTCTTTGGAAGGAATGATGCTAAAGCTGAAACTCCAGTACTTTGGCCACCTCATGCGAAGAGTTGACTCATTGGAAAAGACTCTGATGCTGGGAGGGATTGGGGGCAGGAGGAGAAGGGGACGACCGAGGATGAGATGGCTGGATGGCATCACGGACTCGATGGACGTGAGTCTGAGTGAACTCCAGGAGTTGGTGATGGACAGGAAGGCCTGGCATGTTGCGACTCATGGAGTTGCAAAGAGTTGGACACAACTGAATGACTTAATTGAACTGAACTGAACTGAACTAGCTCATATAAACTGAGTTGAATTTTATATGCCTACTGCATAAAGTTCTAAATCCCTAAGGCACCTATCTAAAATCTTAGTTTTCTCTCCCCAAACCTCTTATTATCCTTCTATTTGTCTATGTATCTCTCATCTATCTACCTTTTTACCAATCTGCCTCTACCTATAAATCAGTTCTATCACTACCTCCAGTTCACCTGTTAAAAAAAGTTTGGTTCAGAGATATTAAGTAACCTGATTAATGTCACACAGCTAAGAAGTAGGAAAGTTAAGAGTGGAGCCCAGAAATATCCAGCTTCAAATATGTAATTTCAGTTTAACTGTATTGCTACTGCAAGTCCTCTGATAGAGATGTCATGCAAATATTCCTGAATCTCTGGCAAATTTTCACAGTCTATTCTTGCTCAGTCTGTTCTGCATACTCAGAAAAGATATCTTTTGAATTTTACAAATTCTACATATCTTGTTAAAATGAGTTCATGGTGCCAAGGTTTTACCCCATTCTTATAAATATACCAGGCTGAAGAAATGAAAAGACAAAGAATAGGCTATGATTTTAGTTCAGTTTGAATACTAATTTTGACTATATTTTTGAAGATTAAAATTTCCTTTTCCTAATTATTTTAAAATTTTAAAAATGTACCTAACATTGTGAATATTTTCATAATTTTTTTTAATTTTTGTTTTTACTTTATTTTACTTTACAGTACTGTATTGGTTTTGGCATACATTGACATGAATCCGCCACGGGTGTGCATGAACCGCCAAACATGAACCCCCCAAACATGAACCCCCCAAACATGAACCCCCCTCCAGTATCTAGCTGTTGTTGCTGTCGTTTAGTCACTAAGTTGTATCCAACTCTATTTTGACCTCCCTGGTGGCTCAGATGGTAAAGCGTCTGTCTACAATGCAGGAGACCCGGGTTCGATCCCTGGGTTGGGAAGATCCCCTGGAGAAGGAAATGGCAATCCACTCCAGGACTATTGCCTGGAAAATCCCATGGACAGAAGAGCCTAGTAGGCTACAGTCCATGGGGTCGCAAAGAGTCGGACACGACTGAGCGACTTCACTTCACTTCAGACTGTAGCCTGCCAGACTCCACAGTCCATGGGATTTCCCAGGCAAGAATACTGGCATGGGTTGCCATTTCTTCTCCAGGGGATCCTCCCAAATCAGGGATGGAACCTGTGTCTACTGTTAGCAAATGGATTCTTTACCACTGAGCCACCTGGGTAGCCAAATAGTATCTAGAGCAACTGAAGAAGTGAAGTGAAAGTTGCTTAGTCGAATCCAACTCTTTGTGACCCCATGAACTGCACCGTAGCCCACGAGATTCCTCTGTCCATGGAATTACCCAGGCAAGAATACTGGAGTGGGCTGCCATGCCCTCCTCCAGGGGATCTTCCCAACCCAGATATCGAACCCAGGTCTCCCACATTGCAGGAGGATTCTTTACCATCTGAGCCACCAGGGAAGCTCATCTAGATCAAAATGTAAAGGAATTTGCATTTTTATAGTATCTACTTCAAAGTGCAAATAACTTTACTGTGGGTCTAGGATCCGAGACCTGGGAGGGAAGAGAATCTGCATATACACGGTGGTAACTGGTAGAGTGGAGTGAAAGTGAAAGTCGCTTTGCTGTGTCTGACTCTTTGTGACCACATGGACTATACAGTTCATGGTATTCTCCAGGCCAGTCTACTGGAGTGAGTACCGTTCCCTTCTCCAGGGCATCTTTTCAACCCAGAATGGAACCCAGGTCTCCTGCATTGCGGTGGATAAGGGTTATATTTGCAGAGAAAGTGGGGTAGAGGAAGATTTGGAGGGAAAATAGGAAAGAAAGTCTTTGTTCTCAGGTCTCAGGACACCAAGTTGAGACTATCATGAAGGAGCATAGAAGTTCCTTAACATCTCAGATGAAAAATGAATTCACTGGAGCAGAAAAGAGTCGGTGGGCATGAGTTGATTTTTGAATGAGAAGAATAATTTTAGGTTGAAACTTGCCTTATGTTTCATCCACGTCTGAGGCAGCTGGACACAAGTTTCTCAAAAGGAGAAAGTATGAGAAACTGAAAAAATAGATAAATATAAATGCTGTAAGATTTGGGATATTGCTTAAAAAATCATGAACTGCTATTATTTCCATGTTAGGGAACCCAAACATTATTCCAGCATAGGAGAAATTAGACCTTCCTTTCAATAAAGTGTCTGCCTTCAATGCAGGAGACCTGGGTTCAGTCCCTGAGTTAGGAAGATGCCCTGGAGATGGAAATGGCAACCTACTCCAGTACTCTCGCCTGGAGAATCCCATGGACAGAGGAGCCTGGTAGGGTATAGTCCATGGGGTCGCAAAGAGTTGGACACAACTGAGCGACTTCACTTTCACTTTTTGTTTTAGTGAGAGAAACGGAGTCAGTGACAAAGACATGAAGATCACTGCCAGTAATTATGAAAGAGGTCATACCACTGTAAGAGCAAAACATCCCCAGATGGAGCAACGCAGTAGGAAGTGGCATCAATGGAGAAGAGTTTGGCAGTGACATTGTGGAAGAAATTGATCCCATGGGGTCACAGAGACAAATATCTACGGCTGCAAAGGAGAACCAGCCACTCACTTAACTCCCAGCCAGAAAATGGGAGGAGCTATGGGAAGAACTTGGAATCCTCACAATTCTGCTTGGAAAAACAGAGATAGAGTATGTCTGGTTGTTATTGCTATGATCGTGCCTTTCTCGTTGTCCTCTTGGGTAATGCAGCAGCACATCCTGCTGCTGCTGCTGCTAAATCACTTCAGTTGTGTCTGACTCTGTGCTCTGCAACAGAGAGGAACATTAAAAGTGCAACAAAGATTACATACAGTATCATTGGTATTAATTTTTAAATATTTTTTCAATTATTAAAAAGCAGACAAAAACTGTTAACTTAGATAAGTCACAAGCCTTGTTTTAAAAAATCAGCAGGTGGATTCTCTATGGTGCAGTGACTCCTGAGAACGTCACGCATAAATGCCTTAACTGACATAGTCCTTTGAAAAGGTGCCTCTCCGCGGGAAGGCCCTGACACATCCACCATGTGACTGACATGGACCAAGACGCTTGTCCATGCTTTCAGCTGAGCTTGAATGTGTTCTGTCAAGGCTTACCCTCTCTAGCCTCCACACACATAACATCACTTTCTAAATAGCATGAGAAATAGCACCACCTGTTTCTGTTTCCACACCTAGTCTTATTGGGTAGGGAAAAACCACAGTTAAATTTTCATCTTGGGTGGATATTGTGCCCAGATGTTCACAAACAGGGTAAACAGGATTATGAAGAACTTTAAGTGCACGTATCAATCATTAGGTAAGCTGATTCTTTCACTGCATACTAGCATCCACTCCCTCGCCTGGATACCTGCTTGGTTAATTATTTCTCCCCATAACACTATAAATCTCACAAACTACAGCATTTTCTTTGGAAACTAAATCATTATCCTTTGTCAAAGGAGTGCATAATTGCAACAACACAACAGTTTAAAACTGCTTACAATTGGCTTTTTACATTTGACAAACGCAGAAGAGAATAATTGCCTAAAGACGACGTATAGCCTTGGTTTAAATGACTTATTATGCACGCTTCTCATGTATGCAGCGAGCATCATCTTCCTCACTCAACAATTTCCCCTGCTGACAAATGAATTTGTTTAGGTTGAAAATTGTCTGTTTTATAACCTTGTGGCTCTCATATCCACTTCCTTTTCACCTCGTTGCCCTACTTTTTAATCCAAGACACTGTTTCTCATCTACGCTAACTTTTAAAAAGTAAATTCAGTGCAAGTGTGAGGAAAATAAAGAAGTCAGTCATACAAATAGGGCAGATAAAATGAAGGTAAAATTGTATTTCTGCCTTTCATTCCCACTAGTGTATATGCCACTAATGCTGTAACGATGGCTGCAAAGAAAGGTAGGTAATAGTATAAACTGCTAGCAAATAGTATTAACCTCCTTTAAACCTTCAGATTATGTTTATACTAAATAAGCAAACTCCAGTTCTGTGTTTTGTCTTTTTTTCTTTTACAACAGGCAATGATAATTCTCTGAATGTTTTGAGGGTTCTGTAGAGGCTTTTTGTTTGTTTGTTTTGCGATTTGCATGTCGTTTGGAGGGTTAGATGCTGCATGTGTTAGAGGCTCCATATACAATCTTATGGAAAAACCCAAATGAACTTTTTGGCCAACAGGCAATGATAATGCTCTGAATATAGAGTTTTTTTTTTTTTTTTTTTTTTTTGCAATTTACTCATAGTTTGGAGGATTAGAGTCCTCATATACTTTTAAGCCTCCTACCTTAGAGGTGGTCAGATTACTGAACGAAAAGAATCCAAAAGCAATAGGGTTTTAAGAGGAGGATGTCTTACTCCTCTTGAATAAGAACACCATTAAACAAGAAGGGAAAATGCAAATAAGGAAAAGGACAGATCACAAGGACATCAAAGTATCTGAGAATGTCTGTCGTGTTTTGGTATTATTGGCTGCCTTTTCTTTAGTAAAATGTAGACTCCAACCGTTGTTCAGTTGTACTTAAAGCTTTGCAGATGGTAGTCAGTATTAATAGACACTTCCTTGTATCAAGCTGTTGTAAAGTCCAAAGTAAAAATTGCACAGTGATGGGATGTAAGTAGAGAGGAAGGTTCCAAATAGTTTGAAAATTTTAACATATGCAGGAAAAAGCCCAAGTAATTAAGGACCAGAAACAGAGGGCAAAACAGCTGCCCCACATGCAGTGCATCTGGGCCCTTTTGGGGAAGACACTGATACACATGTCATCTGAGCCTTGTAGCCTGCCGCTTTTTGCTGTTTTTCCAACGGAAAGCAGTGAATGAATACCTAGCAATCGCCAATCTACTCTGAATACGTTTTTAAGAAATATAGTAATTAAAAAATTAGATGACGGGAATGTATGTTTTATAGTTGTTTAGTCACTACATTCGGAGAAGGCAATGGCACCCCACCCCAGTACTCTTGCCTGGAAAATCCCATGGGTGGAGGAGCCTGGTGGGCTGCAGTCCATGGGGTCGTGAAGCTTCGGACATGACTGAGCAACTTCACTTTTTTCACTTTCATGCATTGGAGGAGGAAATGGCAACCCACTCCAGTGGGATTCTCTGGAGAATCCCAGGGACAGAGGAGGCTAGTGGGCTGCCGTCTGTGGGGTCACACGGAGTCGGACAGGATCGAAGTGACTTAGCAGCAGCAGCAGCAGTAGCAGTCACTACATTGTGTCTGACTGCTTTGCAACCCCATGCACATAGCCTACCAGTCTCCTCTGTCCATGGGATTCTCGAGGCAAGAATACTGGAGTGGGTTGCCATTCTCTTCTTCAGGGGATCTTCCCAACCCAGGGATCAATGCTACATCTCCTGCATTGGCAGATGGAGTCTCTACTACTGAGCCACCTAGGAAACCCAGCAGGAGCCTATACTGGATGATTTAATCGTTCAGCCATAAAATGAAGTACATTGAGGCGCTTAAAACTGATATTTCAATGTCACTGGATACGGCCACATCCAAATGTCCATTCATCATTCATGTATTCAGTCACTCACATACACACACACACACACACACGTCACTTGTGTGTGTGCACTCAGTCCTGTCACTCTTTGTGGCCCCATGGACTGTA
>SJYX01009415.1:65081-97465 GCA_006410675.1 Oreotragus oreotragus
AAAAAAAAAAAAAAGAATAAATTGCTAACAACTATAGAAGAAACAGCTATTTTGTTATTCTTTCTTCTTTCTTCATATGTTTATCAAGTAAATAAAAACAGTGAAAAAGGATATCAGATGTTTTTGTTACAACATGTCCTTATAAGGCAAAGAACTGGGCACATACCAGGACTCGAAAGAAAAGTTTGCAGAAAGGCCTGGTCACCTTGAGAGACTGTTTTAGTTGCTCTTGCTTTTCTCATTAAAATTTTCAAGGTGAATGAATGTGTGCTCCCAAAGTATCACCATTTAAAATTCTGCTTGTTTGAAACCTTTCACAGTCAACCCATTGATACCATCTTAGCGGATACACAGCTGGAACTTTTCCCACATGAGTCTAATGACTTTTTCCTTTATTACCTGACCTCCCTCAGTTCCGCCTTTCTAGGCAACACAGCACACTGAGTGTTGATTTATACCAGGATACAGTCTGTTCTTGCCTTCTCTTTATCCAGAGTGTATGCAGGTCACAGAGAACAACAACTTCTCTCATGTACTTGTGCAGTATTACATAAGTCAGGGCTTCTCTCAGCTTGAGCTTATTATTTGGAGATTTGAGTCCTGACTTCATTAACTGCTTGATTTATTTTTTGCCTTCCCCTAAATTAAAACTACTACCGGTGCCTACATATTTCACTGTGTGCTTTCATCAAGTTTTTAAGTTTATTTGCTTTTGACATCACCTTTCCCATGATACTAAGAGGAATGTAAATTTCACGGGTTTTATCATATTAAATAAATATCAACTTTCTATTAAAAATAACTCTAGTTCTTCATCCATCGAGTTTCTTCTATCCTTCTTGTTAAGAAGCATGGAAGTTCAGGATTTGGAAAGGAGCTAAAAAGCATCCTCTTCAGGCCCATTTAATGCCTGAACATCTGGAGTTCTGCTCAAATATGTCTTGGTACTGTAGAATTCATTTCCTCACTAAGCAACACCATTTCGTTTCCTAAAGGCTCTAATTGTTAAAAGGTCTTTCTTTTTATCAAAACTGAAACTGTTACTTTCTTTCACTGTGTCTTGTAACCTTTGAGTAACATGTGCTCAGTTGCCATTCATGTCTGACTCGTTGGTACCCCATGGACTGTAGCCTGCTAGGCTCCTCTTGTCTGTGGACTTTTCCAAGCAAGAATACTGGAGTATGCTGCCATTTCCTCCTCCAGGATATCTGCCCCACCCAGGGATCAAATCCATGTCTCTTGTATCTTTGACACTGGCAGGTAAATTCTTTACCACTGCACCACCCAGGAAGCCCTTTGAGTAATATAGAATTTCTAAACTCTTTTCCCCGGGACACTCCTCGACTATAGTTTCTATACTTTGCCTACTCCAAATACCTCTCACCTTCAGCACAATTATTAAGAAGTCCTACCAATTGGAAAACCTTCTTTTAAATTGCTCCAGGCTGTCAGTCTTCCTGACACAGAAAACCAACAAATTATAATTTTATATATAGAATAGAACATAATCCTACCATAATTTCTTGCATTCTGTATATTATTCTGCTATTAGTATTATTGAAGCTTAAAATAACCTTTTTGGGAAAGTCATATCATATCATATTGTAATTTCTTGCCAATTAAAATCACTGAAGTCAAATTAATAGGATACATCTTAGAGAATTTAAGTAAGGCCTGTATTCAAACTAGGACGTTGCATCCTTTCTTAAAAAATATTTCATCTGTTAGGTTTGACCTAATGTTTCCTAGAGACCCTCACCAAAGCACCTGATCAAGAAACAGTGTGAACTTGAGTGAGAAAACTAAATCAAGTTGTGGTGCAGGCTGAGAAGGCTTTAAAAATAAGCAACTTGTGAAAGGCCCTATTTTTCACTTCATAATGGGAAATTTAAGAAATGAATGGAATAAATGAGAAGAGGAAGAAAATTATTTCCCGGCATTTAGACTGGAAAAATGCATGTTCTTCTGCATACAGTAGAAAACAGGTAAATATAGCGTGAGATGCTACAGTTTAACTATGGGTTAATTATTGATAAGCCTAATAAAAACTGAATTCTGAACCACAAAATAAATAGTTTTTATGAGCCAACAGCACCATTACTAAGCAAATCAAAAACTATCATCACAGAGTTCGTTATTTCTATGGATACAAATTGTCACAGTGAGGGCTGCTGCTGCTGCTAAGCTGCTAAGTCACTTCAGTCAGACCCCATGGACTGCAGCCCACCAGGCTACTCCGTCCATTGGATTTTCCAGGCAAGAGTACTGGGGTGGGGTGCCATTGCCTTCCCCGCACAGTGAGGGCAGATTACATTAATTCACACAACATTTAGATAACAGAGCTCATTTGTAAACTTTGGTCTTTCTGTACACTTAATATCAAGAAAGTAAAACTGGCATGACAGTATTGTAAATAAGTGAAGGAATGCACATTTTTTATTTGAATGAGAGGTAGGACAAAATGGACATGGGTCCAATTATTTCAGCAAGAGAAAAGATACAGGAATTTTTGTTTAAAAACAATTTCTTGAGCACTGACCATAGAATGTACATTGTCTCCAGGCAAATAGAACAGACAGTAACTCCTCAGAAAAGAGAACCAGAAAAATTAGTTAACACGTTCAAAGTTAGAGAGGAAAAGAATCAGGAAACGTGGATCAAGAAAGCCAGGCAGAATATTCAGGTTTTTTTTATAGGGTGAAAAAATAAAAGGGGACTTTCCTGGCAATCCAGTGGTTAAGAGCTTCCACCGCAGGAGTCTCAGATTCAATTACTCTCAGGAACCTGAGATCCCACATGCCACGCAGCAGAGATAGGGGGAAAAAAAAAAAAAAGAGTAAAAAGAAATATTTGAGTACCATCTGAAAAAGATGATGGGACATGTCAAGCAAATATCTGGGAGAATAGCATTCCAAGCTGCTGCTGCTGCTGCTGCTGTTGCTGCTAAGTCGCTTCAGTTGTGTCCGACTGTGCGACCCCATAGACGGCAGCCCACCAGACTCCGCCGTCCCTGGGATTCTCCAGGCAAGAACACTGGAGTGGGTTGCCATTTCCTTCTCCAATGCATGAAAGTGGAAAGTGAAAGTGAAGTTGAGCAGCTGTGTCTGACTCTTAGCGACCCCACGGACTGCAGCCCACCAGGGATTTTCCAGGCGAGAGTACTGGAGTGGGGTGCCGTTGCCTTCTCCGCAAACATGATGATCAAGAGGCGAAATGATGAGAAGCCATCGCGGACATGACGGGGGCTGCACTCCAGGGCTTTGCAGGCTTTTGAAAGATTTTGGCTGACATTTTGAGTGAGGGGAGAAGGCACTGGAGGGTTTTGACAGAGAAGTGATCTAATTTGACTTATATTTTAAGAGGATTACTCTGCTCTGTTGAGCTTAGAATGTAGGGGGTATGGGCGGCATGAGAATGGCATCAGCAAGAAAAATGAGAATGCAAAATTCTATATGAGCTCTAGTGGTGTCTTAAAACTAGGTAGCAGCAATAGAGCTGCTGAGGAGTTGTCAAAATCCTGAAAATATTTGGAAGGTAGAGCACATATTAATACAAATGACATTGGAAAGATTTTGAAGAAAGAGAATCAAATCCATGCAGGTCTTTACTTCTTTAATCTTATCCCCAGGTTAAATCCAAAGAAATCAATATATAAACTAGTAAAAGTGTGAAAAGAATTACAGAGCCAGGAATCCAGCTGTGTTTTTCACAGTATCAGGGAAACCATCTTTGATCAAACTAAGAGTATAGTTTGTCTCTAGTATTATCCTCTGCATTATTTATAATACATTGTCCTGGTGTTATGTGATGGGTGAAACTAAATCAACCCCCAAATCTCAGGTAACATTAAAAGAGAGAGAGAGAGAGAAAAAGAAACTTAATGCTTATAAAATTGCATACATGTCTCTTAAAAAGAAAATTGCAGACTTTTGTCCTTCTATGCGAGTCACAAGGCTGAAAAACAGTCCCGACTTTTTTTTTCTTTTCCTTTTGTTTTCAGTACAGTAACATGTGTCTATTTGCTCAAATAAGGGAAACATTTACTATTGCTTTTTGTTGGCTATGACTGACCTTACAAGCTTTACTTATAGTCTGAAATTAAAATGAAGAGGTAAAATGCAAAAAAACTGAAATCAAGATCTGTTTTTTTCCCGAAATTATAAACATATTGTCTCTAACAGGCCACCTTTCCAAATGGCTCCCAGTGAGGTGGTAGCCACACTTTTGTGTAATTCCCTCGCCTTGAGAGTTGCCTGAACCTAGTGATTTGCTTGTAAAAATGGAATGTGGCAAAAGTCGTGGATGACACTTCTGTGATTAGGTTACAAAAGGCTGTGACTCCCACCTTGCTGGCATTTGCTCTTCATGGTACTTTTTCTTGCCATCTTGCTAACTTGCTGGTATGGTGTTGGAGGCTCCACGGAAAAGCTCCCATGCTAAGTACCGAAGTGGGCCTCTAGCCAATAGGTTATGAGGAAATGCAACTTCAGTCATGAAAAACTGCATTCTCCAATGACCCTCACCTAAGATCCTTCACAGAGGAGCCTTGAGTTGACTATATCCTGTGATACTTCTGGAACCCAAGGACCCAGCGGAAAAGCACCTGGATTGCTGAATCTGTGAGCTGCTGTAAGGTAATGTATATGTATTGTTTTAAGCTGCTGTTATTCAGTGATAGACGGCTAATACACAGCTCTTTTAGTTCATATTTAGGAGAACTGTCAAAAAAAAAAACACTAAATAAACACTTTTAAGTAGATTGCCTGTTACTTTAATGTCTTGGTTTTCTATGCCATTCACAGGAGATAATGGTCAACTATAAATGTTGTAGCAGCAGAAATAGGCTTTTGAGAATAATAAACCCAAGTTCCTCAAGTTGAGACAATGATTCAGCTAGAATGAGAACATACGCAAAGCCAAAATGTATGCTACAACTTTCCATTTAATGTAACAGCTAGAGCTCTACAATAAAATGAATGGTAGTAAGTGTGAATTCATTATGATTCTGTACTATTAATATGTTTCATGATCACAAGGCTCATTAAAATCAGAAGCGTGCTATATCCCTCAAGAATGTGAGGCATGGAAGAAGTTTCTCTGTATAATATGTCTTTATTTCTCCCCCTCCACCCTTGTTTCTAAACCATCAATTGCTAAACTGGTCATATGCTTTAATTCTGCTGAACAAAAAGAGATCATTCTATAAAGCCATAACTTTCTGTATGGCAGGTAAAATCATTTTCATTATTATATTTTAAAGTTAGCCAAATATGATCTCATAAGAGAAATTTAATATAAGTACTGAATAAACATATTCATAACGTATCTTATAAGGAGCCTGGAACATGCCTAGTTATACCAAATGGCCTGATTACAGAGATGAATTTATCCTAAGGATTTGATTTCTACAATTCAGTGAAATATTTTTGCTTTATATACAAGTCCTTCAAATGGTAAGTTCTTATGTAGGTTTTAAATAGAATGCTATTCTCAACATAACTAGCTAGCATATATTAACAGTGAAAAATGGGATAACTTACTAGGCGCTTCTCATGCCTGTTTTTTAAAGCTTTCCTTTCACAAAACATTTGTTTAGTACAGCTTCATTCTCCCATATTGGCACTTGCATCTACAATGCTCAAAATTTACAGGCCTTCTTTACACTATACACCATGGTGATTATTTAGAAACCTGCTATTGTCACTTGTTAGCAATGGGATTTTAGGGGAATTACCTGATACTTCTGAACTTAATTTCTTCGTATCTAAAATGAGGGCCATAAACTGCAGAACATATGGCTTTGTTTTTTTTCATGATCATGTAAAATAATACAAGGTGAGAATTAAACTCAAATCTTAATGTAAAAACATGGAAGTATTAGTCTATCTTACATCCTGCATCATACTACAATGGAATTGGAGTGGATATGTGACTATTTGCTCTCTCTTGAACTTTGAGGAAAGAGGAGAGATTATTATAATAGGTCTATTAATAGAGTTAGTAATAGAAAGATCATTGTAAAATTTGTCTTCTACTAATATATTATTAAAGCACATCATAGAAATTTAACTTATTCTAATAAAACTAGTGATACCAGTATCAAGAAATACATTAATGTCCCCTACAAATGAAAAATTAACAATAAGTGGTCCAAATTAGTTGAATTAAAATAACACTTTGTGTTCCTTGTATTCAGGTGTTTAAATTCAATCTCAAAAGAAATTATTTGAAATATAAATATTTGCAGTTTTCTCATAGAGCTCACTAAACCCTTAGCTCTGGGTTAACTATTGTCATACACCCTAGAGAGACATTTTCTCTGTATNTAAAATAACACTTTGTGTTCCTTGTATTCAGGTGTTTAAATTCAATCTCAAAAGAAATTATTTGAAATAGAAATATTTGCAGTTTTCTCATAGAGCTCACTAAACCCTTAGCCCTGGGTTAACTATTGTCATACACCCTAGAGAGACAGTTTCTCTGTATTTTATCATCATTTCACTGGAGATGAAAAAGCCCAGTAAGCATATTCAAAACATGATTTTTCTTGAGTGAATAGGGAAAAGAGACCTCTGAGATCCTTGTTCTTTCCCTTTCAGATCACCAAGAATAGGTATATATGGTCAAAGATTGAATGTGCTTAAGAATAGTAACTAAGTAAAAATGACTACAATATGAATGATTCAAGGGTCAGCCAGTTTCTGGCATTGCAAACTCATCGGGAATATTAAACCCATCATTCACTGCAGATGGTGTGTGCAAACCAGGGCCTCCCAGATTGCTCACTGAGTTGCAATATTTTCTAAACAATACTGTCATTTATTATGTCAATAAGAGAGCCATAAAAATAAAGGCATTTTAGGTAAGTTTTTTTGCAAAAAAAAATTAGTTTAAAAAAATATATGTGCAGGACTTATGTTTGGAGCTATCAGAGTAAAGGCATTTTTCTTTGACTCTCTTCTGAAATATACAACAAAACTATGAAATGCATGAAACTC
Source organism: Oreotragus oreotragus (assembly GCA_006410675.1). Lineage (NCBI taxonomy): Eukaryota > Metazoa > Chordata > Mammalia > Artiodactyla > Bovidae > Oreotragus > Oreotragus oreotragus. Next base: position 72,080 of record SJYX01009415.1, read on the forward strand.
CAATAAGAATTTTCTGTCTTCAGTGAAAACAAGAAAAGCCAACTCGACTTCAAACCCTATTCTATAAATAAGCTGCCAAGAACAGTGACATCCGAACCAATACATGGCATGATGCCTAGACTAGATCTCTCTATATATTTGTCTGTGTCTCTAAGTCTGCATTGTCATCTATGTTTGTTAATATACACAAAACCAGATAGCACAGATCTAAAGTGCCTGTGACCTACGCAACTTACGCTTGATGCTTATTTGAAAGAAATTTAAGGATCTGAATGAGTTAAGGAGAAACATATGAGCCTTATTCCATGTGCAAAGAGTCAACGAAGCTAAACAAGGAACTGATATTCTCAAGAACAAGGCTATAAGTGGGAGGGAGTGAAGGAAACCATCACAACAGATGATCACAATCCATTGAAGAGACTTGTAAAAATTCAAGATCATCAAAGACAAAGGCTATGAGAGAATGACTCGCTCTGGTTCAAGCTTCCTCCCTTTTTGTCCCAGTTGCTCTGAGTGGATGATGGTGTATACAGTGCTCAGAGAAATATTTCTGTCCCATCTTATTTTTTCAGCAGATTGCCAATACTGACAGAATAGACAAATACAAATAAACTCAAATCAAAGGAACTCTGTACACAAACTAGGTAAAGATATCATAACATAAAAGGAACAAAGGAACATCATGAATGAAGAGAAAATGAAGAGTAGCTATCAAAATAAGAACTAGTAAGAAAATTTTAAAACATTTCATATATATACTCTCAAAGAAATCTTTAAAATCATTGCCTAAAACAAAGTAGCAAAGAGAGAAAAAAAAGCAATAAGACAAAAGGAGATTAAAAAGTCTGGAAAAAAGGCAAAGAAACAGAAAAGGAAAAGAAGCAAATGTGGACATAAAACCCATCTTGTAAACAGCAAGAGTTATAATGGAAATAGCTGAAAACATAGGCTTGGACACAGAAGAATTAAGAAGAGTGAGCCAAATAAAAGTGTATCCAAATATACAGTAGCAGCAGAGAGATTTCGAATGTCTTGATCTTGAGTAAGACTTGGCTTTAAGTAAGACCTCTGGCACAGGCCGGATCCTGGGAAAGTTTCAAGAATGGCTAAGGATGAAATTACCAACCACACAGCAAATTGTAAGCTCTGAGTCAAAGGTTGATACAGCAAGATTGAAGTATTTATTCATGCCATGTCACTTTAAATTTTCTACAGCTGATGTGATTTTTCTCATGTGTTCCCCAAGCTATTGGGTAAGGGAGAAACTTTCATTTATCAGTTTATTTCCTGACTGTCTCTTCTGGTTCTGTTCAGATACACTTAAGGTAAATGCTGACTCCTCCACTTTGCTACCTCCTCCCATCATGGCCTTCTCAAGATGCCGTCTTGCTATGAAACAGCTTGCCTTTTACCTTCCTGGAGGTGGGATAGAGGCCTTACTCTCTCATGAGAATCCCTCTGCTGCTCCCGGAGCCATTCTCTTCAGTGATGGTGGCCCTCGTCCTCCTGGTTATTTTACACCCTAGGTCAATGATCTCAGACATGGCCCAAGTGTGACTTGGTCAAAGTTGTGGTCAATACTAATTTTAGATTCAGAATAGACCTCAGGCGAGAAAGGCCTCTGTCTTGGGTCCTACATCTTAAAGAGTCTCACTCTGGCTTTATTCTGACTACATGTCTTCCCTGGGAGCGTTACAGCATGGAACACTCATCTTCTAAAACATAGACCAGGTACATAGGATCCTGGTATTGCTTGCCCAAATAGGCTCTGAACCCATTTCCAAGTGGACATAAGACTCTGCTCCTGGTCTATCTCCTTGTTAAGCACCTGTGGCAGAAGACTTTAAAGTGGTCCATGATCAATGCTTTCAGGGGTTATTGCTTTCTGTAATCTCCAGTTGTCACCCTTAAATATGAGCCGAACATGTGACTGCTTCTAAACAACCGAAGGCACAAAGCTAAGTGTAGAGCTAAACTTTGAAGGTGTGCAGAGGGAAAGATACATGAAAGAGAACGGCTTAATCCACCCAAATGAAACAAGAATTAAAATAATATCACCAATACATTTTCTTGTTACTTAATAGAAACCTTATTTAAAATGTAATTTGGTGTGCTAAGTGCACTAAATGTCATCATTATGATTCACAATCTTAGCCAGCATTCTACCAAAACATTATGATTTTGAAACTACTGCACAAATAGATAACTTTGGGAAATGCCACCTCAGAATGTCATGAAAGCAAAGTTATCCTGGGGCTGCATGTACAACAGTAACAATAAAAATATATCTAGATATTACAAAATAAAAACATCAGAGTGAGGCTAAGTGGTCTAAATGGCAAGAAAAGAAACATCATAAAGCTTAGCCGAAGGTGGGAAGTGAAGCTGGGGAGAAGTGGCCAAAGTTATTGTGGATTGTTCTCTTTTTCCCTTTTTCCAAATAGTACTGGGTAAGGAAACAGGAGAGGGAAAGGAAGAGGCTGAGGCATACGTTAGTAAAAGGAGGACAGTTGTATATGACATTTCCAAATTAGGAAACTGTTTTTAACATAAATTGTGTTTAAGATGTCTAGTTATGTTTAATGGCCTGATGAGGCAGTGCTTATTTGTATACAGAACCTGTTTGTGTGAGGGTCTATAAATCCTTCCTTGTATCCCCCAAACCCCCCTCCTAAGGGGAAAGAGAATGAAGCACATAGCCAATGCCTAGTAGTGATGTTCTACATATGTAAGACTCTTCTATTTACAAAAAGATACCCCAAGTGCTGTGCTTAGTGACTCAGTTCAGTCGCTCATTCGTGTCTGACTCTTTGCAACCCCATGAACCACAGCACGCTAGGCCTCCCTGTCCATCACCAACTCCCAGAGTCCACTCAAACCCATGTCCATTGAGTTGGTGATGCCATCCAACCATCTCATCCTCTGTCATCCCCTTCTCCCCCTACCCTAAATCTTTCTCAGCATCAGGGTCTTTTCCAATGAGTCAAATCTTCGCATCAGGTGGCCAAAATATCAAGGTTCAGCTTAGTGACTAGTGATTGACTAAATCCAAAAGGAGTTCAGGTGATTGTCAAACAGAGCCCATGAGGAGCCAAATGGCGAATCAGTGCATTTTCTGTTCTGTGGAGAACACTGCACATAGCTTGGCTATGGTGAAAGTTCCAGAAAACTAGCTTTGCTCCAGAAGAGTGGTAATGCCCAATAGCTCTATCTAGCAGCAACCAAGGTCCTTATCAGGTTGCTGGTGTGGGGAAAGAGATTGACATAGTTGTGATCAACAGATGAAACACCCAAATACCTCATTCAGGCTTTCTGGGAGTTGACTTAAGTCTGCAGACACAGCTTCAGACATCACATACAGACCCCAAAAGATGCATGGAAAAGAAGATAACAAACCCATGTCCATTGAGTTGGTGATGCCATCCAACCATCTCATCCTCTGTCATCCCCTTCTCCCCCTACCCTAAATCTTTCTCAGCATCAGGGTCTTTTCCAATGAGTCAACTCTTTGCATCAGGTGGCCAAAATATCAAGGTTCAGCTTAGTGACTAGTGATTGACTAAATCCAAAAGGAGTTCAGGTGATTGTCAAACAGAGCCCATGAGGAGCCAAATGGCGAATCAGTGCATTTTCTGTTCTGTGGAGAACACTGCACATAGCTTGGCTATGGTGAAAGTTCCAGAAAACTAGCTTTGCTCCAGAAGAGTGGTAATGCCCAATAGCTCTATCTAGCAGCAACCAAGGTCCTTATCAGGTTGCTGGTGTGGGGAAAGAGATTGACATAGTTGTGATCAACAGATGAAACACCCAAATACCTCATTCAGGCTTTCTGGGAGTTGACTTAAGTCTGCAGACACAGCTTCAGACATCACATACAGACCCCAAAAGATGCATGGAAAAGAAGATAGGGAATCAAAAGCTCTGAAGTTTAGATTGAAGCAAAACGCCACAAAATAAGGTAGTACCTGACTCTTAATGTGTCCCTATCTGTACACACAGCATTAATGTGTCCTATGGGCGTGGGCTAAAACGTCAAATGTGAATCATAACTTAAAAACTGGCTTACTAATAAAAATTATTTTTTTATGTAGAAAATGCTACAGTTCTTTAATTTTCATTGGTTACAAATTTATCTACAGTGTGATACCATGTATATGGAGATTTTTTAATGCATATGTTTGTTTATGCATAAAATGTCTCTGGACAAAGACAGCAGTAGCTGATGAGAGTGAGAGCCTCTGGGGACCCTGGAAGGTATTTCAGAAAGGGGAAGTTGACTTATCTTGAACTTTTAATGAGCATGATTTGATCATTTTTACTGTGTACATATTTCCTATTCAACCCATAAAATGTAAAAATAATACAAAATATTAAACATTACTGTTTATAAAATCCATTTTTTATTCAACTAAATGCTTTATGAAGTGAAGTTAGTCACTCAGTCATGTCCAACTTAGTCATGTTGCAACAGTATGGACTGTAGCTTGTCAAGCTCCTCAGTCCATGGGACTCTGTAGGCAAGAATACTGGAGTGGGTTGCCATGCTCTCCTCCAGGGGAATCTTCCCAACCCAGGGATCGAACCCATGTCTCCTGCATTGCAGGTGGATTCTTTACCACTGAGCCACTGGGGGAGCACTTATCATGAAACATTTCCTATTCATAAATCTCATAAAATGCAATTATAAATAGAACAAAATAAATAGTATTGATTTCAAACCCATTTTTCATCAAACTAAAACACTGTATACATAATGTCAATAAATGATTTAGAGCACACAATTCCTAGGTTTTTTCAGATAGTAGTATATATGGTACTATTGGGTAAATCTACTGTTTCTAAATAGAAAACAGGATTGTAATGATTCTAAAACTCTTATAGGCCAAAATCCATTTTCCCATTAGCCTTCAGGAATCACCAAAAAAAAAAACCTTCTGATTGTGATTCTTCCTTAATGCTTCCTTCTTTTCCTTTTATTTTTCCCTGTCTGCCAGGAAACTCAGATGGGCAATGTTCAATTATAGCTCCTGGCAGTATTTCCCTTTTTTTTTCTACAAATTTATATCTATTTTGATCTTTATGTTTATGCAGCTATGTTCCATAGTGGTTTTTATTATTAATAATCTCAAACATGTTTTGGGAGCAAAGACTGCTCAAATTTAATCTAGACCATGTAAAATGATGGTTTGGGCAACCAATACAGAGTCAATATTTTCAAAAACTCTTAGATAAAACTATATATGTTTCTGGAATGAAATATGAAATGCATATCAATTCTCTTTAAAAAAAAAAAAAGCACATACTCGTCTGCAATCCAACTACAGTGATTAGAGAAAAAATTTCTTTGAAAAGCTTTGTTGATCAATTTTAAGAGAAAGCAAAAGGCACTCTGGGCAGGATAAAATAAAAGGCACATCATGAACTCATATTCAGAACTGGCCTACCTTAGAAGCTTCCCCACTGAAAAGTTATTTACTAGTCTTAAAGAGTTCTTGAGACACTGAATCAGGCTCACTATTCCAGCAGTCTGAGAACAGGAAGCTTGTATTGGGGCTGTCTAATCTGCCAAGTCTATGCCCCAACCAGTAACGCTGAAGAAGTTGAAGTTGAACGGTTTTATGAAGACCTGCTGCTGCTGCTGCTAAGTCGCTTCAGTCGTGTCCGACTCTGTGAAACCCCAGAGACAAAAGCCCATCAGGCTTCCCTCTCCCTGGGATTCTCCAGGCAAGAACACTGGAGTGGGTTGCCATTTCCTTCTCCAATGCATGAAAGTGAAAAGTGAAAGTGAAGTAGCTCAGTCACGTCTGACTCCTCACGATCCCCTGGACTGCAGCCTACTAGGCTCCTCCATCCATGGGAGTTTCCAGGCAAGAGTATTGGAGTGGGGTGCCATTGCCTTTTCCCTTATGAATACCTACAAGACTTTTTAGAACTAACACCCAAAAAAGTTGTCCTTTTCATTATAGGGGAATGCTAAAGTAGGAAGTCAAGAAACACCAGGAGTAACAGGAAAATTTGGCCTTGGATTGCAGAATGAAGCAGGGAAAAGACTAATAGAGTTTTGCCAAGAAAATGCACTGGTCATAGCAAACACCCTCTTCCAACAACACAAGAGAAGACTCTACACATGGACATCACCAGATGGTCAACACCAAAATCAGACTGATTATATTCTCTGCAGCCAAAGATGGAGAAGCTCTATACAGTCAACAAAAACAAGACCAGGAGCTGACTGTGGCTCAGATCATGAACTCCTTATTTCCAAATTCAGACTTAAATTGAAGAAAGTAGGGAAAACCGCTAGATCATTCAGGTATGACCTAAATCAAATCCCTTATGATTATACAGTGGAAATGAGAAATAGATTTAAGGGCCTAGATCTGATAGATAGAGTGCCTGATGAACTATGGAATGAGGTTCATGACATTGTACAGGAGACAGGGATCAAGACCATCCCCATGGANATCTTCCCGACCCAGGGATCGAACCCGGGTTTCCCACATTGGAGGCAGACGCTTTAACCTCTGAGCCACCTATATAAAATCCTCTCTATGAATGTATACGTGTGCATATGTATATATACACATAAATGACCACACAAATATGCAGAGGGGGTGATATTATATATGTCGCTTTTTTCTTTTTCTTTTTTGCATGTTTCATTTTATATCTTGCTGTTTTACACACGACTCTCCACATAAACATTTGCCATGGTACTTCAGGCTGTTTATAAACATAACTTTTAATGCCTGCCTAGGTTTCTATGGGTGGAGTAGGGTTTACTTCCTCAGTTGCCTCTGGTTGGACATTTGGTTCCTTGCCAAGTGTTCTCTGGGATAATTATGTTTGCATCCAGCGCCATCTCTGCATTTTGGATTTGTTCCACCATCTCCAGAACTGAATCCTTGACTGGTCAGCGGGAGTAAACACTTGGTTCTGAAAATGATTTTCTTGCTTTGTGATTACCAAAAAGAAAAAGAAAAAATTGCATCCATGATTGTGGAGCGAGTTTGGGAACTACAGATAAGCAAAAAGATGGAAAAGCAAAACCTCTGGTGATTCTGTCTCCATTATTGGCTCTGGAGCCTTCCATTAATTCCAAGTTGAATAATTTTCTTCCATTTCATGTTGAGAATACATTACACAGCACTTCCGCATTCTGCTTATTTTGATTTAGTGCATCATAAAAACGTGTTCCCTTTTGGCTTAAAATGATTTCATAACATTCCATAACGTTGCTATCCCATACTTTATAGAACATTTTTTTTTTTTACTGATACAAATAATGCAACAGAGAAAATCTTTGTGCATCAGCTTTCCTGCAGATCTTAACGTTATGTCCTTCCCATGAAAGAAAAGTGAAACTTGCTCAGTCATGTCCGACTCTTTGTGACCCCATGGACTGCAGCCCACCAGGCTCTTCTGTCCATGGGATTCTCCTGGCAAGAATACTGGAGTGGGTATCTATTCCCTTCTCCAGGGGATCTTTCCAAACCAGGGATTGAACTTGCATCTCTTGCATTGCAGTCTGAGCCACAAGGGTCCTTCCCATAGAGTCCCAGAAACAGAATTACTGGGTAAGAGTGCCAAGTCAGTTTCTGGAGAGGTAAACAACTTCCTCTTGTTTGCAAAATGGATGATATGGTAGAGTTTGTGTTACACATCCTCCCTATCGAATGTTATCATTTTATTAGAGTTTTCCTATTGGTCAGTGAAAAACTGAGTCTCACTTTCATTTTTGTATTCATTCACTGAGTCACTAAACATTTATTGACCACCTGATTCATGGCTGGCATGGTTCTGGATGCTGGAGATGCAGCAATGAACAAAATGGGCTCATTCTAGGGGGTGAAGGGAGGGGAGAGTAAACAAGTCAATAAATAAAGGGATAGATCATTTCAGAAAGCAAAACGTACTGTTAAAAGAGTTAAGAAGGAGGGTAAAGGGATTTCCCTGGTGGTCCAGTGTCTAAGACTCCTCTCTCCCAATGCAGAGGGCCTGGGTTCGATTCCTGGTCAGGGAACTAGATCCCACATGCCTCGACTAAAGATCTCAGGTGCCACAAGTAAGACCCAGCGAAGCCAAATAAATAAAAATTTTTTTTTTTAAGAAGGAGGATAAAAGCTTTCCCACAGGTTGGTAATCTCTTGTAGTTCTGCCTTGTGACTTATCCATTTATTGGCATGGCAGTTCTGCATTTCCATATCTTTATCCATTATCACAACTATGACGAAAACTATGGGCTTCCCTGGTGGCTCAGATGGTAAAGTATCCATCTACTTGCAATTTGGGAGACCTGGGTTTGATCCCTGGGTTGGGAAGATCCCTTGGATGAGGGCATGGCAACCCATTCCAGTGTTAGGACCATGGAGAATCCCCATGGACAGAGGAGCCTGGCGGGCTACAGCCCACGAGGTCGCAAAAAGCCGGACAGGACTGAGTTATGAGCACAGCACATAACAAACACAGGAGCGATATGTCCTCAGCATCTTCTCTGTGACAGTGATTCAGATTTGCTCTGGTTATCTCAGGCCACGGTGCTCGATAAGCATTACCTTCATTTTACAAATGCACAAACTAAGGGTCAGAGAGGTTAAGTAACTTGCCCAGAGCCACACAGCCTTGGTGGCACAGCAAGACACTAAAGACACTCAATTGTAAAAGGCTGAGACACTAAGGAGTTATTGGATAATTTGCCTCCTGGACAATCAAAATTTTTTAAAGTTTCTATTGGACTATCAATATAAACATGTCCAATTCCGTGGACCTGAGTTTGAGCAAACTCTGGGAAACAGTAGAGGACAGAGGAGCCTGGTACGCTGTAGTCCACGGGGTCGAAAAGAGTCAAGACACGACTTGGTAACTGCACAACAGCATCAACCAAGTGCATATAAAGAAGAGAACAGATTTCAGAAGTGAACAGCTTCGTGAATTAATTCTGCGTGCATACGCCAATTATCCAGCACCAGATTTAGACAAAACCAAACCTGGGCCCTTGTGCCCTGCGGCCTGTATCTGCAGTGTAATCATGCTCCGTGGTGAATTCTCTCTGCTAATCTCGCTTTAACCGCCAGCTCTGAATTCCTGAAAGGCATCCTTGATGAGATGCCTTCATCAAACCAACGGAGCATTGTAGGCATGCACCCTTGTTCCTATATGCTAAAACCCACAACTTTTCATTCTCTGCCTTCGGAAGGTAGACTGTCTCATTTAAATGAATAGCAGATGTGCACACACACAAGCCCAAAGCCAGAAGGTGACACGGGGACGACCAGACAGATGCAGAAAGGTCATCAAGGTCACGGGGAACAGAGCAGGGCCCCTGGGGAGTGGTCAGGAATGTTATGGGCCAGTGAGGAACATTTCGACCATAGCTTTGAAAGCTAGGTTCAGTGTCGCAAACGGGGCTGGATAATAGTCAGCTATTTGCACCCCACGTGATACTGGTCCCAGAGCGTAGCAGGCAGCCCCCAAGATAGCCCCTAAGAATCCCCATCCTTGGCGTTTCCTACACAACTACATTACATTTAAATCTGTAAGTGTTGGGAAGCAGGCATAGCGCAGCTTTAGGCACTAAGAAGCCCACCTAAGTATCCTCTGACACTCTAGGGATGGGGAGGCAAATGCTTTGCCTATAAAGGCCAGAAAAAATATTTTACATCCTATGGGTTGTATCAGCACCACTTAACTCTGATCTTGAAGGGAAAGAGGACCCAGGGGGCAGGGGAGGGGAGATAAATCAGGAGTTCAAGATTAGCATATACACACGATGGTACATAAACTAGATAAATAACAAAGAACTGGTGTCCAGCACACGGAACCCTATGCAATATCTGTAAGCGATAATGGAAAAGAATCTGAGAATGAACACAGATATATGTACGTGTACATGTTTACAAAACACTGTAAAGTCACTATACTTCAATTAAAAAAAGAAAAGAGCCATAAACAATACATAAAAGAATGTGTTTCAATAAAACTTTACTTATAAAAACAGAATAGTGGGCTGGTTATGGCCAGAAGCCTGCTATTTGTCAACCCCTATGCCACAAGAGGGCTTTCCAGGTGGCGCTAGTGGTAAAGAATCTGCCTGCCACTGCAGATGTAAGAGACATGGGTTCGATTCCCTGGGTCGGGAAGATCCCCTGGAGAAGGAAATGGCAATCCACTCCAGTATTCTTGCCTGGAGAATCCCCAGGGACAGAGGAGCTTGGTGAGCTATGATCCATAGGGTCACAAAGAGTCGGACTGAAGCAGCTAAGCATGCACGCATTCCAGGGGAATGTATCTTTGACTTACTTTTATTTTTGAGTGTATTATTGATGTTTTTTGGTTTTGGTTTTCTAGCCACACCGTTTTAGCGGGTGGGATCTTAGTTCTCCAGCCAAGGATCAAACTCGTGCCCCCTGCCTTGGGAGTATGGAGTCTTAACCATTGGACCACCAAGGAAGTCCCTTGATGGATTTTATTATATAACTATTTCTGTAATTCTTAAGATTTAAAATGCTTATAAAATTACATTTTGCTTATTTATATTATTTTTAGCCTTCTAATTTTATTTTTTAATTGAAGTATAGTTGATTTACAAAGTTGTATTAGTTTCGGATATACAGGAAAGCAATTCAGCTATCTATCTGTCTGTCTATCTATTCTTTTTCACATTATTTTCCATTATATGTTATTGCTGCTGCTGCTGCTGCTGCTGCTAAGTCGCTTCAGTCGTGTCTGACTCTGTGCGACCCCATAGACGGCAGCCCAGCAGGCTCCTCCGTCCCTGGGATTCTCCAGGCAAGAACACTGGAGTGGGTTGCCATTTTCTTCTCCAATGCATGAAAGTGAAAAGTGAAAGTGAAGTCACTCAGTCGTGTCCGACTCCTAGCGGCCCCATGGACTGCAGCCCACCAGGCTTCTCCGTCCATGGGATTTTCCAGGCAAGAGTACTGGAGTGGGGTGCCATTGCCTTCTCCGATTATATGTTTTTACATAGTATTAAGTATAGTTCCCTGTGCTATTCAGTAGGTCATCAGTGTTCATTTTATATATGGTGATGTGTATCTGTTAATCCCTTGACTTACTGTTTATTACTGATTGAGAGTGTCGTACCAGTTAAGTTAGATGTTAACTAGTCTGAAATTAATTCGGTATGAAATGATGGTTTTTCAAGTAGAAAGACAATCCCCAGAGTTATTGTCCTTTAGGTCATGAACTATTTTTGGAGTTATGTCTCTAATTTCCCATCACTTACATATATAAATGTAATGAAGTTGTGTGGGAACGCCAAGAATGGAGATTTTTAGCAGCCGTCTTGGGGGCTTCCTGCTGCAATATGGGACCAATATCAAGTCTCTAACGCCATTATCTCATTCTGGAATTCTCTCTTTTTAAATTTTCCCTTCACCACTTGGCATGTGGGATCTTAGTTCCCTGCCCAGGGATCGAACCCAAATCCCCTGAATTGGAAGCTCGGAGTCTTAAACCACTGGACCTCCGGGGAAGTCCTATGCTTTTTTATTAACGTATTAAGTGACAAGAACTAGTAGGTTCTATAATTCTAAAGTGGATTTGAAACAATATTTCACACATCTGCAACAGCTCTGGTATGGTTTGGAAATAGCTGTGATTTCTATCAGTAGGATAAGAGATTCCAGAATAAACAAAGTTACAGGCATTGCCAATAAGACACAGGTATTGCTAATGTGGGTTGTCACCTACATTCGTAACTATATGAGTTATCCCCTGTTATGGAGTAAACCTCTGCAAAACTTAGTGGCTTAAAACAATAGCAATCATTTACTTTGCTCTTGAATCGGCATTTGGGGTGGGGCTCAGTGGAAACAGCTCATCTCGGATCCACGAGGCAACAAGCGAGACAGCTCCTCTGGGAGTCGGGGAACCCGTATCAAGATGGCTCACTCACCTGGTTGGCAAGTTGGAACTGGCTGTTGGGCAGTAGCTCAGCTGAGACGGGGTGGGGGGGCCTCAAGCCCTCCCCGTGCAGCCTTCTCCATGTACTCGTGGGCTTCCTCACAGCATGGACGCTGAGTTCTAAGAGTTTGTCCAGAGAGAACAAGGCAGAGGTAAGTACATGGCAGTTTTATAACCTAGCCCCAGAGCTCACATAGCATCACTTTCATTGAACCCTATTGGGCAAAGTGGTCAAACAGGCTCAAGGGGGAAAGACACAGACTTCATCTTTTAATGGGGAAGTGGCAAGATCTTGAAGATCTTACTTTTTAAGTTAAGCCCCCAGGCAGGAAAGATCGTGAACCCTGAACTCAGTTCCTTGGCCTAAATCCAGTGACAGAGGCCCGTCTTTGTACAAAATTGGAAGGCCTGTCTACAGAGGCCTGTCTCTAACCCGCCACAAAAACAGAATGAAATGTTGGATTTTAGTTGGAGGTTACTGAAAAGGAAGATGCGGTTTCTTTTTCTTTTTAAAAATAATTTTATCTTGCTATTGATTTTTGGCTGTGCTGGGTCTTCCATTCTGCAAGGGCTTTACTCTAGTTGCAGAGAGCAAGGCCTACTCTGTTGGGGCATTCCTTGTAGCTCAGTGGTTAAAGAATCTGCCTGCAGTGCAGGAGACCTGGGCTCGATCCCTGGGCGGGGAAGATTCGATTCCCTGGAGAAGGAAATGGCAACCTACTCCTGTATCCTTGCCTGGAAAACCTCATGGACAGAGGAGCCTGGTGGGCTGCAGTCCATGGGGTCACAAGGAGTCGGGCATGCCTGAGTGACTAAGGCTTACTTACTTTAGGCCTACTCTGTACAGGTGTATGGGCTTCTCCCTGCAGTCGCTTCTCTTGTTGCGGAGCACAGGCTCTGGGCGCCCAGGCATCAGTAGCTGGGACTCCCAGGTTCTAGATCACAGTCTCAATAGTTGTGGCGGACAGGCTTAGTTGCTCCGAGGAATGTGGGATCTTCCTGGATCAGGGATCAAATCCGTGTCTCCTGCATTGGCAGGCAGATTCTTTACCACTGAGCCACCAGGGAAGCAGGCGATTTCTTTTCCTTATCCAAGTTCACAGACTCCATAAATTCTATCCACAAACGTTTTGAGGGTCCCTGGGCCCCAGGGAAGTCTGAAAAGTGACTGCTGGGAGGGGTCCACATGACCTGTGTGTGCATGCGTGCTAAGTCGCTTCAGTCGTGTCCGACTCTTTGCGACCGCCTGGATGGTAGCCCACCAGGCTCCTCTGTCTGTGAGATTCTCCTGGCAAGAATACTGGAGTCAGTTGCCGTGCCCTCCTCCAAGGATCTTCCCCACCCGGGGATCAAAACTGCGTCTCCTGCGGCTCCTGCATTGCAGGCAGATTCTTTACTGCTGAGCCACCTGGGAAGCGCCCTTCCATAGCCTACCTTGCTTCAAAGTCTCCCATGGTTCTCTTCTGCCCAGAGTACAGAGGCCAAGGAACTGAGCCCAATGTTCAGGATCTTTCTTGACTGGGCTTAACTTAAAATGCAGAGATTTATTGTTCAACATCAATTCTCTCCTTCCTTAGTCGTATGTAGCACTCCAGTTTTGTCTGAGACAGAAATGCACTCACCTAACAGTTAGAACCGGACATGGAACAGACTGGTTCCAAATAGGAAACGGAGTACATCAAGGCTGTATATCGTCACCCTGCTTATTTAACTTCTATGCAGAGTACATCATGGGAAACGCTGGGCTGGAAGAAACACAAGCTGGAATCAAGACTGCTGGGAGAAATATTAATAACCTCAGATATGCAGATGACACCACCCTTATGGCAGAAAGTGAGGAGGAGCTAAAAAGCCTGTTGATGAAAGTGAAAGAGGAGAGTGAAAAAGCTGGCTTAAAGCTCGACATTCAGAAAACGAAGATCATGGCATCCGGTCCCATCACTTCATGGGAAATAGATGGGGAAACAGTGGAAACAGTGTCAGACTTTATTTTTTTGGGGCTCCAAAATCACTGCAGATGGTGACTGCAGCCATGAAATTAAAAGATGCTTACTCCTTGGAAGAAAAGTTATGACCAACCTGGATAGTATATTCAAAAGCAGAGACATTACATTGCCGACTAAGGTCCGTCTAGTCAAGGCTATGGTTTTTCCTGTGGTCATGTATGGATGTGAGAGTTGGACTGTGAAGAAGGTTGAGCACCAAAGAATTGATGCTTTTGAACTGTGGTGTTGGAGAAGACTCTTGAGAGTCCCTTGGACTGCAAGGAGATNATCTAGTCAAGGCTATGGTTTTTCCTGTGGTCATGTATGGATGTGAGAGTTGGACTGTGAAGAAGGCTGAGCACCGAAGAATTGATGCTTTTGAACTGTGGTGTTGGAGAAGACTCTTGAGAGTCCCTTGGACTGCAAGGAGATCCAACCAGTCCATTCTGAAGATCAACCCTGGGATTTCTTTGGAAGGAATGATGCTAAAGCTGAAACTCCAGTACTTTGGCCACCTCATGGGAAGAGTTGACTCATTGGAAAAGACGTTGATGCTGGGAGGGATTGGGGGCAGGAGGAGAAGGGGACGACCGAGGATGAAATGGCTGGATGGCATCACTGACTCAATGGACGTGAGTCTGAGTGAACTCCGAGATGGTGATGAACAGGGAGGCCTGGCGTGCTGCGATTCATGGGGTTGCAAAGAGTCGGACACGACTGAGCGACTGAACTGAACTGAATCTGCCTAGTTCTACATGGTCATATGTGGACCTGAACTGAAGGTACTTCAGCTCCTCCACTCCCCTCCAGGTACATCTGGCAACTCTGGATGCATTTCTGGTGCCAAAACTTGACAGAGGGTGATATTAGTATCTCTTGATTAGAGGGTTAGGATTGCTGCTACACAGCCCAGAATGCAAAACACAGCCTCACCCCACAAAGGATTATACATCCCAAAATCTCCATAGCACCCAGACAAAGGAATTTCAGTGTAGATGTATTATTCTTGGATTTTACTATGTCAACTACAAATTGGCACTAGCCATCTGCCTCTATGAGGATTATATCATGTCCTGACTTTCAACACCCCTGGAACAAAGCTCAAGGTGGATATCAGGAATGAGGCACTCTGTGCTCTGGGAAAAACTGACAGAAGGGATATTCAGATAGTTTGATATTTTTAGGAGCTGATTTTAAGAACCCAATTTTTATATCTCCTCATAATTAGAAAAGTACTAAAATCTTTCATGGTGACATGTGTTTCTTATGATTAGCTGAAACTGCAAAGATTATGTGCTTGATTGCACGTATACCCCCCTTCACCAAGTCACATATATACTGATCTTCCCTTACCTCTTCTGAGCAGTTTCTCAGAGTTATCTGAGACTCTGTCTCACAGGTTAGAGTTCTCATTTAGCCCCAAATAAAAGTTGACTGGCAACTCTCATGTTGTGCATATTTTTTTAAGTTGACAGCTGCCACTCTTGGGGTAGTGCCAAACAAAGGGGCACTGATCCTTGTCTTTGCTCAGAAAGGAGAGAGTGGTGGGCCAAGAATGAAAATGATTTTTATTTTCACAGTGTACTCTGTCTATGCCTAGGAACATTCTGAGGCCGAATTATTGGAATGAGAAGAAAAAAAAAAAAGTTTTCTACATTAAACCCTTCTAGATTTCTCCTTTGAGGAAAGAAACTGACAGTAAATCATTTATTTGAACAGGGGTAAAGATAGAGCACACTGCACAGGATATAGAAACAGAATAACAAACACTGTGAAGATATTTATCTCCTCTCTTATAGAGATGTTAAAAGTATTTAGTGATAAAAGGTGTGAAGCAGTATGGTTTCCTCTAGCACATAAAGAGGCTAAAATGTTATAATACTACAAAGGTATTTACTCTTGGTGGCAAGTTGAGGTGACCATGAAGTTATTGAATAAGATATGGAAAACCCAAAATGTAGGTAATAAAAGCCTGGGTTTGTTTTGCACACCAAAGTTTTCCTTTAGGCATTACCTCCTTATTCAGATGCTTTATAAGTGAGGGGAGGGGTAACATTGAAAGCAATATTGTTTTCCTATTCTATACATTTCTAGAGATGTGTACTGAAATATGTAAGGAATGATAAAGAGAAAAAGTGGGTATATGGGCTTAGCCAATTCCCACACTTGCTGAAGTATTCTCTAAATAATTGAACAGTAGAAATACATATCATTTGTTTCCAAAGACCAGGTAAAAATAGATACAAAACAGAACATGAACAGATGTTGAAATTCTAAAATATTAGCAGTATACTCTCACTTAACAGCAAGTATTTCATCTCTTTATAAATTTAATTTAAAATGACAAATATTTAGAAACACTTTGACATTTGCTTTTCATAAAACATACATCTTACCATAAGTAATGATAAACAATCTTTAGTACTATGTGTTAGAAAATGAAGTTCACTTATGTGATAAATGGTGGACTCTTGAAGGGTAGCTAAATATGTTACCATAAATTATGCCTTTTTGCCATAAGGATTATTTTGAAAAAGAGCAGACACAGGAGAAGCTCTGAAAACAGAAGTTAAGTTACTGTTTTGAAAGAGAAATTTACATTTGCAAAAGAAATCTCCACTTGTAAAGATATCTTTCTCCTATGGATAGAGAAGTTGTTGTTCAGGCCCTAGGTGCTATCCAATCCTTTGTGACCCCATGGAATGAAGCACACCAGGTTTCCTTATCCTTCACTATCTCCCACTCAAACTCATGTTCACTGAGTCAGTGATACTATCCAACATTCTCATCCTTGGTTGCCTTCCTCTCCTCTTGTCCTCAATCTTTCCCAGCATCAAGGTCTTCTCCAATGAGTCAGCCCTTTGCAATCAGGTAGCCAATGTGTTGGAACTTCAGCTTCCGCTTCAGTCTTCAGAGAATATTCAGGACTGATTTATTTTAGGATTGACGGGTTTGATTTCCTTGCAGCCCAAGGGATTCTCAAGAGTCTTCTCCAGCACCACAGGTCAAAAGCATCAAATCTTCAGCACTCAGCTTTCTTTATGGTCCAACTGTCACATCTGTATATGACTACTGGAAAAACAATAGCTTTGAGTATTCAGGCCTTTCAGCAAAGTAATGTCTCTATTCCTTAATATGTTGTCTAAGTTAGTCATAACTTTTCTTCCAAGGAGCAAGTGTCTTTTAATTTCATGGCTGCAATCACCATCCACAGTGATTTTGGAGCCTAAGAAGATAAAATCTGTCACTGTTTCCACTTTTCCTCCATTTTATTTGCCAAGAAGTGATGGATTACATGCCATGATCTTAATTTTCTGAATGCTGAGTTTTAAGCCATCTCTTTCACTCTCCTCTTCCATCCTCATCAAGAGTCTCTTTAGTTCTGCTTTGCTCTCTGCCATTAGGGTGGTATATCTGAGGTTGTTGACATTTATAGAGGAAAACTCTTAAATCACAAATAACTCATCAATGGAGAAGTCATCAGTTTAAACCTGCATAACAAACCTTACCTTTGTTTTTCCAAGGTATCCTCCTATAACTGGCCTCCTGCCACTTTTCCCTCACAAATCCTTCTTTCTTTAGAATAGGATGTGTGTGCTTAGTCATGTCAGATTCATTTAGACCCCATGGACTGCAGCCCATCAGGCTCCTCCACCCATGGAAATCTCCAGGCAAAAATACTGGAGTGGGTTGCCATTTCCTATTCTAGGGGATATTCCTGATCCAGGGATCCAATCAGCATATCTTGCATTGGCAGATGTATTTTTTACCACTGAGTCACCTAATCTTTAGCTGAAGATGCAATTTAAGTTGGTGACTTAGGGAGTTACTTATTTTTCCCCCCTGGGTATCTCCTATGTATACATTAATAAATTTCTGTTTGTCTCTTGCTAATTTATCTTTTATCACAGTGATCTCAACTAAGAACTTGAAAGAATAGAGGGAAATTTTTTTTCTTCCCCTACACTCTAAAAACAAAACAATAGTAAAGAAACAGCACATCACAGAGTTGATGGATTTTAACATTTTCTCCTTCTAAGGAAGACTTTTTGCAAGAAATCAATATAGTCTAGATACTGGTATAAATAGAGATGGTCTTTAATGTAGAAACACAAAGATAGAATACCATGGGTTATGATACTTGCAAATATTTTAACATAATCTTCTTTAGTTCAGTTGCATAGACATGAGGTTCATGTGCTAATCTGTTAGACATGGCACCCCTGGCTTCCCAGAAAACCATGGCAACATGACTATCTCATACTATTGTATTCAAGTTCTTCTTCTATCTTCTCAACTTCTTCCCCCTCCAAAAAAGGGAGTATTGTTTTCTTTTAAGAGAAAACTTTCAAGGCAGCTGTGTAGGTATACATTTCCTATACCCATGCATTTTCTTCTGACACAGCATGGGGACATAATAAAGATCTAATCTCCAATTTTATTATCTTTGGGAACAATATTTATCTCCTGCTTTCTGAAGCAGGTTCTTCTAAATACAGGTAGCAACAACAAAAAAATGAGTAAATTAATACAAGAAGTGGAAAATTTTATTCATGTCAAATTGAGGATTATAACCTGGGAATAGCCTTTCAGAAAGTTCCCAGAACTGTTCTGCTAGTTAGAGGTCAAATTTCAGTTATGTAATTTCTTGAGACAAAGGGCTATATATTAAATTATGTATCATTGACAGTTTATGCAATCCAAATCAAAGCATACAAGCAAGTAGTGGGTAATGGGTCCTAATGGCTGTGGAACCTTATATCAAGGTCTCAGGCGTGGACCTCTCTCTATATATAAAGATCACAAGACAAAAATCTCCAGAATTAACCAAGCCCCACAGCAACTATTACCATGAGCCTCCTGATCTAAATTGGCCAGTTCTGTGACCCCACATTAGATAAAATATCCATCCTGGTACTCACCTTGTAGCATTCTAACCAATCAGTTAATGCCATCCTTCCAGCAGGAATTTTCCGTCTTGAGCCTGTAAAATTGGCTACTAATCAACAGAAGGGGTCAGCTCTCCCTTGGGCCAGCCTACTGTTTTATCAGTGTCTCCCATTCTAATAAACTGTATTCTCCTTTCATTCTGCCTCATGTCTGGAAATTCTTTTCCTACCTGTGTACAGACCATGAGAATGGTCCCTTACAAAATTAAGAAGGAGTCTGATAATTAAAGGAGTTTTCTTGTTGGTGTTAAAAGTATGTTGCTCTTTATAGTTGAGCAGGTATTTATTTTGCCAGTGGAGCGGTTTGGTCAATGCAAAGTGCAGATACACAATACACAGTAGAGGGGAGAAATGAGGTCAAAGAGAATAATTTTAAGTTTAAATTTTCTTGTCTTTCTTAAAAATACAAATTTTCTTTCACAATACCTTTCTAAATCTCCTCTTCCACTACCTCTTAAGTGTTGTTTTACAGAGATGGGTCCTAGGTTCTCATCTCTTTTTGAGTATCAGACATCCTCTAGAAAACCTCAACAATCATTATAATCATTATTAACATCCAAATGTCCACAACTTTCAAATTTAGGTCTTTCATTTCATTACAATTCCTACATCTGACTATAAAGTTTGATACTTGCACTTACAATGCATCAAGCTACTCCCAGACAGTGGTAAGGCTATTAAATTGTGTGGATTACAGACAATGTAATATTATTCCCTCTTCCTAGTGAAATGGGTTAGCAATTTAAACAGATTCAAGGAATTATACTTTTTTAATTCCAACAAGAAAATCATATTTGGTTTGTATATGAAATGGTGAAAGAAATACTCACGGGGGGAAAAAAAAACTATAGGAATTCAGCAACCTAGGAACTTGCACAATGCTTGTGCTGTGCTTAGTTGTTCAGTTGTGTCCAACTCTTTGCGACCCTATGGACTGTAGCCCACCAGGCTCTTCTGTCCACAGGGATTCTCCAGGCAAGAACACTGAAATGGGTTGCCATGCCCTCTTCCAGGGGATCTTCCCAATCCAGGGATCGAACCCATGTCTCCTGCATTGCAGGCAGATTCTTTACCATCTGAGCCACCAGGAAAGCCCATACAGTGCTTAGCCTTGATTAACTTTATGTAAAAGCTATTTATTTCCCCATCAGTGAATTTAGTGACTTGCAAGAAGCTTTAAGTATTAGAATTCAGCACAGAGCTGGAAGCATAGGTTTGTCTAGTTCTTATATTTGCAATTCAATCTCCCTAAAGGCTTGTTATTTTTATCTTTATATTGAAAAGAAGATTTTCTTTTCTGTTACTGTTTCATAAAAAAATCTACATACATGCATAAATCTAACAGCACTATTGAGTTCACACTCGAGAAAGCACTCTAAAATCTTGACAGTAGGAAGAGAGTCATGGACCAAGAGTGGAACTGATTCAGTCTCCATGCTCACAGACACATCATACCTTCCTGCTACTTGAATTGCAGTTTATAGTATTTAGGAGAACACATGGCATAAGGATTAAAAGTGAAGTCCCAAATCGGAAGAACTATGTTTTCCCTAGAAGACACAACAGCTCTGTCCTCATTCTGCCATATTCACCTCAAGACTTTGTATGAGGGCTGACTCATTCACTATTAACTCTCTCAGCACCACAATACCATCCTTAGAACCTAGAACGGTAACTAAAAATGAGTAGCTGCTTACAAATACTGCTAACTGAATAATTAAACTTTGGAAAACTGAGTTGCTATCAGCATACCACAGTTTTATCAACTCATAAAAGGGGGAAAAAGTATAACCTAATTCAAAGAGTTAGTACAAGGATCAAAGGAGACACTGTGTTTTTCATAGTTTTAAATTCTCAAATATTATAGCACATTAGGTGATATATTGGGGCTTCACCAGTGGCTCGGTGGTAAAGAATCTGCCTGCAATGCAGGAGACACAGTTTTGATCTCTGGGTCAGGAAGATCCCCTAGAGAAGGAAATGGTAACCCACTCCAGTATTCTTGCCTGGGAAATCCCATGGACAGAGGAGATGGTGGATTACAGTCAATGAGGTCACAAAAGAATTGGACATGACTTAGCAACTAAACAACAACAAAGGTGATGTTACTACTGATATTAATTAAAGAAGTGAGAGTGAATAACAATAAAATTCTAGAGCTAAAAGTTCCATAACTAATTATATTTTGCCTTCAATCCTCCCCTAGCACAGACCAACCCTGGATAAACTTAGCCATCAGAGGCTGTGTCTCCTCCTGCAAACTGACAAAGAAAACCAAACAACTCAGCTCACAAATGTCCTGGTTTCTAACTCTATGTGGTAGAGCAGATAAAATAGGCTAGGTTGGGCTGAATAAATAACCTGAAACTTTCAGTAGCTTAAAGCAAAGGACACTACTTCTTCACACCACATATTCATTGGTGATGGGCTGGGGATTCTCCTTTATGTTAAAGATGAGACCCAGCATGACAAAGTATCCCTGCTTTGGAATATTTGTTTATTGTTTGCGACAGAGGAGAACAGTTCTGGAGGATTTTCCACTGGCAATTAAACCTTCCTTCCAGCACTAACACTTGGCTCTTCTGTTAATTCATCAGCTGGAAATAATTATATGGAAACAAGATGAAAGTCAGCCATGGGCTCAGAGTTTGAAAAGCTGAAAATACATGATAAACACTGCTGCTGCTGCTGGTTACTATATCTGGACCCTCTTATGGTCCCAGAAATTCTACTAGCCCCATATTTTCCTCTTTTACTTCCCCATAACAAACAGTCAATTCAAACTTCTCTATATTTTCCAAACTTCCTATTAACCACCCCCAGGCTCTAAAGATGTCTTCTCCACTGATTTGGTAGAGAAATGGAAGCTATCAGCCCCTCTAGGGTGGCCACCTCTGTAAAAACAGGGACGAGTAACTGTCTTGTTTGCAGTCACGCCGCTTCTGCCTACCATAGTGCTAGCACATGGTAGTTGTCAAGAAAACATTATTGCACAAATCATTTCCTGTTAATATGAGGTCTCTTGTGTTGATGTTTGTGGTAGGCTTTAAAAAAAAAAAAAAGCTCCCTAAAAGATATCCATGTTACAATGTCTGAGACTATATGGGGGAAAGATGTGTTTACAGATGTAATTAAGCTGATGACTGAGTTGCAAAGATTATCCTGGATTATTTGGCTGGAACCTAAATGCAATTATATTTATCTTTACAATAAGAAGGCAAAGGAAATCTGACAGACATAGAACAGGAGATTGTGAAGATGAAGCTGAGAGAGTTTTGAAGATTCTGACCTTGAAGATTGGTGTGTTGTGGCTATAAGACATGGAATGCCAGCAGCCGCCAGAAACTGAAAGGGGCAATTATTCTTTCCTACACAGAGGGGGCATGCTTTCCCAACACCTTGCATTCAGACATTCAGTCCAATGTAACTTTGGTCTCCAAAGTTGTGAGATAATAAACACAACTACATTTCTGGTGATTCATTAGAGGAAACTAGCAAGCAGCCATGGCACCACACTCTAGTAAGCTTGCCTGGAAAATCCCATGGATGGAGGAGCCTGGTAGGCTGCAGACTATGGGGTCACTAGGAGTTGGACACTATTGAGCAGCTTCACTTTCATTTTTCACTTTCATTCATTGGAGAAAGCAATGGCAACCCACTACAGTGTTCTTGCCTGGAGAATCCCAGAGACAGGGGTGAGCTGCCGTCTCTGGGGTCGCACAGAGTCAGACATGACGGAAGTGACTTAGCAGCAGCAGCAGCAGCAGCATGCAGCCAACTTAACTAGGATTTATATTTTCTAACATGATAGCTGTGAAAAGAAGAGAAGCGAAAATCAAAGGAGAAAAGGAAAGATACAAGCATCTGAATGCAGAGTTCCAAAGAGTAGCAAGAAGAGATAAGAAAGCCTTCCTCAGCGATCAATACAAAGAAATAGAGGAAAACAACAGAATGGGAAAGACTAGAGATCTCTTCAAATGGAAGTGCAGAGTCCTAATCATTGGACTGCCAGGAAAGTTGCCATAAATTTTATTATCAACTATTACACGGGTATACAAGGAGAGGGGGGTTTCCCAGGTGGCGCAAGTGGTAAAGAACCTGCCTGCCAATGCAGGAGACACAAGAGATACGGGTTCAATCCCTGGGTTGGAATGATCCCCTGGAGAAGGAACTGGTAACCCACTCCAGTATTCTTGCCTAGGAAAATTCCATGGAGAGGGTAGCCTGGCCAGGTACAGTCCATGGGGTTGCAAAGAGTCAGACATGACTGAGCACATACACGCCATGAACAACGAGCAACAAAATTTTGTGAAATCTCATGGCTCTCATTACAATACAATATAAGCAAAACCTCACCTGGATAAGGTGGGGGTTTCTCAGTCTCAGCAATACTGACATTTAGAGCCAAACAACTGCTTGTCCTGGGAGCCAGTCCTGTCTATAGCGGATGTACAACAGGCCATACGTTGCCAGTAGCAGCCCCTTTTCTGACCATCCCCTCAAGTCAAGAACACCTAAGCTAAGAAACATGAACCCAAATCATGACACAATCCTAATGAGGATGGAAACACGGAGAGAGCACCTGTCTTACTAAAAGAAATCCCACAACTTGCACCTGGTTTTAACAAAAACAATGTAAGATTAAAAAACAATAAAACCTAAATTTCTCAGCACTCCCTGCAGCTCAGTGTGGTGCCAGTGGAAATTCCTGGATGCCATTTCTGGGCAGCATGGTGGGGCCGCCGCTGCCTCCCACTGTCTCTGACTCTGCTGCTAATGCAGCTCACGCTCAGCGGCCACTCTGACCCATCACGGGACGCTGAGGATGGAAAGTCTACGCTGGGCTGGGAGAAACTAACAGAGTTCCTGACAACTGTGGAACCACCACGCAAGGTCACTTAACTTTCAAGATTCCTTTTACAGGACAAAAAGAAAAAACTCTTGTGTTTAAGGCGGCTCTACTTTTGTTTTGTGATATGCAAATGACCTTATTCTAAGTGATATAGGAAGTAATAAGCAAGCAATTTTATAAATTATATCTTATTTGAAAAATCATCAAAAGCTTATATTTACATATATATATAGCATTGAAGGAAATAAAATTCTTAAAAATTTTGAAGACTCAATTTAACTGTTTCACAATTAATATCTTCATAAAAAAGGCACAATTTTTATTTAAAAGTAAACATAACACCAGGAATTTTGCCATAAATAAGCACTGAATAATAAAACTATGAAAAAATGCCAACAAGTTTCTAAAAGCATTTATCTGCAACTTTAATAAATGCTTTTTCATAAATACTATGCAACACAGGTTATAAATTGTGCCAATTTCTCTCAAAATTTAGGGGAAAAAAAACCCAGCAATTTTGAGATCTATTTAAATAGGACCACAACTTTTAAAAATACATTATCTTATCTTTGATTTTAAAACAATATTCTGACTGGGAAAATGAACTGAGGCACTGAATTCAACAGAATCATCTATGCTACATTAACTCAAGTGTCTATGTGCCCTTCATAACTGGTTGCAGTACTGAGCTGGTTGTTAAAAAATTCAAATTCAGTATAGAGTATTCATGTAAATCTCAGTATACAAATCAACTAAGGGTACATAATATTGAATATAAAAACTAAAATTTTACTGCATTTTATATAAAAAGATATCTATTTAATGTCACTTTTGTCCTTATATATGCCAGATTATTAAAATGCTGTTAAAATTAAAATGAATGCTAAAATGTACTCATGTACATTTAAGGTTATGTTAGATGGAAGACTGTGATTTAGAATTATTCTGTGTTATCTATGTTTTAATAGTGGTAAATTCTTCCAACTGTTGATTTATATACATATCATGTAATTTTTCTGAAGTATCTCTGTGTAAGGGCTGAGGGCAAGTTGGTAAAATGAGTAAGAGCCTGTGTTTAGGACAATTTACTTAATAATCTCTCTGTTTCCTTATTTATAAACTGGAAATAATAAAAGTATGCACACTTTTTAAAGTAATGCTCAAAATTCTCCAAGCCAGGCTTCAACGATACATGAAACGTGAACTTCCAGATGTTCAAGCTGGATTTAGAAAAGGCAGAGGAACCAGAGATCAAATTGCCAACATCCGCTGGATCATGGAAAAAGCAAGGGAGGTCCAGAAAAACATCTATTTCTGCTTTATTGACTGTGCCAAAGCCTTTGACTGTGTGGATCACAATAAACTGTGGAAAATTCTGAAAGAGATGGGAATACCAGACCACCTAACCCGCCTCTTGAGAAATCCACATGCAGGTCAGGAAGCAACAGTTAGAACTGGACATGGAACAACAGACTGGTTCCAAATTGGGAAAGGAGTATGTCAAGGCTGTATTTTGTCACCCTGCTTATTTAATTTCGAAAGAAGAGTACACCATGAGAAATGCTGGGCTGGATGAAGCACAAGCTGGAATCAAGATTGCTGGGAGAAATATCAATAACCTCAGATATGCAGATGAGACCACCCTTATGGCAAAAAGTGAAGAGGAACTAAAAAG
>SJYX01009415.1:116985-186434 GCA_006410675.1 Oreotragus oreotragus
TTCCCCAGTGGCTCAGTGGTAAAGAATCTGCCTGCAATGTAAGAGCTGTCTCTTATACACATCTAGATGTGTATAAGAGACAGCCCCACAATCTTCTGACCCTTCCACAATCTTCTGACCCCTCCACAATCTTCTGACCCCCCACAATCTTCTGATCCCCCCAACAATCTTCTGACCTCCCACAATCTTCTGACCCCTCCATAATCTTTTTTTAATAGATAAAAGCTTATGTATCTATTTTTTTTGCTTGTGCTGGGTCTTCGTTGCTGTGTGCAGGCTTTTTCTAGCTGCAGAGAGCCGCGAGTACTCTAGTTGCGGTGAGCAGGTTTCTTCTTGCCGTGGCTTTTCTTCTTGAGGAGTAGAGTCTCTGGAACGCGTGGGCTTAGTTGTTCCGAGGCACATGGAATCTTTGGGGACTAGGGATCAAATCTGTCACCTGCACTGGCAGGCAGGTTCTTATCCACTCCACCGCCAGGGGAGTTCCCCCTTCCCCACAGTCTTCTGACTTCCTCCTCTATCTTCTTTTGCCCCCAGCTGCCTGGCCTTTTGTGCTGATTCTGGTTGCTTACAAAGTTAGTTTGCATTCTCTCTTTTCTGTCTTTCTTTGGGGCTGTTTCAAAGCTCCCCGCCACAGCCAAAGGGGTGCTTCTTCTGCAGGTCCAAGTCCGCCTCCTCTCCCACCCCCACAATCTGCTGCTCTTTTCATTCCTTATTTCCAGTCCTGAGTCTGCTTCTTCCCCACCATGCCTCTGTGGCCTCGCCTCTCTCTTAAGCCCAGGTTGGAATCTTTTCATCATGCTGTCTCAGCCTGAAAAGACGCCTTTTTTTTTTTTTTTTCCTGCTCCTAAACTTAGATTTATGGCCCTTGTCAGGCCTTCCTGCCGTGGCCTCTGATAGCCCCTGCCTTTCCAAACATCAGATTCATTGCTGTTCCTAAGGTCCTTTAAGATTTTAATGCTAAGTCTATAAATTTCGTTTCCTTTCTGCTTTAACCTTTCTTTAGACCTTCCCATTGTCTGATGGGATGTCCCGCAGGCGTTGATTTGCAGCTCTGTTCCCGCGCTCTAGGGTGAACGGAGGAGGAGGGGTTGGTTGGAGCGGATCGAGGGGGGTGTGGGGAAAGTAACTGATGAATTTAGATTTCCATCAGCTCCAACAATTCTTTGTGGTTTGATAGGGGTTGACATTTCCTTCAAAGCTGTGATTTGCTGAGGACTTGCGGTGGCTTTTCATTAAAATAGTATCTGAGAGTTAAAAAAAAAAAAAAAAAGAGCTTGGCTGAACAGATATCCAGCCAACAGATATACCTTAATAAATGCATCTGAGCTTACATTCTTTTTTTCCTATCCGATGTGGCAGCCAGGGATACTCTTCCATCTCTAACACACATGGGCATTGCTTAAATCACTCTGATTTCTCTCCTAGGCAGTCTTGTGCCAAAGAAACTTTTCTCACCTTACGATAATAAAGCCCCTAGTTGAGAGAAGTGGAAATGGCAACTGGCTTGAAATTTCAGGGGGACGACTGGGTCATGATCAAAAAAAGAAGGAACTTGCCAGCTTGGGGAAGCATGATGATTACTCTGGAGTATGATTTTTTAATTCGTTTTGTCTTTCATTGGCCTTGGAGGTGTTAACAGCATCCTCAGCCTAACTTCTCCTTAACTTCCTTCAGGTCAGCTGTTAGGAACAGGAAGGTTGGGGAAACGAGGAGATAAAGAGAAGAAAGACTTTTGTGTCCAAATCACTTTGATTATGTTGCTCGTTCAAGCTTCAGTTTATTTGAGGTGACAGTAAAAGTCTAGGGAGCAAGCCACTAATGGAATAGTGAAATCTGTAACATGTACGGAAGTCTTGCTTCCCCAGGGCTGACTTGAGTGAAGTCAGGGCTTGTGTCATTGGATGGTATTTGCCTCTGAGAACTCAGTCAGTTTTCTGGTTTGAATTCCAGGCGCTGGAATCTTGAGGGTCATTGGTGTCGCACATGCTTTTTCTTCAAGTTCTGGTGCAGTTTTTCATTCCTTTGAGCTGATTTTGTTCACAGCTAGATTTGTGGACAAACCTAGAGGGTGTGTTGAAAAGCAGAGACATGACTCTGCCTACAAAGGTCCATACAGTCAAGGCTGTGGTCTTCCAAGTGGTCACATGTGGATGTGAGAGCTGGACCATAGAGAAGGCAAAAAGCCGAAGAAATTGATGCTTTCGAACTATGGTGCTGGAGAAGACTCCTGAAAGTCCCTTAGACAGCAAGGAGATCAAACCAGTCGGTCTTAAAGGAAATCAACGCTGAATATTCATTGGAAGGACTGATGCTGAGGCTGAAGCTCCAGTATTTTGGTCACCTGATGTGAATAGCTGACTCAATGGAAAAGTTTCCCTGATGCTGGGAAAGACTGAGGGCAGGAGAAGAGGGCATCAGAGGATGAGACGGCTGGATGGCATCACTGATGCAATGGACGTGGACTTGGGCAAACTCCGGAAGATGATGAGGGACAGGGAGGCCTGTCACGGGGTCACGAACAGCTGGACCCGAGCGGGCAGCTGAACAACAGCTGCTCAGTATCTTCTCTTGCTGCTCAGTATCTTCAGACTCGGTGCCAGACTCTCCTCTGTTTCCCCAGCCTTGGAGAAGTGGCCCCCTAAACCCCCACAAACAAGATTAGCACTTTTTTGGAGCCAACTTTAGATAGCTTGACATTCCAATAAAGAGAGCTTAATATAGAATGGGGCCGAGACTGGCTAACTGTTCACTTAACCAGTTCTCTCGTCCTCTTAGACACACAACTGGATTGCATTTCCCAGTCTCCTTTGCACCTGTGAAATTTGTAACCATATGACTGAATTCTGGGCAATAGAATGTAGGTAGAAGTGATGTCTGATGCGTCTAGGACTGGCCCATGAAATTCTTGCACAACCCTCCATGTCCTCGCTCTTCCCTTGACTGATGGTTGGATTTAAAATCTGCCACTAGGTATGGTGGGGAGATCTACACACCTGAAAATGTGCTATTTGATACCAAGGCTCCTATAACTACTTTGGAACCCACCCATTCCATCTGCTAAACATTAGAAAAGCCCTGATAAATTATAAACACTTACTTTGATCTGTGTTTCCTACAATTTAATAAGAGTACTTTGGGTGAATTGGGTCACATTCCTTAGAAGGAGGTCCTTTGCTCTAAAAAACCATAAAAGGTGGTGGAAAAGATATGGAGGAATTCTTGCCATTTAGGAGCAAAGTATGAAGAGGTCAATTGCGTAAGGAAAAAGCTGAGGTAGGTTGCGTTCAAGTTCATAATTCCTTACTCCTTCCTTTATCTTTGAGTTTTACCATTCGACTTTTAAAAAATCATTCTAATTTATTTCCAGCTTTATTGAGGTATAATTAACAAATTAAAATTGCATATATTTAGGATGTACAATGGGACTTTTTAAAGGTGTATAATGTGATGTTTTAACATATGCATTTATTTTGAAATGATTTCCACAGTCAAGTTAGTTAACGCATTCACTGCCTTTAAGTATACAAGACAGTATTATTTACATGTAATCACCAGTCCATTCTGAAGGAGATCAGCCCTGGGATTTCTTTGGAAAGAATGATGCTAAAGCTGATACTCCAGTACTTTGGCCACCTCATGTGAAGAGTTGACTGATTGGAAAAGACTCTGATGCTGGGAGGAATTGGAGGCAGGAGGAGAAGGGGATGACCGAGGATGAGATGGCTGGATGGCATCACTGACTCGATGGACGTGAGTCTGAGTGAACTCCAGGAGCTGGTGATGGACAGGGAGGCCTGGCGTGCTGCGATTCATGGGGTCGCAAAGAGTCGGACACGACTGAGCGACTGAACTGAACTGAACCACGCTGTATGTTAGACTCCCAGAACTTACGCTTTCAGTAGCTGAAGGCTTGTACACTTTGACCAACATCTCTCCATTTCCTTCATCCCTCAGCCCTGGCAACCTTCCTTCTATTCTCCAATTCTGTGAGTTAGACTCTTTGAGATTCTACCTCTAAGTGACATTGTATAGTATTTGTCCTCTGTGTCTGGCTTATTTCACTTAGCATAATGTCCTCCAGGTTCATCCATATGTCTTCATTCAACTTTGTAGTTCCTTTTTCCAGTAGTGGAGAGTACTTCTCTGCCCTTATACATATATATGTGTGTGTGTGTGTGTGTGTGTGTGTGTGTGTATGTATATATATATATTTAATTGGAGTATAATTGCTTTACAATGTTGTGTTTCTGCTATACAATAAAGTGAATCAGCTATATGAATACATATGTCCCCTGCCTCTTGGACTTTCCTCCCACCACCATCCCCCGTCCCACCCCTCTAGATCATTGCAGACCACTGTGCTCCCTGTGCTATACAGCAGGTCCCATTAGCTGCCTTACGCATGGTAGTGTATATATGTCAATCCTAACCTCCCTATTCATTCCACACTCTTCTTCCCCCTCTGTGTCCACATGCCCATTCTCTATGTCTGTGTGTCTGTTCCTGCCCTGCAAATAGGTTCATCTGTGTCTTCTTTTTAGATTCCCCATATATGTATTAATGGGTTTCCCAGGTGGTGCTAGTGGTAAAGAAACTGCCTGCCAATGCAGGAGATGTAAGAGATGCAGGTTCAATCGCTGGGTCTGGAATACCCGCCTGGAGGAGGGCATGGCAACCCACTCTAGTATTCTTGCCTGGAGAATCACATGGACAGAGGAGCCTGGCAGACTACAATCCACAGGGCTGCAAAGAGTTGGACATGACTGAAGCAAATTAGCATGCATGCATATGCATTAATATATGATTTTTGTTTTTCTCTTTCTGACTTAGTTCACTCTGTATGACTGACTCTAGGTCCATCCAAATCGCTACAGATAGCCCAACTTTGTTCCTGTTTATGGCTGAGTAATATTCCATTGTGTCTATGTACCACATCTTCTTTATCCTTTTGTCTATTGATGGGTATATGGTCACCTAATCTATAACAAGGGAAGCAAGAATATATAATGGAGAAAAGACAGTCTCTTTAACAAGTAGTGCTGGAAAAACTGGATAGCTACATGTAAAAGAATGACTTTAGAATACTACCTAACACCGTACATAAAAATAACCTCAAAATGGATTAAAGACCTAAATCTAAGACCAGACACTATAAAACTGTTAGAGGAAAACACTCTTTGGCAAAAACCACAGCAAGATCCTTTTGGCCTACTTCCTAGAGTAGTGAAAAGAAAAACGAAAATAAACAAATAGGACCCAATCAAACTTAAAAGCTTCTGCACGGCATAGGGAGCCACACTCAAGACGCAAAGACAGCCCTGGGAACGGGAGAAAACCTTTGCCCTGACTTTTTGACCTCGGCTGTGTGACTTGCTTTGGCCAAGGGGATGCAAGGCAAGGCTTTACGTGTGTCTGAGTGTTGGGGGTGCCCTCTGGTGCTTTTGCCATCACTGAGGAGAATATGCCCTGTCAAGGCTACTGCTGAGAGGAGGAGAGACATATGAGGCTGACCTGGATCCCACCTGGAGTCCAGAACCAAGCCCCGCTGAGCTCATGCTAGATCAGCTTACCCCCAGACCACCCACAGGTATGCGACTGAGAAGAAATAATTATTTTATAAAACCACTAAGGCTTTTTTTAAAGTTAAAATTCACCTAAAATTCAGCATGTTAACCATTTTACAGTATCCAATTCAGCAGTGTTTAGTACACTCATAGTGTTATGTAAGTACCACCACTAGCATTTTCTAGTGCTAGTGCTAGGCTTCATACCCATTAGGATGATTTTCTAGTTCTAGCATTTTCATCACTCCTGAAGGACATCTCAAACCCACTAAGCCTTCACTTCCCATTCCCCCCCCTCTTCCCTAGGTCCTGCCAAACATGAATCGGCTGTTTCCAGGACTGGATGTTTCATATGAATAAGATTACACTCTATCTATCCTTAGCATAACCGTTTTGAGGTTCATCTATGTCGTGACAGGTAGTACCTCGTTCTTCTTTATGGCTGAATAATATTCCATTATATGGATAGATCATATTTTGTTATCCAGTTGATAGACATTTGGATTGTCTCTACCTTTTAGCTATTGTGAATAATGCTCCTCTTCACGTTTTTGTACAGGTTTTGTTTGAACAACTGTTTTCAATTATTTTGGGTATATACCTTGGAGTGGAATCGCTGGATTATATGTTACATTTATATTTCATTTTGAGGAACCACCAAACTGCTTTCCACAGCATCTGCGCTTTTTATATTTTATGAGTAATATAGAAGTGTCCCAATTTCTCTATATGCCTACAAACACTTACATGTTTCCTTCCTTCTTTTCTTTTGCCTTTTCTCCTTCCCTCTCTCCCCCTCTATCTCCCTTTAATTATAGACATCCTAGTGGGTATGAAGTCTTATCTGCTTGTGGTTTTGATTTGCATTTTCCTAATGACCAGCTGGGCTTCCCTGGGGGCTCAGACAGTAAAGAATCTGCCTGCAATGTAAGAGAACTTGGTTCGATCCCTGGATTGGGAAGATCCCCTGGTGAAGGGAACGGCTACCCGCTCCAGTATTCCGGTCTGGAGAATCCCATAGACAGAGGAGCCTGGAGGGCTACAGTCCATGTGGGCTCAAGAAGTCGGACTCAACTGAGTGGCTGAGCACACAAAATGACCAGTAATGTTGAGCACATATTCATGTGCTTGTTGATTATACATCTTTTTTTGGGAGAAATGTCTGTTCAGTCTTTGCCCATTTAAAATTGTGTGTTAAGTGTTGAGCTGTAATAGTTCTTTATATAATCTGGATTCTAGACCCTTACTAGATATATAACTTGCAAATATTTTCCTTCATTCTATGGGTTGATTTTTAAATTTCTTGATAGTGTTCTTTGATGAAAAAATTTTTTAATTTTAATGAAATCTAATTTATTTTATTCTTCTGTTTCTTATACTTTTGGCATCATATCTAAAAATCCTTTGAGAAATCCAAGGTCCTGAATAACTGATGCGAAGAACTGACTCATCAGAAAAGACCCTGATGGTGGGAAAGATTGAAGGCAGGAGGAGAAGGGGATGACAGAGGGTGAGATGGTTGGATGGCATTACCAACCAACTCAATGGACATGAGTTTGAGCAAACTTTGGGAGATGGTGGAGGACATGGAAGCCTGGCGTACTGCAGTCCAGGGGGTCGCAAAGAGTCCGACAGGACTGAGCAAGTGAGCTGAACTGAACTGATGATTTCTC
This sequence comes from Oreotragus oreotragus, assembly GCA_006410675.1. Lineage (NCBI taxonomy): Eukaryota > Metazoa > Chordata > Mammalia > Artiodactyla > Bovidae > Oreotragus > Oreotragus oreotragus. The sequence goes on from SJYX01009415.1 coordinate 124,223, forward strand.
TAAAAGTTGCACTGTTTAGCTCTTATTTACCAACCAACTCAATGGACATGAGTTTGAGCAAACTTTGGGAGATGGTGGAGGACATGGAAGCCTGGCGTACTGCAGTCCAGGGGGTCGCAAAGAGTCCGACAGGACTGAGCAAGTGAGCTGAACTGAACTGATGATTTCTCTAAAAGTTGCACTGTTTAGCTCTTATATGTAGATCTTTGAACCATCCTGAGTTAATTTTTGTATATGGCATCAGGTAAGGGTTGAAATCTTTTTTTTGCGTGTAGTGATCCTGTTGCCCCAGATCAAGTCATTGAATTTTGGGGTTGTCAGACAGCTTTGCTGTGGCAAAAGCTAACTGATACAAAGTTTACCATTTCTGCTTCATTTTTCATGCATTCTTGCTACTGATATATACCACATTTCAAGGTGCTGTGCTGTGCATTTGGGGGACTCCTTTCAAATAAGAGAATGGAGTATGGTTGTTTTAAGAATTCCCCTATAGCCCTCCGAGTACATGTTATTAACTGACATTGCAGATGAGCTAATTCCCAATTGTTATTCACTATGATGCTAAGATTTGTTGTTGTTGTTCAGTGGCTAAGTTTTGCTGACTCTTTGTGGCCCCATGGACTGCAGCACACCAGGCTTCCCTGTCATTCACTATCTCACTTGCTCAAATTCATGTCTATTGAGTCAGTGATACCATCCAACCATCTCATCCTCTGCCACTCCCTTCTCTTGCCCTCAGTGTTTCCCAGCATCAGGGCCTTTTCCAATAAATTAACTCTTTTTTATCAGGTGGCCAAAGTATTGGAGCTTCAGCATCAGTCCTTCCAATGAATATTCAGGATTGATTTCCTTTAGGATTGACCAGTTTGATCTCCTTNTCTGCCACTCCCTTCTCTTGCCCTCAGTGTTTCCCAGCATCAGGGCCTTTTCCAATAAATTAACTCTTTTTTATCAGGTGGCCAAAGTATTGGAGCTTCAGCATCAGTCCTTCCAATGAATATTCAGGATTGATTTCCTTTAGGATTGACCAGTTTGATCTCCTTGAAGTCCAAGGGACTCTCAAGAGTCTTCTCCAGCACCACGATTCAAAAGCATCAGTTCTTCAGCTCTCAGCCTTTTTATGGTTCAACTCTCACATCCACACATGTCTACTGGAAAAATCATAGCTTTGACCGTAATGTGCTAAGATGAGTAAGCCTCTTACTTCAATAATTCCTTGTATAATGATAATTATCAGGAGACAAAAGCAGCTGTGTTAACCTTCAGGCTCATATCTCTAGTCATTTGTTTTCATTCCCCATGTGCAGCCTGCCTGGCTCCCAGAACAGAACTAAGGATGGTAGTGACGGGTCCCCTCTGAGGGTGGTGACCACCTGAAGAATCCTCTGGGCCCTTCATCCACAGCTGAGTAAAACCGGGCAGATTTCTTAATTATTTTGCACCTCAGTCTCCTCCCCACTAAAATGGAGATAACAGTAGAACCCAGCTCAGAGGGATGTGGTGAGGATTTCTAGGGTTGGCATCTGAAGCAATTAGAATTGTCCCTGGTGCACAGCAAGCTCTGTATAAACATTTGCTAACTGAATATTAAGAAGTCTTGCCAATAAAGGGTCATCTGCATGGAATTGGTTGGCTTGGCTTGAGCCTCATTTCCTGTCTGGATCCTCTTCATCCTAAATGTCTTTTATAACCTTCGTTCCTGACTCTTCCTGACTCTGGGAGATGTGGGAGCAGCTCGCTTCCTTAGAAGCTTCTGGGATGTAAGGTGAATGCTGCGTTATTCTGTCACAGAGCCTTCCCTTTCTCCTCCAGCTGAGCTTGAGGGAGCCAAGTTACCAGTGGGTCTTTCCCTGGAGCAGTGAGGAGCCCACACAGAGGTTTGGCATATACCACTATTATAGCATGAATCAGATCTATCATTTATCTAATGTAAAACCTCAAGAAAGGTTTTCATCAGAGGGGCATTAAGTCACGAGTTTCTTCCCAGCTTGTTCATTACATAGTCTGTTTAGAGAACTGCCTGGAAAGGAAACAAACGGTTCACCTCGATTTTTTCCATTCCTTTATTTTTATTGTTGAAGTTTAATTCAGCTGCTTTGCTTTCCTATTCCGGTGCTGTCATCTGATAACGGCACAACTGATTTACGACGGGAGAGCCTGGAGGTGAATTATTTATTCTTCCCATGTAAAGGATTAGCTAGTTCCACTTTTAATGGATTTTGGTTTCGATGTGTTTATGAGTGTTCCGATGGATTGAGAAGTCCTCTGACCTCCAATATCGTATCACACGAGGCTATTTGCAAATCACATTAGAAGTCTGAATTTAAACTGATGAAAGCAAAGACATGAAGAATTATAATATTGAGTCTGTGACCCTAGAGATTTTTTCTTAATTTATATTCTTGTGTCCCAGAAGGAATATATAGATGTGAGAACAGGGACAGAGCCCAGCAGACTGTATTAAGTTAGCAGGTTTCCAACCTTCTAGGCACAGTTACCCATCCCCAAGGCTCCTTCCCTCCACAGTGAGTAGGGAAGAAAAAGCCGGGAGGTGAGGGGACAGAGGGTTCTAGATGCGGACCTTCCTGGGTGTCAACTTCAACTATACAGCGCTGGCAGGTGAATCCACTCTTTAGATCGTCATAAAACCAGACGTTCTCTTCATTTAAAAGAAAAGTAGGTTATCTGCCTGTCTATCTTATACCTATATTTATTTTGAATAGACAATGAAATTTTTACAGTAAAGATGTTTTCCCTCCATTCCTTGCTTCCTCCCTCTCCCATCTGCCTAATTCTCCATCCCTTGCCATGGGAATCATTCCTTTCATTTGCTTCATACATACCTATCCAGAGTTCTTAACGTAAAACAAATGCACATATATGTTCTTATCCTCTTTTCCCTCACTTTTATGCCAAATTTGGAATGCCTTATATATTGTTCTTTTGTCCTTAATGATTTGACTTAGTAATATATCTTGGAGGTCTTCTCACAAAACTGCGTAGAAATATTCCTTATTCAAAATTTGTTCATGGCTGTATAATATTCACATTCTATGCTTGTACCAAAGTTTATCTAATGAGCTCTCCCCATTGATAAGATGCTTGGTTTGATTTCTGTTTTGCCATTTCAAACAAGTCTGCAGTGAATAACCTTGTACATATGTATATCACATGGATGTGAGTTCATCTGTAGGATAAATTCTCCAGTGTGACTTTCTGGGTTGAAAAGTGTGTTTATATTTGTCATTTTGACAGAAAGTGTCCGAATTCCCCTCTGTGGGAGTTGTGCTGTTACACTCCCATCAGCAATGAATGAGAGACCGTATTCTCTCACTGTGTGTGTGTACGTATGTGTGTGCAAGAGAGAGAGAAAGAGGGAGAGGGAGAGACGTGGTTTTAATTTGAAAGTTGTGATAGTGTTTAAATAAGAGGCATGAAGTGAGAGAAGGAAATGAGAGAGGCCCTTCTGGATTCCCATAATGTGAACAAGAAGCCACAGTGACTCTAGATAGTGATAATAACACTGATAGCTAATATTTATATAGCACTTATGTGTTTGGCACTAAATGCGCTACTGTATTCACTCATTATTAGATTAGACACCGCTCATTTTCATTTGATTGTCTTCTGATTTAAAAAAAGTATTGAGTATTGACAATGTGCCAGACACTCTGTTAGGTGTTGGTTGAGGTAATTTTTGCTGACAGAAGTCCTGCCAAATGTCAACGGAAAGGGAATTTGGGGAGAAGTTCTTACTTACAGGAAGATTCCTTAATAAATACCAACACTGACTCTGTTTCAGGTGCTGTGTGATGTCTCTCAAGAAGGTTTGCCTTGGAAGCTGTGACACAAGGCACGGTGTGTGGTTGACTCACCTGGTATATGATGAAATCCTAATAGCTGCTTTACTGTACACATGTCCTGATGATTTGTTTGTTTCCTGTTTCTTGGTTTAATATTATGGTTTGAGGCTAAAGATGTGGGAATGGGAAAGGAAGATTTTGATTTTGTGTGAACATGTGTGTATGTGGTAATACTAAACTAAGAAATAAATCCAGTTCAACTACATATCAGATTTCATCAATAGCTGGCAGTTATAATGAGCACATGCAATGTATCACTGCAAAGGAATATTGAGAAGGCAAAAAAATTGGAATGCATATATACAGAAATTATCTTCCAGAGCTGCAGGCAAATATACTGGAGCTCGATGGCAAAAAAAAAAAAAAGTCAGAATCAAGAACTAATTAACATTTGCGAGCAAGTGTCTCCCATTATTTTCTATCTTTCTCTCCTTTTCCCCTCTGCTGTAGGTCATCTTGGGCTTCCCTGGTGGCTCTGTGGCAAAAAATCTGCCTGCAATGTAGTAGACCCAGATTTGATCCCTGAGTCAGGAAGATCCCCTGGAGAAGGGAATGGCAACCCACTCTGGAATTCTTGCCTGGGAAATTTCATGAACAGCCTGGCAGGCGACAGTCCATGTGGTTGCAAAGAGTCAGATGTGACTGAGAGACTTACATAGCTCATCTTCAAGATTACTCCAGAAATCTGTTGTCTTCACTCCTGTCACTGGTTTCCGAAGACCGTCCTGTCACCTGGGCTAGCCTCCCTTCCTGATTCCTGATCTCCAGTGGTTCTATTGTGGTAGGAGATGACTTCAACCTTTGTTCGTCTGCACACCCCACATGACAGGGCTGTAATATCAACAATATTCTTGTCTTCAGGATGGAGTTGAATAATGGAAGGAGTTTTCAGTTCAGTTCAGTAGCTCAGTCGTGTTCGACTCTTTGCGACCCCATGAATCACAGCACGCCAGGCCTCCCTGTCCATCACCAACTCCTGGAGTTTACTCAAACTCATGTCCATTGAGTCAGTGATGCCATCCAGCCATCTCATCCTCTGTCGTCCCCTTCTCCTCCTGCCCCCAATCCCTCCCAGCATCAGAGTCTTTTCCAATGAGTCAACTCTTCACATGAGGTGGCCAAAGTACTGCAGTTTCAGCTTTAGCATCATTCCTTCCAAAGAAATCCCAGGACTGATCTCCTTCAGAATGGACTGGTTGGATCTCCTTGCAGTCCAAGGGACTCTCAAGAGTCTTCTCCAACACCACAGTTCAAAAGCATCAATTCTTTGGCTCTCAGCTTTCTTCACAGTCCAATTCTCAATTATGAGAGTGGAAAGTTTTAGGAACAGTATTAATAGCCAGGGAAAGTGTTTATGGTAGGAGAATAGTCTTCTGGGGTTATGGATGCTATTTGAAAATAGAAATATAGCTTTTAGCTGGGAAAATAATTTACAGTAGTTGAAGTTTTTTCCAACTCAGAAGTATAGCATTGCGTTCTGACTCCAGAAATCTGGTTAAATACTGTTTCAGTCAAGGTCCATTCAAGTTAGTATAAAGCACAATAGATATTTCAAAAAGTGGGCGATGCAATAGAGGTTCATGGATACAGGTATCCTATGTTGGAATAACCTGCCTTAGGCTAAAATCAGTTGCCTAATTTGGACGGGACACATGCTGTACCATAAGCCCCTGCTTGGCCCGCTAACTGAGCAGCAGTAGGCTGGCCGGGCCCTTGAGTGTGCAAGCACTGCTGTAGAGGAGTTTGTAGCTAGAAGAGTGGGATATACCTCTTGGATTAAGGCATTTCAGCCTGTTGATGTTTTCTAGACACACTATCATTACTTTCTGGTAACCATTGCTGAGTGGCTCCCTGGATTTTTAGACCTCTATGTGACACTCCTTGAGATGACAACCAAGGCCACCTCTTCTTTTCAGACTATATTCTTCCCTGAGAAATTTCATTCATACACTGACTTCAGTTATACACGGACTCTTTCATGCCTCAGCCTTGTCTTCTAGTCTATCCAGAGCTCAAAGATGCTTTAAAGGCAACTGATTAAAAACACACGTTAGACTGAACTCGTGAAGTGAAAGTCGCTCAGTCGTGTCCAACTCTTTGTGACCCCATGGACTATATAGTCCATGGAATTTTCTAGGCCAGAATGCTGGAGTGAGTAGCCTTTCCCTTCTCCAGGGGGTCTTCTCAACGCAGGGATCGAACCCAGGTCTCCTGGATTGCAGGTGGATTCTTTACCGACTGAGCTATCAGGGAATGTAGCCATAAAACCTGGTTCTCTCCCAGTGTTCTCCAAGGGACAGACACCACCCAGGAGCTTAGGTCAGAAACCTGGGCATCATCTATGACCTTACTTCATTCCCCATGTCCAATCCATTATTAAGTCCTCTTGATTTTACCCCCATAATATTTCTGGAGTCTGTCCTTTTCTTTCTAACCCTACCCCTGCCACTGTAGTCTAAGCTGCTGCTATCTCCCTCCTGAGAGAGTAATACTGCCTCCTAACTGGTCTGTCCGGGGAAGGCAATGGCACCCCACCCCAGTACTCTTGCCTGGAAAATCCAATGGACGGAGGAGCCTGGTGGGCTGCAGTCCATGGGGTCGCTAACTGTCGGACAGACTGAGCGACTTCACTTTCACTTTTCTCTTTCATGCATTGGAGAAGGAAATGGCAACCCACTCCAGTATTCTTGCCTGGAGAATCCCAGGGATGGGGGAGCCTGGTGGGCTGCCGTCTATGGGGTCACACAGAGTTGGACACGACTGAAGCAACTTAGCAGCAGCAGCAGCAACTGGTCTGTCTGCATCTGGTTTTACTTCCCTTCCATTCATTTTCTGACTAACTCGAGTGTGCTCTTTTCAAAGGCATATCTGGTGCTGACATATTTTCCCCTCAGGGATGCTTTCTCAGCCCTTCACATCACTTATCACTGTAGCCATTTTACAGTTTTGAGTGTGATTCCTCAATTATTGTCTGTCTTTCCCTGTAGACTGTCAACTCTTGGGGAGTTGTGGCCATATCTGCTTTTGCTTATTTTTCTCCCATTTCTAGCCCTTAGTGTGACATGTAGCACATAGTGAGCCTCCAGCAACTATTTCCTGTAATACTTAGCACAGAGCTTTGTCCTTAGTCAAATAAATATAAACTATTTATTTTTTAAAAAATTATTTTTAATTGGAAGATAATTGCCTTACAATATTGTGTTGGGTTTCTGCCATACATCAACATGAATCAGCAGTAGGTATACATTATGTCCCCTCCCTAATTTAGGTATTTATAAATAGCAAATATCAATTGAGTAAACTGACATCAATTTTTAAAAATGAATCAACAGTCAGTTATCAACCTATCTAAAAGTATGAAGGAATTCTACAAACCTCTATTTTCTGCGGGAGGTAAAGGAATTCTTGTCAGGGTTTTTAGCTGCAGGTGACAGAAGCTGAGTCTGGCTGATTGTGCAGGGAAGGAGTTTTTAAAAAATGTGTTGGGGAATTCATACAATTGTTGACAGGCAAAAGAACCAGGCTAGAGGCTAAAGTTCCAGAAATAGCCTATGACTGTGCCGTTGGACTAGTCTGATGCACTTGACACTAATCTGTTCTGCTGCAAATTCTACACCAGGAACTAGGCTTGCTACTTGACCAGTGCATCTGATTGGCTGAACCCAGGTCACGTGTGTGCCCTGCTCTGCAAGGGAGACAGGAAAGCGGGCTGCCCTCCAAACATAAGAAGCATATCTAAAAGATGTCAGGCATCCACCAGCATGACCGACGTCCTCTCCAAATGGACAGTCATAAAGTCTTCACTTGTCCCTGGATGGTGATTGGGCATCTGAAATAGGGGTGTATCAGTAAGCACAGTTATATAGGTGACTAGTAAACGCTTGGCCCAGAGTTCTCCAAACTCTTTTCCTACTTGTATAGCTGATTTTATATTTCACCGTTAGATGCTTTAGTTTAACCATCTAGAAAATTAATGTAATACTATCTACCAAATGCTGAGAATCAGCAGTACTAGTAATGTATTTTGAGGTCCTGGGATAAAAAGCACTTCAAAGATTTAGTGTATCATTATTTAAAATAGATGATAGCTAATGAATATGCTAAGTTTAAAGGGCTTGATGGCTTCTTAGGATGCAAAATGGGCAATGCCTGGTATATTAGCTTAATAAAACCAGTCCCGAAGATGTTTGCCTAACTCTTCTGCCCGCTCTCCCGTGGGCTTTAGAAGGCAGAAATATGCAGGAATGGTAATGGGCATAATCAGTCACAATATGCAAGCTTATTATATTGGCTGCTTGCACAGTCGGAGCCTTCTAAGGCTAATCACAGCCCTTTTGCAGAATTCACTGGGTTGGACTTTCTAACACATTCTCATGCCAGGTAGGTAGGGCAAGAGGCAGAGAAACTCCAGAGGAGGCCCCCTGATGGCACCATTCACCTACATGTGATTCAGCATGAGAGAATCACACATGAAAAACACAAATCTCTTTTCTTTGAGTCGTGGGATCTGAAATCTTTTCCAACAGGACAGTGTCAGCAATTGATTTCCTCTTATACCTCCCCTTTCTTTTCTTTTGCAGTTCTATTTTTTTAAGCCGGTACCCATAACTCCATTCTTCCCCAAGGCTACCAATCAGTTCTTTGTCACTGACTCTTCTTCAAAGAATGGCAGCCCCAGCCTCTTAATCCCTCTTAACCTCTTGCAGCCTCCCTCTTTCCTGCATCGCTCTCCCCACCCAGAAACACCTTCACAGATCTCATCCTTCCCTGGGTCACTCCATCTCTTTCCATTCGTCTATCTAGTCTCTAGATTTCCGAGATAAGGTCATGATATGTCTGTGTCTCTTCTGTTTCCTATCTGTAGCAAGTCCTTTCTCCCTTTCGTCAGCTGAAATAGTTATGCTGTTCTGGTAATAGACCACATTTCTGCAAGCAAAGTGAATCTCATAACAGGCTCCCATGTAATGAAGTGCTTTTTATGGACTCTGGCAGGTTCTTTCTGCCTGTCAATAAAATGGGGCACATAAGGACAGGTATATTGGGCTCCTGCATCACAGTATATCAGCCGAGCTGAGCTCAGCCTGGGAATAATTTAGAGAGACTCTGAGCAGCAGAGCTTCCCTGGTGGCTCAGATGGTAAAGAATCTGCCTGCAATGCAGGAGAATTGTGTTTGATCTCAGGGTCAGGAAGATCCCCTGGAGAAGGAACGGCTACCCACTCCAGTATTCTGGCCTGGAGAATTCTATGGACAGAGGAGCCTGGTGGGCTGCAGTCCATGGGATTGCAAAGAGTAGAACATGATTGAGCCACTTTCATTTTCTGAGCAGCAGCAGGGGCTAACAACCCCAGTATGCCCAGTTCATTTGGTGGCAAGGTTATGAAGGGGAAAAATCATCTAGAGGACCTTTTTTGGATCAGTCCCTACATGCAGGGGCTCAAAACAGATTTTTTGAGCTGAATTTGACCCCTGAACCACTGGTGATTGACGAGAAGGAAAGGCACAAAAGCCTCCCCAAATGGCATACAAATTACAGTGGAATGGCCATCGACTGTGAGGATGTTAGTGGGAGACTGAGCATTTATTAAAAAATCTTTTGTCAGTCAGATTTATTTTCGTCTTTCTTTATAAGATGTGATAGTTTTGCATCAGCGCATCTAAATGAAATAATTTACTAAAGGTCAAATGCAATTCCCTCCAGCCAGCTTTCATTTACCTCCTAATTAATAACTAAATGTTCACACATACATTAGCCTCAGGCTCATGCATAAAATAATAACTGCCATTTATTGATCACTTATTATATCCCAGGCATTTTAATACATTATCTTAAATTCTCACAAACCCAGGAGGTAGGAATACCCCTTTAATAGAGAGGGAAAATGATGCTTGAAGAGGCTAAGGGATTTGCTCTTGGTCATGCAGATTAGTGTCTGAAGCCCAGTGCTCTGCGCTTTTTCATACCATGCTGTAGGGCAGTGGCTTCCTGCGAAGGTTTGAAGCCGTGTACTGTCTGCGGTCCCTGAAGAACGGGAAGGTGAGAGATGAGTAGGAAGACTGGGACTTCTGACTCAGACACTCCCTCACTGGAGGAAGCTGCATTGCCCAAAGCTTATGCTCTTTGGTGGTTGTCATGGTGCTAATAGCTGCAGAACTAAGGTGGGGACCTTGGAGAGAGGGGCCAGAAACGTCTCAGCAATGATGAAAGCTTTAGGAAATGGGTCCTCTGGGAAATCTTTGATTCTACTGAGCCAGTGCAGGCTGAGCTCTGTATGTCTCAGCTCGTGTTACTTCTCTGGGTGAGTGGGTACCCTGGCAGGGCAGTGAAAAACAGATCTTTCTCTGCAGAATCTAGATAAGAAGCCACCTTCCTACCCTTCTGTTGACCTATAGTAGCCCAGGCACTCTAGGAAGGGAAGTTACAAAGATTCCCAGTATTAGGCCTGCACTGTTGCATGGATCTCTCATAAGATAGAGGGAGGGAGAGAAGGCATGTGCATATTAGGAAGGGGGCCAAATGCTGTCCAGAGCAGGGTTCCTTTCCATTCCATTCACTTTTCTTCCCATGTCTTCTCAACTGAGAGAAGGCTTGCAGTGAAGTCAGAAGAATATGCTTCAAGCTGCTAAGGCAGATTTGGACATGTTCCTGGCACCCCACTCCAGTACTCTTGCCTGGAAAGTCCCATGGACGGAAGAGCCTGGTGGGCTGCAGTCCATGGGTTCGCAGAGTCGGACATGACTGAGNATTGTGTTTGATCTCAGGGTCAGGAAGATCCCCTGGAGAAGGAACGGCTACCCACTCCAGTATTCTGGCCTGGAGAATTCTATGGACAGAGGAGCCTGGTGGGCTACAGTCCATGGGATTGCAAAGAGTAGAACATGATTGAGCCACTTTCATTTTCTGAGCAGCAGCAGGGGCTAACAACCCCAGTATGCCCAGTTCATTTGGTGGCAAGGTTATGAAGGGGAAAAATCATCTAGAGGACCTTTTTTGGATCAGTCCCTACATGCAGGGGCTCAAAACAGATTTTTTGAGCTGAATTTGACCCCTGAACCACTGGTGATTGACGAGAAGGAAAGGCACAAAAGCCTCCCCAAATGGCATACAAATTACAGTGGAATGGCCATCGACTGTGAGGATGTTAGTGGGAGACTGAGCATTTATTAAAAAATCTTTTGTCAGTCAGATTTATTTTCGTCTTTCTTTATAAGATGTGATAGTTTTGCATCAGCGCATCTAAATGAAATAATTTACTAAAGGTCAAATGCAATTCCCTCCAGCCAGCTTTCATTTACCTCCTAATTAATAACTAAATGTTCACACATACATTAGCCTCAGGCTCATGCATAAAATAATAACTGCCATTTATTGATCACTTATTATATCCCAGGCATTTTAATACATTATCTTAAATTCTCACAAACCCAGGAGGTAGGAATACCCCTTTAATAGAGAGGGAAAATGATGCTTGAAGAGGCTAAGGGATTTGCTCTTGGTCATGCAGATTAGTGTCTGAAGCCCAGTGCTCTGCGCTTTTTCATACCATGCTGTAGGGCAGTGGCTTCCTGCGAAGGTTTGAAGCCGTGTACTGTCTGCGGTCCCTGAAGAACGGGAAGGTGAGAGATGAGTAGGAAGACTGGGACTTCTGACTCAGACACTCCCTCACTGGAGGAAGCTGCATTGCCCAAAGCTTATGCTCTTTGGTGGTTGTCATGGTGCTAATAGCTGCAGAACTAAGGTGGGGACCTTGGAGAGAGGGGCCAGAAACGCCTCAGCAATGATGAAAGCTTTAGGAAATGGGTCCTCTGGGAAATCTTTGATTCTACTGAGCCAGTGCAGGCTGAGCTCTGTATGTCTCAGCTCGTGTTACTTCTCTGGGTGAGTGGGTACCCTGGCAGGGCAGTGAAAAACAGATCTTTCTCTGCAGAATCTAGATAAGAAGCCACCTTCCTACCCTTCTGTTGACCTATAGTAGCCCAGGCACTCTAGGAAGGGAAGTTACAAAGATTCCCAGTATTAGGCCTGCACTGTTGCATGGATCTCTCATAAGATAGAGGGAGGGAGAGAAGGCATGTGCATATTAGGAAGGGGGCCAAATGCTGTCCAGAGCAGGGTTCCTTTCCATTCCATTCACTTTTCTTCCCATGTCTTCTCAACTGAGGGAAGGCTTGCAGTGAAGTCAGAAGAATATGCTTCAAGCTGCTAAGGCAGATTTGGACATGTTCCTGGCACCCCACTCCAGTACTCTTGCCTGGAAAGTCCCATGGACGGAAGAGCCTGGTGGGCTGCAGTCCATGGGTTCGCAGAGTCGGACATGACTGAGCGACTTCCCTTTCACTTTTCTCTTTCATGCATTGGAGAAGGAAATGGCAACCCACTCCAGTGTTCTTGCCTGGAGAATCCCAGGGACAGTGGAGCCTGGTGGGCTGCCGTCTATGGGGTCACACAGAGTCGGACACGACTGAAGTGACTCAGCAACAGCAGTAGCACCTGGAGGGGTAGGTGAATAGGGAAAAACTGGTAACAAAACAGTGATTTCTTAATCATAGGCCTTAAAAAATTAGTTTGGGGTTTATTATCAGGCTACTACTTCTAGAGAGAGGCAGGCAGAATTGAAAAGTCGGTAAAATGAGTTTCTGTAGCTTTGCAATCACTCCTCTGGGTTGTTTCCATGTATTCTGGACTTCAAAACTCTAATAGTTAATTAGCCATTATACCAACCAGTGCTTATTTTTCTTCCACGTTACTTTGGTTTTGAATTTGTAAAATTTATCCACGTTTCTTTTCATCCTTATTTATTTGAGTAAATTAAGTTATGAAACATTTATTGAGTAGTTATTTGACATCATATTTAAATGATAAAATTGCTACCCTCTGACCTCCTAGAGTTCTCCTTTCCTTTATGCCTGAAATTTTGATAAATGTCCATTAGGTGGTAATTCCTTGCTCCAGATGCACAGATCCAGGACATCATGTAGTACATAAATTATAGGAGTATTTTCTCAAAAGTAAGATGTGAATTCCTTGCATCAAATTACCTAAGACCTATTTGCTTGTTAAAACAGAGTCCTGAGCCCCAACCCTACATCACCTAGTTAGACTTTTGGGGGCCTTCGGTTCAGGAATCTCCATTTTTAAAGTTTCCTTCATTTGTGCCTGCTCAGTTGCTTCAGTTGTGTCCTGCTCTTTGCAGGTCTATGACCTATAAACTGCCAGGCTCCTCTGCCCATGGGATTCTCTAGGCAAGAATACTGGAGGAGGTTGCCATGTCCTCCGCCAGGGGATCTTTCAGACCCAAGAATCGAACCTGGGTCTCCTGCACTGCAGGTGGATTCTTTACCAATCAACCACCGGGGAAGGCCTTTCTTGGTGATTCCAGTGCAGATAAGTTTTAAGAATCATTTTGAGAAAAACAGAAATGCAAATAAAATCTAAACATAACTCTTAAAAAGTAAAGGCAATACAGAAAGTGATACGTTGTAGAGAACTTTGAACAACATCCAATGACTACTGAACAAAAAAGTTCTTTGTCCCACTAGACTTTTGATTATCATTAATTACTATTCACTTGTAACCTGACTTTTCCTTTTTTTCCCTTTAAGCAAAACTTTCTGGTTTTCAATTACTCTTAGAGTGTAGACTAGTCCCTTGGCCTCTCCTCTCAAGCTACTGGCAGTCTTTCTCATCCTACAGCTTCTACTGGAAACTTTTAGGACACTGACCTCCTCCTAGTATTATCTCATCACCTGGCCAAGATTCAGCCAGTCTCTTTCCCAAGAAAGCCTGGCTTTATTAATCTCATTAGAATCCCTAGACTATCTTCCCGCTTCTGGTGCTTCATCACTTTGAAACAGAAAAAGAAATACATAAATAAATAAGGATAAGACCAAGTGTAATTTGCACAAAATTAATATTTTTTTCCAGTAAGGAAAATGTTCTTTTGGCAACCAAATCACACCTTTCCTCCTACCACTGTTTCTTCCAGATGTGACAGAGGAATTATTTTTGCTTAGCTGGATGATTATTCTTCAGCTAAATTAGCAACTACACAAATCCCAGCTGTCTTATGTCCTTCTGTACTACTTTGGATATTGAATTTGTAAAAATCAGCCTAACCTCTTTTCTCTCTCTCTCAGTATTTTAAATTTGAACAAGCCAAACAAGCTTTAAAGCATTTAGTGAGTAGTTACTTGACAATATCACACAAATACTTTTAGGCCTTCCAGGACAATATATTAAGCTGATCTGTAAAATATTTCTCTTTTACTATATTCAAGACATTTTGTTTTCACTTTGCAATTCTTGATGAAGAAATTTAGTGTTGGTTTTATTTCATCTCCAGGTTCTGCCTATTGAGAAAAGAATTTCTAGCAATGATCACCAACTGTCAATAGAATAAAAATCACTTGACTATTTCACTGGTTGGCTTCTGAGAGGGGTTGGATTGTCATCATGAGATATTACTTGTATAACCTGACCATTAAGGATTATGGTAATACATCAATTGACTGATGAGTCACTCATTCATTCACTCATCGTTTCAATAAATATATATCAAGGATCTATTTTGCTTTGTAGCATTTTAGGTGCTGGAAAAGAAACATAGATCTGAAACTGGCTTTTCCATGAAAGTAATTACCACAATTTAGGGGAGGATAAATGCAAAACAAAATAGATTGTACATATGTATATATACTTCTCTCATGTAGATACTTGGTTCCTTGTGTCCTAGGCAATCCAGGAAGGCAAAAATTCCTAAGGGAATGTTGGAGTTTGATCTGACTTTCATCCTGTTTCTACAGCCAATTTGAATTGTGTCCTAGAGACCTCTTTTCTCAGCTAAGGAATTCCAACATCTGCCTCTGATTTTGACCTTCTGTGACCCTGGATTAGTTTATTAATTTATTGGTACTCTTGGAAGTAATTCCTCATCACTCCTCTTAACTACCTAAACTTTTTACATTAATTGGAGAGTTTGTGGGAAGTCTCCAAGAGCTGACAAGTTGTCAAATTTTAAGAAACATTTCCAAGAAAAGGGGGTGCAGGTCATACTTAACATTAACAAACATCACTGTGGGCTTTAAATAATGGTGAGCCTAGCATTCATTTCGGAGAAGGCAATGGCACCCCACTCCAGTACTCTTGCCTGGAAAATTCCATGGGCGGAGGAGCCTGGTAGGCTGCAGCCCATGGGGTCGCAAAGAGTCGGACACGACTGAGCGACTTCACTTTCACTTTTCACTTTCATGCATTGGAGAAGGAAACNAAGGCAATGGCACCCCACTCCAGTACTCTTGCCTGGAAAATCCCATGGGCGGAGGAGCCTGGTAGGCTGCAGCCCATGGGGTCGCAAAGAGTCGGACACGACTGAGCGACTTCACTTTCACTTTTCTCTTTCATGCATTGGAGAAGGAAACGGCAACCCACTCCAGTGTTCTTGCCTGGAGAGTCCCATTGACAGCAGAGCTTGGTGGGCTGCCGTCTATGGGGTCGCACAGAGTCGGACACGACTGAAGTGACTTAGCAGCAGCAGCAGCAGCAGCATTCATTTGCTCCGATGGCACAAAAGAATTCATAGCCACATCTATACACATGAAAGCAGGACCTCTTACTTCCAGATTAGCCCTCCTGTGTTCTGGATTGAGGAAGATTTTTTGGTGAAACAGTTGAGAAGAATGATTGCATTTTAGTTCATTATTACATAGATCATTTACATTAAAGTTGGATCTGCCCTTCTGTGCCGTTAACAGTGAGGGCTTTGGGGCCAGGATGTCCTTGTTCCAATCTGGCTCCATCTTTACTCTCAGGGTAATATCAAGCAAATTACTTTACCTCTTTGAACTTAAGTTTCCTTACCTATAGAACAAGAAAAATAGTAGAACCTGCCTTGAGGGGAATTGTGAGGATTAAATGAATAATTCTTTTAGTATGTTGTAGGTACCCAATGTGTGCAAGCTGTTAAGATTATTTGCAGTTCAGGAGCAGTTCACGTTATATCAAGCAAATTACTTTACCTCTTTGAACTTAAGTTTCCTTACCTATAGAACAAGAAAAATAGTAGAACCTGCCTTGAGGGGAATTGTGAGGATTAAATGAATAATTCTTTTAGTATGTTGTAGGTACCCAATGTGTGCAAGCTGTTAAGATTATTTGCAGTTCAGGAGCAGTTCACGTTCTGCTTCCGTTTTTTCCAGGTTGCATCAATCTGGAGACACATGAAGGTGTCTTTTTAAACTTGAAACCTATTGCTATTACTGATCATTACTGTTATTACTGATACATTCAAACAACCTGCGATTTAACGAGATTTGGAGTCCCTCTGCTCAGCGTAGTATTCATTACCCTACAGGGAGCTGTAAAAGTAGGACTGGCCCAAAGCCTAGCAAAGTTCAGAAGAAAACTCACAGATCACAGAGAGCCACAGCGTTTTCTGTTTTATCTGGCTTCCTAAAAATCGAAGTCCAGGGCCATGCACATGAGTGGGGAGGAAGAGGACAGCTGTGGCTTTGGTCATCACAGTCAGATGGCTTTGTCCTCTGAGCTTCTTTCCATCCCCAGTACCTCCACGTGGCAACATGGAATCACTGAGAAATGTGAGTGGGAGCCCACATATTGCTTAGAGTCGGCGTGGTGCTCTCTAGAGCCTGAGGACTTTTCTAATTTCATTTTTTGACTAGGTAGTTATTCACACACCTCACACATTAAAAAGTATAAATAGGCATAAAGTGGACATTCTCCTTCTTCCTTCTTGCTAGTTCTCACCACCGCCATATGGAAACCTCATTATTGACTTATTTTTCAAAACATTTATCTATCTGCTGCACCAGGTCTTCACTGCGGGCATGCAGGATTTTTTAATTTAGTTGCAGCATGAGATTTATTAGTTGTGGCATGTGGGCACAAGTGTCCTGACTAAGGATCAAACCCCCGTCCCCTGCATTGGGAGCGCGGAGTCTTAGCCCCTGGACCACCAAGGAAGTCCCTCATTATTTGTTTCTTATTCAACATATCAGGTGTCCTGCATGGTAGCATCCCAGCACCACTGGCTTCATGAGTGTGGAGTGTGAGCATGTCGCCGTCACACAGGGCCCCAGGGTCAGGAGGCCCCTGCACTTGGTTTAATACTCTGTTCCTGCTCTCTTCAAATTCTTTTTTTTCCTCTCTCTCTTTTTTAAATTGGAGTATAATTGCTTCACAATTGTTGTGCTAGTTTCTGCTGTACAACAAGGTTAATCAGCCATCTGTGTACATACGTCCCCTCCCTCTTGAGCCTGCCTCCAAGACATGCCCTCACGTGTTGAGCCTCTAGGTCATCACAGAGGCCCAGCTGAGCTCCCTGTGTTATACAGCAGCTTCCAAGCAGCTATTTTACACACGGGAGTGTAGATGTCATGCTACCGTCTCAATTCGTCCCACTCTCCTCTTTTCCCACTGTGTCCACACATCTGTTCTCTATGTCTGTGTGTCTATTCCTGCCCTGCAAATTGGTTCATGTGTACCATTTTTTTCTCTTGAAATTCCTAATTTCTGAACCACTTCAATTTCTATTTCAGTGGCCTCTGCAACTTATAGAACCTGTCCTATGTGCTAGATATGGTTCCTTACTTTGCTCTTTTTGTTTAACTATACATCTTTTTTTTTTTTCTTGCTTTTTCTGGCTGTGGCACAGCATGTGGGATCTTGTATCTCTGACTAGGAACTGAACCCAGTCCTCAGTAGTGAAAGCAGAGTCTTAACTATTGGACTGCCAGGGAATCTCCAAGATCTTTTTATATTTATACATAAACAGCTTTCTTCCTCCTCCTCCTTCTCCTTCTTAGGGTTGCCCAGTGGTCTATCCGTGAGGATTTAAAAAAGTGTATACATGGCTACTTTAGGAATCCCCTCAGGGATTCCTGTCCCAATTTTCCAGTCCTTTGATGCTTCCAAACTTGGGAGAGAGAAAAAGATTGGTTGAGAGAAATACCAGAAAATCTTCACTCTGGCAAGATCTCTCACTCGCTTGCATGCTTTTAAAAAAGTGAAGGTGAAAGTATTAGGCGCTCAGTCATGTCCGACTCTTTGCGACCCCATGGACTATAGCCTGCCAGGCTCTGTTCATGGGATTTACCAAGCAGGAATACTGGAGAGGGTAGCCATTCCCTTCTCCAGGGGATCTTCGTGACTTAGGGATTGAATCCGGGTCTCCTGCACTGCAGGCAGATTTTTTACCATCTGAGCAAAAAACCCTCAGAAGTAACTCTCATTTCTTCATCAGCTTCCTGACCAGCAAAGTCCCCACTCTGGGAAATTTTCCCCTTCCACCTCCACCCCATTTTACCTTGCTTCCCCCTGGTTACTGAGGTGCTTCACAAGGCATCATCTGGGCTCCCTCAGTCACTGCAAACCACTTCTGTCTTAGTCTCTTGTTGTTGTTTAGTTGCTAAGTCCTGTCCGACTCTTTTGTGACCCCATGGACTGTGGTACCATCAGGCTTCTCTGTCCTTGGGATTTTGCAGGCAAGAATACTGGAGTGGGCTGCTATTTCCTTCACCAGGGGATCTTCCTGACCCAGGGATCGAACCCGTGTCTTCTGCTTTGGCAGGCAGATTCTTTACCATCTGAACCACCAGGGAAGCCCGTCTTTGTCTCTACCTGAAGACAAATACTTTGTATTGAAGGACATAATGGCCACCAGGGACCCCCTTAAAAAACTCCCCTTCCATTCTTTTCTTACTCCTACCAATCATCATTTATGGGTAAGTCCACGGTTCTGGCTTAACAACTTGGCAGCTTTTGAGAAGACAACTTAGACCCTTGGTCCTATGGGATCTCCCCACACGGAGAAGGCACCAGAGTAATGTCCCGAGGCTCCTAACTTATTTTGAAGCAGCCAGTACTTCTGTCTCCATTATAGACTTGCTGCATCCCCAAAGCCCCCTCTGGGAGTTAGAAGTGCCTGCTCACTCGTTCAGGAAACAGCCCTGCAGAGTAGGAACATCTCCACAGCCTTTCTGAGCAGCTGTCCCATCGGAAAGAACAGAGCTTCGTATGAAGCCCACATTCCCCGGAAGGCTAGTGCTGAGAGCCCGGGACACAAGCACAGGTCCTGCCTGTCACCCTCCTCTGCCCATGGCTCGGGTTTAAGGTCATAGATGCACATCGTTGCCTTAGACTTAGCTGTTCGGATGTGAGAGGTAAGTGATGGTGGCCTCCCTACCGAGCCCAGAGAGATGCTAGCGAACGGAAGCACACGGCTACCATTGAGCCTCCGCCCTTTCAACAGCTGCAGGGTGCACCTGCTGGTGTGTGTGTCTGTGCGATGCAGACACACAGAAGGGAACGGTGGGGCAGATGGGTGGGGGACGGTGCACGGCATTGTTACGCTCCTGCCTCAGTTCCTCACCAGGGAACCGCAGTCAACGGCACACTGCTCCTTGCTTCAATCAAGCCGTGCCCTCGCCACTTGAGAGGAAGATGAACTACCTGCTAACCATGCACTTTTGGAATCCAATTCAAAGCCACCAGGTGCCCCAAGATTCCACCAGGAGGAAACAAGGCTGTTTCATTCCAATTAAACACCATATTGAGTACTCCAGTCTCAGTACACTCTATTTGTTTAGTTTATTTGAATGTTTGATAAGAGAAGTGTTGGGGTGGCAAGAAGTAATTAAAATAAGAAAGAATGATCTTGAGAGAGAAAGGGGGAAAATGCTAAGAAGCTGCGGCTGGTTTCTCCCCACACCTGCCAGCAATTAATTAATCACTAATCTGTTCATTATTTCCAACTCTGTTCCTTGGAAAAACAAATAAGGTTATTATTTTTAAATCTCTAATTAAAACATGTTGAAAGGCAATCTCTAAAATGGGTTTGGCCAAGGCTAATCACATCTGTAATAAGGTTGGGGGACGCTGAGGTGCAGTCTAGGGTCTTTCTGGAACTGGGGGAATCTTTTCTCCACAAAACACTGTGCCGTTAAGGCCTGTTTTCCTCATAGCTCACCACATGCCACTTTTCACCCCGGGTGTCAGTGGGCAAGGCAGGGTGAGCGAGTCAACAGTGGTCCTTCTGCCTTCCCGCAGTGGGTGGAAGGGGAGGAGGGTTTGCACTGCACTCATCCTGGGCTGCTGGTTCGAATGGCTGTATTTATAGCAGTGTTGTGCATGATAAGTCGCTTCATGTCTGGCTCTTTGTGACCCTATGGATTGTAGCCCGCCAGATTGCTCTTTCCATGGGATTTTCCAGGCATCAATACTGGCGTGGGTTGCCATGCCCTCTTCCGAGGGTTCTTCCCCGACCCAGGGATCAAACCTGTGTCTCCTGCATTGGCAGGCAGATTCTTTACCACTAGCGCCACCTGGGAAGCCTCCATAGACGTGTGATTGAGACAATTTACATCCTCAAACATTCACCCTGGATTATGCTTTAATCCACTGCAGTGAACTCAGTGCTGTACCTCCGCATGGGCTGAGGCCGGCTGGTCAGGGTTCTGTGTGTTTTGTACACTTCCCTCTAGAGACGAGGCCAGCGTCCATCCCAGAGCTGGCAGCCCACACAGCTGCTTCTAGCCCTGTTTTTCTATCTCCTACTCGCCCTTCTCTGCTCTTGGCAGCTGAGCATCTTTCCCCAAAGTGATTTACAGCGACGTGTGTCAAGATGGGTCTGACACTGATTGAGTCCCTTATCTCCCTCCTGTGTGCTCCCAGCTGACAGCCTCGCCCCCAGGTATCAATCAGGGCCTCAGCTCCCCGCTCGTGGGTGAGCCAGGGGCTGTCAGGGACGCATTCCGCTGGCATCTTCATCAGGACTGCCACCTGCCCTTCATGGCTTGAAGAGTCTTTCTAAGGCATGCAGTGGGAACGGAGGTACATACACCATTCCCAACCAAATCATCACAGCTTGGGATGATTCCATGTGTTTTGCACAAATTTGGAGAATCTGGCTTCTAAAAGGCACCATCAGGGATACTTACCTGCATCAGCTGTTCAGCCTCCGAATCCCTGGCAGGGCGTTGATAGGGGTGGCGACAGCCTCACCTGGCAAGCTCCCTTCCCATCCCCTAAGAAATCAGCAAGCTGTCCTCTTAGCAGGGCCTGCGGTCACAAAGACAGCCTTGTGAGTTCTAAGGCCGGTGCTTCAGAAGAAGGCAAGAGAGGAGCGCAACAGACAGGGGAGACATCAAGACGCCAAAAGAGCCCAGGAATGGAGTCGGGTGGAGACACAGCCTCTGAAGATTCCATGGGCGATAAAGACCTAGGGGCTGGGGGAATGAAACTGAACATCCGTCTAAGCCTGGCTTTTGAATTGGCCCCCAATGCAGTGACATTTTCTTTTTTGGCAGCTTTGAAAAAAGGAGGAGAAAATGTAGACTCTGACATTAAAGATGGATGGGCTTAGACAAACTGAACAGTTTTGAAGGTTTCCCCAGTGCTGGGGAGGCTGAGGGCAGGTCTCTGTGGGGCATGTCTGGGAGAGGCGTGCTCTCTTTCCGTAAGTGCAGAGAAAGCCGGGTAATGAAGAGGCGGCTTCTAGCCCAGGCCCAAGCAGGGAGGTGTGCTATTTAACATCGTATTGGCTGGTGAGCGTGCTGGGGCTCCTCATCGCTTTTGTTTCATATTTGCAACAGGAACTGGGCCAGGGCTCTGAGTGGTAAGGAGCTTGGCACAGGGGCGAGGCCAAGGAACTGAGTTCTCTGGCCTCCTGGGGAAGGCACCAGTGGCGATCCCCCTCTCAGGCACAGCCCATCTGTCCCCGAACCTAGCTTTGCCTTTGACTTTAAAAGCAGACTGGGGCAATGGCCCCTCTGCATGTGAATGGCATCGAAGGAACAGAAATCTCATTAAAAAAGAACTATTGACCCGTCTGTCTGCGTGCTTCTGACTTCCATTTGTGACCTGTGATTCTTTACCGTGGAGACTGGGGAAGAGACGAGGAAGAGGAGTGAGGCGATGACAGCCTGTGACACTGACGAGCAAGGACCTGGAAGGCCATTCAGTCTATCACGTCCGCTTGGCCACCACGAAAGGAAGACTTCCTGTTCCCATCACCCCAGGTCGTGCTGGTCCAGAGCGGCTCCAGGGCCAGTGTGTCGTCCTCAACTTAGTCTCCCACAGTCTCCTGCACGGGTTCCAGGCTGGCAGCTGCCTGGCTCTCCATCTGTCCATGCTTATGTCAGGAAAGGTTAGAAACACCAGAAAACCTGGGGGCCAACACGGACAAGACCAGGCACATCTATGGGGAAACGCACACACCCAGGCTGGAAGGCAGATGACGCGAACAGCTAAGAAAAAAGGCCCGCTTTGCTTTAACGTCACTGATGCTTGTCAGGACGCAGAGGTCATAGCTGGTGCAGACTGCAAGGGAAGAATTGCACGTGACACTCAGACACTCAACGAATCTGCTTCAGTTGGCCTTGGCTGCCACCGTGACCCCGTTTTTGATGAGTATAGCTGAATTAACGCCCCCTCCCTGCCTTTGGGCTCCCCTCTCGCCATGCCACACAAATTGAAATAGTGGGGTGGCAGGTGGTGGCAGTGGGGGCTGTGTTGGGGAGGGGACCGCAGGGACCTTCCATCTTGTTAATGTAGCACTTTCTTATGTGATGGGAGCTGAGAGCAGCCTGTAATGAGTTTCTCGTCCGGTAATCATTCACCAGTGCATTGTGACCCATGTGTTTTTGCTGTGCTACACATTTCCAGACGTTCACAGGGACTCGTCAGCACCTACTAAAAATGACTTGGACGCGCCCCATCTCTTCGTGCGATGCCCTCCCCAGCTGCCTTTCGTCTCGGTTGAGGGAAGGAGTAGGTGGGACCACCTGGGTCGGCAGCCGTAGCGTCCACGGCTGTGGTCTCATTTCAGGCCCATCTTGCCGGCAGATTAGCGCAGGCATGCCAAGTCTGTGGGCGCTCCTGTTACACTGAGCCATGTTCTTTGGTCCAAATGGTTCCAAAGTGGCCTTTGCCTTTTGCACCTGTTGTTTCTTGCTGCACAATGAGCTGTGCAGGCAGCTTCTTTCATTGAGAAGACATGGGTGCAAATGGTGGCACAATTAGGCATCTGGGCACTCCATGGGTTCTTACCAACTCTGGTGTGAAGATGCATTGATGGCAGGGGACAAGGCTATCGTCTGAGTCACATGCACGAGTGTCACCATCTGTGACTGTAATTCTAGCCACGTGGTCAATTGTAAGAAGGGGTTTATAACCAGCTTTTACTGCATTTGTGGATCACGATGATTAAACAACAGATGGGAAACCCAGCCAAGATTTCTAATCGCTACCTCTTCACTGATGGAGTGAGTGAGGGCTGAGGGAGTCACTTCATGGCCTGTGTCTAGGGCTGAGTCTGTAATTAGTGTACGCACCCCCTGACTTTCTGTGCCTGGCTTGCACACTCATTCTTATAAGACCACAGGCATTGATTTTTGCTTTTGAAAGGATGGTCCCCGAATCCTGGAAATGATCTAGGGAGCCCATGGTGTACAGGAAGCTTGTCAGTGAGGGTTGCCAGTTAAAATGCAGGATACCCAATTAAATTCAAATTTTGGATAAACAATAAATACCTTTTCAGTTTAGGTGTATCCCAAGGGTTACATAGGGTTTTTCTTTTGAGAGAAAAATGCTTTTAAAATATTGTGGGAAATTTATATAATGTAAAATTGACTATTTTAACCCTAAGTATAATTCGATGAAGTGAAGTACATTTACAATGCTACGCAACCATCAGCACTATCCATTTCCAGATCTTATTCAATGTGCTATATTTTGTACCCATTAAACAGTAACACTCCCCCCAGCAGCCATTGTTAACCTCTAATGTACTTTCTCTTTGAATTTGCCTATTCTTAGTATCTCACTGTTTAATGTATTAGGTTGGTGCAAAAGTAATTGCAACTTTTGCGTTGTTGAAATTTGTTTGATATTGGAATACATTAAGTAGATGTGATTATGTTATACATAATTTTAATGCACATTTCTCACTTTATTTATTTTTTGCTAATGACATTACTTACTATTTATTTTACATTTATTTTAGACTATGGAAATGATGTTCAACAAAAAGCAAATTAGAGCGATTTTCTTGTTTGAGTTCAAAATGGTTTGTAAAGCAGCGGAGACAACTTGCAACATCAACAAGGTGTTTGGCCCAGGCACTGCTAATGAATGGACAGGGTACTGGTGGTTCAAGAAGTTTCGCAAAGGAGATGAGAGCCTTGAAGATGAGGAGCATTGTGGCGGCCACTGAAAGTTGATAATGACCAACCGAGAGCATCACTGAAGCTGATCCTCTTACAACTATGTAAGAGGTTTCCGAAGAACTCAGTGTCAACCATTCTACGGTGGTTTAGCTTTTGAAGAAAACTGGAAAGGAGGAATAGTTTGGTAAGTGGGTGCCTTGTGAGTTGACTGAAAATTGTTTAAATTATCATTTTGAAGTATCATCTTATCTTATTCTATGCAGTAATAACAAACCAGTTCTCGATCAGACTGTGACATGTGACTAAATGAGGATTTTATGACAACTGGCAATGACCAACTCAGCGGCTGGACTGAGAAGAAGCTCCAAAGCACTTCCCAAAGCCAAACTTGCACCAAAAAATGGCGTGGTCACTGGTGGTCTGCTGCCCATCTGATCCAGCACAGCTTTCTGAATCCTGGCGATACCATTACATCTGAGAAGCATGCTCAGGAAATCCATGAGATGCACCAAAACCTGCAATGCCAGCAGTCAGGGTTGGTCAACAGAAAGGGCCAAGTTCTTCCCCACCACAACACTGATCATATGTCTCACAACCAATGCTTCAAAAGCTGAATGAATTGGGCTGCAAAGTTTTGCCTCATCTGCCACATTCACCTGACCTCTTGCCAACTGACGACCACTTCTTCAAGCATCTCGACAGCTTTTGGGAGGGAAAACACTTCCACAACCAGCAGAGTGCAGAAAATGCTTTCTAAGAGTACGTCGAATCCTGAAGTACGGATTTTTATGCTATAGGAATAGACAAACTTATTTCTCATTGGCCAAAAATGTGTTGATTGTAATGGTTCCTCTTTTGATTCATAAAGATGTGTTTGAGCCTAGTTATAATAATTTAAAATTCACAGTCCAAAACTGCAATTATGTTTGCACCAACCTAATATTAAGTGATTTATTGTGCAAGGAACTGGTTTATGCAATCACGGGAGCTGCTGGGGCAAGTCTGAAACCTATAGGGCTGGTATCATGGAGGACAGGCTGCTACTCTTGAGCAGGGGCAGGAAGCCACTGTTCTTGGCATCTCCTGTTAGTGTTCCTTTTGTGTCTGGCTTAGTTCATCTTAGCATATTTTCAAAGTTTATCTATGTTGTAGCATGCATCAGAATGTCATTCCTTTTTAAGGCTAAATAATATTCCATTGTGTGCATACACTATACTTTCCTTTCATCTGCTGATGGACATTTGGGTGGTTTTCACCTTTATGCTACTGTTAATAATGCTGCTATGAATGTTGGTGGGCAAGTATCTGTTTGATTTCCTGCTTTCAATTCTTTTGAGTCTATGTACCTGGATGTGAAATTGCTGGATCACATGGTGATTCTATATTTAACATTTTGAGGAAGTGCTGTACTGTGTTCCACAGTGGCTCACAGATATTTTTATTTGTTAAATCTGGTGATCCTCCAACTTTTCTAACAGTACTTTTAATTGGTATATATTTAACCTAGACTGTTTCATTTAAACAAGCAGTGCCCATCTCCATAACTGGAACCTGTGGGCATAATCTCTCAGCTTAGACTCTAGGAAACGTGCTTGCACATTTTCCACTATAGTGAGGCACAGAAGCAATAAGGAAGAACTAAAACATCTATCCTTCAGTCTGTACAAACAGGCAGCCTGATGCCTGTTAGAAAGGGGAGTTTATACAAGTCATTCACTCATTCAACAAACATTCTTTGATCTTACACAGTAAGAATCAGGTATGAGTTGGGAGTCCTGATACAAAAGTGAATGAGATGCTTCTCCTTATCCCTCGCTTTTGCTCCAAGCCAGATTCCCCTCTGCTTCTGAGTCTTTGCACCTGCAGGCTCTTCTGTCTGACATACTTTCCCTTCTGCCTTTCTCACTTACCTGATTTCAGCTCCCATTGGTCATGATGCTTGGGGAAAGCTTCTCAGAGCCTCTCACGTACTCATAGCTCTTTAAACTCCCACCTTCATTGTCGTGACAGATTCATGTGGTTATTTGATTTACCTATGTCTCTCTCTTGATTGTAAGCTCCCTGAAGGCAAGGACCATGTCCATTATGCATATCATCGTCTCCTGGCACCTAGCAAGGCACATGTACTTAGACGTTCAGTTGTGTCTGATTCTTTGTGACCCCATGGACTGTATGGAGCCCATCAGTCTCCTCTGTCCATGGGATTCTCCAGGCAAGAATACTGGAGTGGGTTGCCATTTCCTTTGCCAGGGAATATTCCCAACCCAGGGGTCAGATTGAGTCTCCTGCAGTGGCAGGTAGATTCTTTACCACTAGTGCCACCTGCAAAGCCCTAGCAAGGCACATAGTGGGCATTTAATCTATTAATAATACATGCTGATCACATGAATGAATGTATGCATGCATGCTTCCCATAAGAGTTAGTGGGACATAGATAAGTAAGCATGTCAGTTTCTATGTAAATAGCTATTAGTGAAGGGCTCTGGGAAAAAGAGCAATTCTGCTGCAAGGGAATTTGGATTTGGGCCAGCTCCACAACAGAATCAAGACTGAAGATGTGCTCCTGGCCTCTCTGCAGGGGGTGGGGAGGGGGGCATCTGCAAAGCTGTGTGCTCACTTTGAACATCACAGATTCAGACAACTGAACAGAGCTACTCCATCAGCTAAGAGGTCATAGTTTGGGGCTCAAAATTAATTTAACCCAAATGTTCAGTTTACACCTGGAAAACATGAGATATGCCTGACTTTCCCAAGGTCACAGAGCTAGAGGCAGAACTGAGGACCCTGGGTGCTGAACTCCGGGACCAGTGCTCTCTCACCTCCTCAGCATGTTCAAGTTCAAGGGGTGAGGAGCACTGGTTGACTGCAAAACCCTCTAAAGTTTTCTTTGAACTGTCACAGGAATTAAAAACAGTTGGCTGGAAATAGAAACGTGAATGCAAGGAGAGGTGAGATGAGGAGGTGGAGGAGGGAAAAAGGTGAAGAAAAAAGGTCGATCCAGAAAGGCCGCCTGCCAGGGCCCTGGAGTCAAGGCTTGGCAATGCGGCAGGGCCGCCAGCGGGTGCTCGGAGAGGTTGATCCTCAATTCCCAGCGGAGGCAGTCAAGGGCTTCAGGATGGAGATTTATTAGCAGAGCTGAGCTCCGCAGTAACCTGGCTCTGGATGGCTCTGAGAGGCTGGGCAGCTGTGGAGGCTGCAGCCTGCTCTTCTCAAACAGAGCCTCCTGGCTTTCTAAGGGAGGTTTGTTTGAATTAGGGTAGAGAGGGGGGCCCACTCCTGACCACAGTTGCCTGGGCCTGCTGGCTTGGTGAGGGGCCCAGAACAGAGCGCCCCCAAACCACCTGCCCCATGCCCGAGCGTTACCTCTCTGCTGTGGAGGGCTGTTCCGGGTGCTTCTGTGTACATGTGGGCCAGGCTGGCTCAGGTGGCTTCTCTGCAAAGAGAGGGGCTCTGCCTACCTGGTGGCATCAGATGGAAGGAGGGATAAGGGACCACTCGCCTATGGCCAAGGGTCTCTTTCTCTTGCGACCCTGGAAAGCTGGCTGTGACACCCGCTTCCGGCACACACAATTGTCCTATGGGGTTTTCTGGCTGGGAAGAGAGAGGACCCAGGTGTCCTTTTCTGGAGAAGCTGCAGAAACAACTTGACCCATGGCTCCCTCGGAGGTCCCCGGCCCACCTCCAGGGAGAACAGGGAAGGTGTGTCCTTTCACCAGGAGCTCCACACAGGGGCACCTGGGAGAGCCAGGGACAAGGACTGGCCTTGGTGGGTGAGCAACAGGCTTGGGGCTTCTAGGAGGTGGGACTCCAGGGACCAGCCAGCTGAACCTCTGCCACAGGCCTTGGGCTTCATCGGACCCTTCCCTTTTGTTGATGGGAACTGGTGGTTAAAGTTACTGGGAAGCTCCTGGGAGGAGGGAGGGAAGGAAGCGGAGAGGACCAGCACAGGTAACGTTTCCTATTCTGATCAGCAGCCCTCTCATCGCACACCCTACCCCTAGGGGAAACATTTCCCTAGGAGTTCTGTTTAGTTCAGCCTGCGACCGGATGCTGAAGCCTGTGAGAACTGGAATAGACTCATCTTTCCATGTCGTGAGTGCCCCCTCCCCCACCCCCATCACCACCACCAACGTTGCAGGGGCAAAGGAGCCTCGGGCATCCAGATGGATCCTGTTCCCCTTAAGGATGGGCCTGTTCCAACTTCATTTCACTGCCTCCCCTGAGGATTCTATAAACATTTCCAGAAGGATGCAGATAAGGAAAGGAAAAAAAAAAAAGATCTTATGTAAACACTAGACGGCTAGGGACCAGGAGGTATTAGATGGTTGGGGCTTTAAAAATACCTACAAGCTTGACTAAAGGAAAGTAGAAATTTACTTTCATTTTAACCTCTGTTATTGCTGCCAGGGTCAGTAAAACGGTAGAAGCAGGCATATGGTGAGACATATGATACGATGAAGATCTCAAGAGAGGCTGAAAGGGAAGCTGCAGAGCTATGGCTGGGGTGACCTTACTGGCCAGTGAGGAATGGGGATGGGTGCATCCGAGGGCTGCCTTCTCTATAAGTTGTTGTTCAGTCCCTCGGTCATGTCTGACTCTTTGTGACCCCATGGACTGCAGCACACCAGGCTTCCCTGTCCTTCACCATCTCCTGGAGTTTGTTCAATCAAACTCATGTCCANCTGGCCAGTGAGGAATGGGGATGGGTGCATCCGAGGGCTGCCTTCTCTATAAGTTGTTGTTCAGTCCCTCGGTCATGTCTGACTCTTTGTGACCCCATGGACTGCAGCACACCAGGCTTCCCTGTCCTTCACCATCTCCTGGAGTTTGTTCAATCAAACTCATGTCCATTGAGTCGGTGATGCCATCCAATCAATCTATAAATTAAGGAAGGCCAAAGAATGATGCAAGACAGCAACTCCTCACTGCCTAAAGAATCTTATCTGGCTGCCCAGTCTCCATGCCCTCCCCACTGCTGATCATGCTTTCATAGCCCTACCTTGTGGGAACAAGGCAGGAACAAGCTCTTTCTATTAGCAGGATCTCTATATGCTGTACCTTCAATTGGGAAACCTTTCCCCAGGTACTTTGCTTAGCTCAGTCCTCCTTGTCTTTTCAGGTTATCACCTAAAATATCTGAAATATCACCTCCTCAGGGAAGCTTCCCTGATCAACCTTTTAGAGAGAGCGACCCTGGGAATTCTTTTTAAAAATAGCTTCTAAGAGATATATTTTATTATATCAGATTCATTAGGTTCATTATGATTAATTTATTGACTATAAAAGAGGTAAGTTGTATTTAATATAATTAACCAAAATTCTATAACATTGGGGCTTCGCCAATGGTTCAGCAGTTAAAGAATCTGCCTGAAATGCAGGAGACACAGGAGATGAGGGTTTGATCCTTGGGTTGGGAAGATCCGCTGGAGGAGGAAATGGCAACCCACTCCAGTGTTCTTGCCTAGAGAATTTCATAGACAGAGGAGCCTGGTGGCCTATAGACCATGGGGTCACAAAGAGTCAGACACAACTGAGCATGTCCATACTGTAACATCTGTGATAAATAGCTGTGCTTTACAAATATGAACTCAAGTGACACAAATATTCTGCCTTCAGTATCTGGCAATTCTCTATCAGAGCTACGTGTTTATGGCCTTCACCGAATTTACCAAAAGCAATCCTTATTTTATGTGTTTGGCTGTTTGCTATCCATCCACTTCACTGAAGTGTAAGCTCCAAGAGTTTATAAAATCAGGACATGCTCAAAAACATTTCTTGAATAAACGACTGAACCAACTGTGAACTGAGCTCAGGATGGGGGCAAATTCAGTTCAGGTACACATCTTCAAGTCTCCCATATATGTGGGGGTGGAGGGGATAGGCTGAGAAGTTCATAGTCAAGCTTTTCACTCCTCCTCCCTTGGAAGCAGGCATTGCCTAGGAGTGTACTGGGTCTCCTTTAGCTTTCCCTGGCCAAAGTCCAGCTTGTTTTGAATCCAATAACCCACAGGTGAAAAGATCTCTGATCGTTTTGTGAAGCCAGGCTACTTTTCCTTTCTCCTAGACCAGAGGTTCTTAAACTCCAAGGTGCATCTGAACCCCCGGTGGACACAAGTGTGCTCAGCTGCTTGGTCGCGTCCGACTCTTTAGGACCCTGTGGACTATGGCCTGTCAGGCACCTCTGTCCACTGGATTCTCCAGGGAAGAATACTGGAGTGGGTTACCATTTCTTCCTCCAGGGGATATTCCTGACCTAGGGATCGAACTCAAGTCTCCTGCATTGTAGGCAGATTCTTTACCACTGAACCAATGGGGAAGCCCATGAACCCCCGGAGGGCATGTTAAAATGTAAATCTCTAGGTCATCCTCCCAGAGTTTTTGATTCAGTTGATGTAGGGTAGAGTCTGAAAATGTACACATCCGACAGTGAGGCCAATAGTTCCGGTCCAGGGACCACACTTTGAGAAGTGCTGTTATAGGCCTCGAAATCACTAGAGTTATTGACAAGCAAATGTTTCAATAGACAGGAAACAGCTGAGTCAAAAGTGACAGGGGACTGGTGATGTCCAGGGAGGAGGAATGTTAGTAGGGCTCACAGTTTCAGAAATCTACCAGGCAAGTCTATGGGCTGAAATGGCCAACTTGGCCACATAGCTCATTACCTGCCCATATCATATTTTCACTTTATAAAAAGCCAGCTAGCCAATCTACTTACTAACGGCATGTAAAGGTGCTAAGAAGCATTGTCCCAAGAGAGTGACCAACGATCCCAATTTGGCTGGGATGGAGGGGTTTCCCAGGACCACAGGACTTTCAGAGCTAAAACCCAGCACCATTCAGGCAAACTGGGATGCTTTCGGTCACCCGAGGTGAATCGAAGTCTCTTTGTCTCCAGTTAAAAAAAATGCAGAAAAATATCTCTGGTATAATGTTTATTTAAATAGTAATCTTAAAAAGGTTTTATACAAATCATATAAACACAGTTTGACATTGTTGTTTATTTTTTACATTGAAGAATCACAGTAAAAGCTCTCAAGTTCCCTTGATCTGGCTCAGCCAGTGGATGGTCAAATCCCTTTAACAGCTAACCTTGGAAAAGTTAACCTCCTGTGTGACAGTTTCACTTTCCCCTTGTTTTCTTGCCATTCATGCTCATTCCTCGGACCCTCATTCCTGTCAACTCCCCATGCCCACCTAAGAGAGGAAGCAGCCCTGCGGTGCTGTTGACCGCCTAGTCTGGGAGAGCGTGGAGGTAATGTGTCATTCAGTACAAGGCATTAAAGGAGATCAATACTGTGAGTTGGGTTTCCCAAGGGGAAGGAGTCAAGGAGATGGGTCGGCGAGCCTACCTGCAGATAGCAACAACAAATGCACCAGGGTGTCCGCTGGCCAGGTTATAATCGGGGTCCTGTCTTACAACAGAACAGCCTCTGGGGCTGGTGAGGTATCTACATGTAGCTCTGGCTGGCCTGCTTTTGCTTAGCATGCGGAGCCCACTCAAGGGCTCAAACCAGCCAATGGTGAATATGGATATAGGACATTAGAGGGATGTAGGTTGAGTTGTACGTAACTGAGAGGTGAACTGCGGGTCGGAGACAAGGCTGGTCTTTGGGGAGTTGTAGAACGGCCCACGGGACTTGAGAGGGCCAGGGCCCTCAGTGTCGACTTTTGAACTCTCTTCTTCTGCAGGTTAACCCTGGAAACCCCTGGACGTGCTAACTTCCAGAACACTGAGTTACATGGGAAGGCGAAGAGGAAGTGGGCTAACTGAGAACTTGCTTCTGCCACACGCTCAGCTCAGGAGGGCCTGAAGCTAAGGCCTTGGGCTTGACAGCTTCACTTTTCACCTCTAACTACCACTGTGCCAACGAGTGCCAAGATCAGCAGTGACACTCGGGCCTAGGTCAAAGTCACAACACCACCACTGAGTCCCACGTGACCATTCACATACACAGCAGATACAGGGAACCCAAAGACTGGCAAAGACACACACACGTAGGAATAAATAGCTGTTGGTATGAACTCGCCCTCTCTTCACACAGGACACTGCGACATTACCATTTGAACTAGCATTTTCATAAGTTAACATGGGAAGGAACCAGCCAGTCCCATTCACCCTTCCCCTTTCACCTGGGTATGAGACAAATGACATCGTGGGTGACCATAGCAGCAAGAAATGGTCTGACAGTTCGCCACTGATTAGCAATAGGCTGGGCATACTGTTTGGGTTTCAAATGTATTTCCAGCACGCAGGCAAGCTGTAGGCGTTACTACAAAATCAAGATTTGGATCCTGGCACGGACAATCTTCTCCTTCACACAGTTTCATGCGATTCCAGATGCCTCCCCTTCTAGAGCAGTTGAGAGTCATCTAGGGCTACGATTACCACTCGGGTGGCAGGCCTTACTCCATCCATAGGATCAGTGGTGTGGGGGAAGCTGGGTGTGGAGCCACTGGGTGAGGGAAGAGGAATAGAGGAATGCCTTAACTTGTATGGTATTCGTTGATTTCTACATAGAAGGAAAATACATATTTTTTTTCATTTTTTCAAGGCACTTAATAAAAAAAACCCATAAATTGGCGTGTGTGTGTGTGGGTGTATGTAAGAACACAGGTCTCTCTGGGGCCGCAGCAGCATTAGCATTTTGGTCCACAGGGCGTGCAGACTTTGGTGAGAACCAGCTCTCAGGCATTGCAGTGCTGCTGATGCTTCTGAAAGGTGGAGGTGGTGGCTGTCACCCCAAGGAGAAGGCTGTGCTTACTAGCCTAACAGAGACGGATGTATCAGAATGTCTTTTCCAGTCCTCTCAGGCTTTGCTATCACATGATCATAGACAATGGACTTCTTTTTCTCTATCCACTGTTCTCTTCCTTTCCCGTCAGCGGTCACTAGTGATGTCTGGCTGATGGACAAACATACCGATAGCTTATATTTCCCTCGCCCCATCTCAGGGAATGCCAAACAATGCTGTTTCCTGGGGCCTAGAGACCTGATACGACTGAAGTGACTTAGCAGCAGCAGCAGCAGCAGCAGAGACCTGATAATGAGTGTGTATGCATGGGTATACATGTGTGTGCATGCTTGTATGTGTGTGTGCACGTGGTGCCGGTGTGTATGCTTTAGAAGAACAAGGACGAAGGAAAAGAAAAAGCAAAACCACCACCAGAGGCCCCACGAAGTAGCCTCACAGCCACAAGTTCTGGGTCTAGACTGAATCAATGGCTCCTATTCACAAAGCACGTTTAAGGCTTGTCCGCTTCTAACATGGAGGCGCTTCTACGGATTTTGACGTGTGAAGTTTCCTTTCTGGTTTGTTTTAAATCGCATATAAGAAAGAGCTGTTCATGTTGACCCTAAAATGGCAATTTTCCCCTGGATAAAAAAAGTTAAAGGCAACAACATCCTACCGAAATGCTAGGACTGGAAATGGCAGCTTGTCAAGTTGGCTGGCAGAAGCTATACCACAGCAAATCCCGGAAGTCATGAGACGATCGGAGGGTGGGATAAACTGGACGGCTTTTTTGGAGAATTTATCTTCTAAAGATGGAGAGTCTGAAAAGACCCTTTGCTTTCCAAGCGTTGATTAGGAAGAAAAAGCAGAGACTACTGATCACCACTCTGCTCTATTCTGGAAAAGTCATTCTCTTCTGCCTCTTTGAGTTGCTCACAGACCAAAGAAATAAAACAGAATTAGTAACAAACTCACAAACAAAATAGAACTGTGACCACCAAAGAGATGAGCGCCCATCCGTGTCCCAGCAAATGATTCAGCCACGTGGTCTCAGGTGGGTCCCAACCCCCTGAAAGACTGCATTTCCCCGCTTCCCTCGACTCGCCTGTCTGTTCCGTCCACACCTTCAGTATTCTGATCGGTTGGATCGAGATTATGGCATTCAGTTTCCAAAGGGAAAAAAAAAATTGTCGTTTTCACTAGCCCCTCTTGCTGGAATGAAATGTCAGGTGCGAGTTGGGTGCAGTCTGTCAGGCCTCCGAGCAGCACTTCTGGTGGTTCATCTTGACCTTCTGCTTGAGGCCGTCGTAGAGCTCGAAGTTGTAGTTCTCCAGCGTGGTGCAGCTGCGGGAGCTCAGGCCGGAGTAGGAACAGGTGCAGTAGAGCAGAAGCCCCGCACATGTGGCCCCGAGGAGGACGCCCAGCGAGCTCATGGCAATGATGGTGATGAGAATGGGGTCTAGAGTGTAAAGCCAGCTCTTCTCTCTGTCAGCCAGAGGGGCCCCAGACCCGGAGGTCGGGGAGGAAGAGTTGCTCCAGTCCACCTCGTAGTCATCTAGGACGTAAAGGACAAGAGAGACTGGAGACACTGCTGCTTTCAGAAACAACTGAGACTCCCCCCAGCCCAGTTCAGAGGTTTTTCAGAACCTGAGGCTGAGCTGTTCGACACTGGAACTATCCTGAAAGTGAAAGTCGCTCAGTTGTGTCTGACTCTTTTTGACCCCATGGACTCTACAGTCCACGGAATTCTCCAGGCCAGAATACTGGAGTGGGTAGCCTTTCCCTTCTTCAGGGGATCTTCCCAACCCAGGGATCAAGCCCAAGTCTCTTGCATTGCAGGCAGATTCTTTACCAGCTGAGCCAAAAGGGAAGCCCTACTTGGCTTCAAAACCCAGCCCCACCTTGTCCTAGCTGCATAACCTTGGGCAACTTATTTAGTTTCTCTTTGCCTCAGTTCATTCATCTGTGAAATGGCACTACTAATAACCTCACTGGGTTTTTAGGAGGTTTGAATGAATTAACATTTGCACACCGCTTGGTGTCCAGCACAAAGTAAGTATGGTCTAAGTAACTGATACTTAAACAGTTTGAGTCACAGTAAGTGAGCTTAGATTTTCACAGGGTGCCTTTAGTGCTCTTGGAATGGCCCTCTGTTCTGTACACCCTTCTTCCTTTGTCTCCTTATCCCTTACTTCCAGCGGCTTCATGTTAAATCAAAGAACAGGCTGAGACTATTTCAACATGACGAGTTTTCCAATTTGGTATTCCTGGCCGTCCAAGCAGTAGATTTTTTTTTTTTTTGATCCACCAGGCCTCATGACCTAAACTTTACCTTGCTGCTATGTGTTACAGCTTCAGATGTTGAATTCTGACCCCTAGTGCCTCACAATGTGACCTTACTTTGAGGATAGGTGTTTATTGAGGTAATCAAATTAGTATGAGGTCCTTAGGGTGGGCCCTAATCTAGTATGACCAGTATCTTTGTAAAAAGGGGAAATCTGGAGGCAGATACAGGTGGGAGAATGCCATGGAAACACGGAGATGGCCATTTACAAGCCAAGGAAAAGGGTTTGGTCCGCAGCCTTCCCTCACAGGCCACAGAAGAAGCCAGCCCTGTTGGTACCTTGATCTTAGACTTCTAGCCTCTAGAATGGTGAGAAAATAAATTTCTGTTGTTTAATCCACCCAGTTTGCTGTATTTTATCATGGCCACTCAAGCAAACTAATATATTTCTATAGTGTGATCAAGGCATGATCACATCTCTGGCAAATTTTGTGGGATTTCCTAGTAATCCCATGAAGAAGGCAGGGTGATACTATAGTTTGAAAAAAATAGATGAGGAACTGAGGCTTTGAGAGATTAAGTGATTAGGTAACTCACTCAAGTCCCCAGAGTTGGCAAAGAGTTAAACTAGGACTAGAAATGAGGCTTTCCGCACCCTCATCTTTCACTCTTTCTACCCCATCCAGGGCTTCTGGCGCTTGATCTATCGCAGCCTTTCTGTGGAGGCCAGTTGTGCAGCTTTGCCCATAAAAGGAACGTTAGACCAGGCTTTGTAGGGGGAGTCTGCATTCAGTTAACAAGGTGCTGTTTGGGTTAGTCACTCTGTTTCTATAACTACACTTGAAGTGTTTGATTAAGGTCAGGTTAAAAAAAGCAGCTCTATAAACTGCTCTTCTTAAAGGCATCAGTCTTGGTCTAGAGTTGCTCTTTGAGGCGAACCTTAGTGATCTCTCTTGGACATCAACTCTGGCTCTCAGAGACGCCTAGAGAGACCTGTGCTCCTCTGAGTGGAGGAAAGATATTACGTCTGGGTGTTTGCTCAGTGCCCCTTCAGTCAGGACTCCTGCTTCAGCCTCACGGAATATGTGTATCTGAAGTACGAAAACAGAGCTTGGAATAAGTATGAAAAATGAAATAGGTAGTGAGGATGAGACCTAAATTCTGCAACGAGCCCCACCTTGGTTCCTGAAAGCCATGGAATCAGAAATCTCAGCAGGCCTGAAGGAATGTTCACACTGACAGTTATCCACTAAGCCCTTTTTGGAAGTAGGTCAATGGGTTCAAGCAGTGACATGTATAGAGGAGCCTGGCTTTCACTTCTAAAGGGTTTATTCAGATCTGAAGTTCATCAGTGTCAAAAGTTGCCCAAAGTAGGGGACCTATTTCAGATTAGGCAGAGGAAACGCAATAAACTTTCTAACTCTCTGAATTTGACTTTGACAGAGAAATTGATGGCTTCTTCATTCCTCTCTGGATTCTTGTCACACATTTCCGGCTGATAGTTCTGAATTCTGGCCCTCCTATACCCTGGGCATTATTTTTGTTGATAGCTTTATAGCCAAACTTGACTTTCATGATTATCTTCTAAATCATAACAACACTTACCATCAATTTCATCCTCGTAGCCCTCTCTCCCATGTATTTCTGGGATGTCCACTATAACAAGAAAGAAAATTTTAAAAAAATCAGTCATAACAGGTTCGAGTGGCTAAAAGGCAGAGATGCCATCTTGTTGAAAATGACTCCCCAGCATTGTGGGAAGCTAAAAAATTGCATCTGCTTCTAGATCATTTAGTATTGCACATTATTGGATCCGTCCCCCTTCAAAGGACTTGACTTTACTTCCAACAACAACCAGAAGAACAGAAACAATAAGAAAGGCCTTAAGTGCCCAGGAGATGCTCGCTTGTATCTTAATAATAACTGTTATTTACAACCAGTGTAGGTCTGAGCTTTATCTAAGGCAACTTCAGTGGTCTCTTCATGTCCATCATCAGTTGCATGACTGTGATGTTCATCTAGCATAACACACCGCCCCTCCTCATATGAATGCATCTAAGTGGACACCAAATATAAGAGCATAAAAGTTTCTCCTCTGGATTGCAACAAATGTAATTTAAGTAAGTCACATTTCATCATTATATGTTTTAGTGTATTTATAGAACTAGAACTGGAAAGAATGTTATAACGCCTGTCCTTCCCGGTCTATTTTTCCCATTGGCTTTCTTCACGGTTTAGAATAGATCAAACATAGGCACCCAACCTGACTCGCCCAGGCTTGAATAGGGCTAAGTTAATTTACTCTGAACTTTCTCCAGTATTATCACTGTCTATCTTTTTCTTTTTTTGTGATAATTTTTTGGGGGAAGGGGGGGTGGCTAATACAGGTCTCTATTCACTTGCTGTCCATCTTATAGAAATCAGAGCCAATGGAAATTACCTGTCTAAAATGGTAAAATATTTTGAAAAGAGAATCAAATATGTGGTGAAGAACAGGGGTTTATCATTTCTTCCTGTCTTATGAGTTAATTATGCTTGTCCCAGCTATCAGGTCAAAGTGGCACCAGTGAATGTATGTGGCCCTTCAGAAATTTCATTCAACTCAAAGTCAGGTGAGTTACCTTGATGTCAGCACTATAAATTTATATCCCAAAAAGTTAAGACTGAACACAAACTCAAGCTTCCAAAGAGCTAAACTATCAAACAAGAGGAACAAAAGGACTTTCAGACCAGCCTGAACGTCTCCCTCATCCACACAAAATCTCAGGGAAGATCTACTTGATCATGACCTGCACTGAGGATCGATCCATCACTGCCATGCTTGGCATTCAGTCTTTCCTTGGAGGCAGAGGTTTTCATCCTGTTAGAAGTCTTCCTCATTCCTGGCCAAAGTGCTAAAAACACAGTCTTATCCTCTTCGTCACCAGCGAGGGATGCGGAAAACAAAATGCCAAGACCCCACTGGAAAGGATGAATGCCATGTGGCACCGATCCTCCATAAATCCAGTCTGTTCCTGGCACGTTTGTAGCACAGCAACTAGTACCTGCAGGCCCTGCCAACTTCCGCACCTCAGTGCCCATCCCTACATTATTCTCCAGGCCTCTACAATGCAGGCTGTGCCCTTGGAATGAAGATGGAAACATGAATCAACAAGAGGCAGGTGGTATCTGTCATAGGAATCAAATCAGGCTCATGGAAATCAACCCAGAGGTGTTTTTTTTTTTTTTTTTAATCTTACGAGAAAAACAAACATGGAAGAAAACCATCACATTTCTAACAATTAATCATTTTTATGGGATGCTTATATGTCTTAACACCTTCATGGTTAAAAGAAGCAGAACACTGGATAAGAAAGAATATGTGGATCAGCCCAGGATGAAAACTGCAGGGCTCCTGCCAGTGACTTTTGGGCCAAATCCTGTTCTTGCTTTTAGGGATTCCATCTCTGCCAAGGATGTGACAAAGTTTTGGAGGCTAGAGTGCCATCTTGCTCCATCTCACACCCTCAGGGAAGAGTTCTGAACACACTATTGATCACCAGCTGGAAAGGAGTGGATGTGGCATTGATCTTGGAGGAAAAAGGGTAAGAGGATGGTAATGACTATGAGAACATTTTGTCCCAGGAGATCACAGCCACTTGTCTCTGTGGGCAGAGGACTGGATGAGATGACTCTTCCCCCCTGCCCCAAGAATAGGTCCATTTTTAAGGTTCTATGAAATTGATTACCCAGATGTGGCTCAGATTTCTGCACCTGTAGGATCAAAGGCTACTTCAGGTGAAGAACACTTTAGAGGCTTGACTTGGCTTTTTGCATAATCACTGCTTCCAGGAGTTTGGGTGAGTGGGAAGGGGTCAAAAAAAGGATAAGTTAATCAACATTTTCAAAAGCGCATCTGTTCATGAAGCCTTAAAGGAAGAATGACACACTGGGGAAAACCCCAATAAAGGGAACGTTTGTACAAAAAGCCATTTACTTTGATAGCAATTTTCTCTAGTCCCCTTGCTAATATTCTTGATATCTGTGTTTGGTTAAGAGCTTTCTTTCTCAGAAGCCTCTTTGCTCTTCATGGGCCACTTTCCTTTTCTGTTGAGGCCAAGAGAGAAACTTCAGCCTGCTTCCTCAGAATGCTGGCAGGGTGTGTGAATGTCCACTGGGCCCCTGTGGTTCTAGTAAAGAAAAGGCGAGGGTGGGTTGGAGGGAGGAGGAGGGAGCCAGGAGCTCAAGGCAAAGACTGGAAGCAGCACCTTCCCAGGAAGGGGACATAACAGCTAGCAAATGGAGAGCTGGCTGGGGAGGAGAGGCAGAGCAGCGGCCTGGAACTAAACGTTTTAAATGAGGACATTCCAGGACTCTTTTAGAAGGCGTGTGTGTTTGTGAGCGGGTTGACGGAGAGTGCAGTGAGCCCCACCTTTAAAAGAACACAGATCAGGA
Source organism: Oreotragus oreotragus (assembly GCA_006410675.1). Classification (NCBI taxonomy): domain Eukaryota; kingdom Metazoa; phylum Chordata; class Mammalia; order Artiodactyla; family Bovidae; genus Oreotragus; species Oreotragus oreotragus. The sequence goes on from SJYX01009415.1 coordinate 163,716, forward strand.
ATGCATCTTACCACCCACATGACTTCCACTTTCAACCTTTGTGCTGACATGACCCTGCTTCCTTCTGGGCCCCTATGTGGATTCAAGCTCAGGTCAGTCGGACTCCAAAACCTGAATTCTGACTCTCAGTACTGTACTGGGGCCAGAGAAGACCCTCCTCCTTCAGCTCCTCCACCTGTGCACACAAGGTCTCTGGCTATGGGCAGAACAGTGCATTTCACCTATATCATCCCTGTGTGTGTGCGTGTGGCTGGCCACATTTGACTCTTTGTAGCCCTCCAGGCTCCTCTGTCCATGGAATTCTCCAGGCAAGAATACTGGAGTGGGTTGCCATTTCCTCCTCCAGGGCATCTTCCCTACCCAGGGATCAAACTCACATCTCTTGCATTGGCAGACGTCTTCTTTATCACTGCACCGCCTGAGAAGACCGTTCCAATAGAGAAAACAGTCTGCCTTGTCTTCATCCTAGTGGGCTGGATACACAGTGTCTGGCTGTTTGCCTGCATTGCTGGCTCACCACTTTGGTGGGAACTCACCAAGACTTCTCATGAATGTGAGGATGCGGTGATCTGAAATTTGGGGCTTCGTGTTTTTTGTGATAGACCTTATCCAGAGAGGGAAGGTGGGCTTTCATTGTTCTTCACAGAGCAGTGTTCACTTACTGACTACCAGCCAGTCAGCCAGTTCTCATTAAGAGGGGTGACTACGTGCCAGGAGTTTGGAAAATGAAGATGTATGGGACCTGGTGTCTACAACCAAGGCCCTTCAGTGTGACTGGGAAGCAAGGACTCACCATGCCAAAACAGCACAAAAGAAAGAGGGCTGTTGTGAAGGGACCTCAAAGTGCTGATGGAGTTGGGGGCAGGGATTGGGCAAATGAGGGTGGGCCACTGCTGGGAAAAATGTGGGAGGACGGGGCAGTGGCTTTGGAATGGAGGCTGCTGCCAGGGGTGGGGAGGGAAGGGGGAGTCCAGCTCCTTTCTCTGATGGGTATGGATGGTCTCAAACATGGCACCTGAGCCTTTAAGCTAAAAGGCAGAGGAACCAGAGATCAAATTGCCAACATCCGCTGGATCATCAAAAAAGCAAGAGAGTTCCAGAAAAACATCTATTTCTGCTTTATTGACTATGCCAAAGCCTTTGACTGTGTGGATCACAGTAAACTGTGGAAAATTCTGAAAGAGATGGGAATACCAGACCACCTAACCTGCCTCTTGAGAAATCTGTATGCAGGTCAGGAAGCAACAGTTAGAACTGGACATGGAACAACAGACTGGTTCCAAATAGGAAAAGGAGTTTGTCAAGGCTGTATATTGTCTCCCTGCTTATTTAACTTATATGCAGAGTACATCATGAGAAACGCTGAAATGGAAGAAACACAAGCTGGAATCAAGATTGCCGAGAAATAGCAATAACCTCATATATGCAGATGACACCACCCTTATGGCAGAAAGTGAGGAGGAGCTAAAAAGCCTCTTGATGAAAGTGAAAGAGGAGAGTGAGAAAAAAAGAAAACTTTTCATTCAGAAAACGAAGATCATGGCATCCGGTCCCATCACTTCATGGGAAATAGATGGGGAAACAGTGGAAACAGTGTCAGACTTTATTTTTTTGGGCTCCAAAATCACTGCAGATGGTGACTGCAGCCATGAAATTAGAAGACGCTTACTCCTTGGAAGAAAAGTTATGACCAACCTAGATAGCATATTCAAAAGCAGAGACATTACTTTGCCGGCTAAGATCTGTCTAGTCAAGGCTATGGTTTTTCCAGTGGTCATGTATGGATGTGAGAGTTGGACTGTGAAGAAGGCTGAGCACCTGGAGAAGACTCTTGAGAGTCCCTTGGATTTCAAGGAGATCCAACCAGTCCTTTCTGAAGGAGATCAGCCCTGGGATTTCTTTGGAAGGAATGATGCTAAAGCTGAAACTCCAGTACTTTGGCCACCTTATGCGAAGAGCTGACTCATTGGAAAAGACTCTGATGGTGGGAGGGATTGGGGGCAGGAGGAGAAGGGGACGACCGAGGATGAGATGGCTGGATGGAATCATGGACTCGATGGACGTGAGTCTGAATGAATTCCGGGAGTTGGTGATGGACAGGGAGGCCTGGCGTGCTGCGATTCATAGGGTCGCAAAGAGTCGGACAGGACTGAGTGACTGAACTGAACTGTACTGAACTGATCTCTTGGTTTGGGGTGTGAATTCATTTTTTTTAGATCCACTGAGGAATTCAAAGAGATCGTCTTGCCTGGTCACAGATCTCCTCCTTATATGTCCCTACATCAGAGTCACGTCTCTGCCCACCTCCCTGCACAAGCTACTGCAGACCAGCAGAGCAAGAGGAAGAAGAATTCATGAATGCCTGGAAGGTAGTTGAACAGAATTTTGAGAAACTAAGTGATTAGAGTAGCCACTACTTAGGAAACAAACAAAAATCCCAATTCAGGAAAACCTGGTCATTTTCATATTGACATTGCATCTCAGGCCAGATGGTCCCCTTGTTTCCCTTAACATTGCAGAGAGGTGGGCTAGGTACCCAGTGAAGAGTGATTCAAGGTCTTACCTGTCTCCTATTATCTTGATTTTCCAGAACAAAAGACCCTATAGTGGCTAGTTATCAAGACATCCTCTGGACTGTTCAGCAACCCTCCTCCACCCAGGAAGAGTCGAATATTCTCCAGCATCCTTGTCACTAAATTGCAAAGGTACAGCATAAAAGAGGCACGGCCATACCGGTCACGAACTGAGCCTACTCTAGGGACACGTGTACCTCCCAGAGGGGTTTGGAACACTGCCTGGCAGTGTAAGACCACACATGCCAGGCAGGGGAAATACCCCAGACACTCCAGCCTGCAAGTGGAAAATTCCCCCCGAGTGTGGTGTAGGTCTCAAACAAAAATGCTCTCTCTCATTTAGATTTTCCTTCCCACTCTTCCTCTCTCTTCACACACACACACACACACACACACACACAAACACACACACATTTTGTTCTCTACCTCATCTTTTTCTTTCCTTTCCTAAATTAGGATCCTTTGGGGTTAGAATGTTTTTCTGCAGTTACAGAAAAATTTGACCTTCCCTTTCACTACATCTCTCATATGCTGTGGTCACTGCAAGTGTATTTTCATTGACATTGTTCTGTTTAGTTTATATATATATAAAAAAAGAGCTTCACAAGATCACTAAGAGAGTGAGGATTCTGCCCTAAACCACTGGCTGCTTTTAGATAAATGGATAAATTAGGATCCTTTGGGGTTAGAATGTTTTTCTGCAGTTACAGAAAAATTTGACCTTCCCTTTCACTACATCTCTCATATGCTGTGGTCACTGCAAGTGTATTTTCATTGACATTGTTCTGTTTAGTTTATATATATATAAAAAAAGAGCTTCACAAGATCACTAAGAGAGTGAGGATTCTGCCCTAAACCACTGGCTGCTTTTAGATAAATGGTTGAAGATCATCCCTGGGTCACTTGCACACTGATCAGGACACCAACATATGCTGGCTTTTCTCTGAAGAGTCTCTTCCAGGCCAGCTCCGAGCAGTGGCTTGAGAGGCCTGGTGGACGATGATGACAGACTGGCCACCCAGAACATGCAGTGGACACACTCAGGACTGCACCTGGAGGGGAGCACCTCGGGATATGGAGGAGCACCAGGTTGGAAGCACTGCCCTGGGAGCAGACTGCCTGCTCATCAGAGTTCCACCACTCCACTCAGGTGTGGGGGCTAGGATGAGCCTCTAAGCACCCTGAGTCTCAGCTTGTTCCTCTCTACAGTAAGCACTGGTGTTCACTCCTGCCCGAAAACCCTATCATCTTTACAGGAAGACAATGAGGAAGGCTAAGATGGTCTTTCTGTTGAGGGCTGCCCGAAAAGGCCGATATTAGATAAGGCAGCTTCTACAGAAACGGCTCACTGCCCCAGTCTTTACCTCAGGTCTGTCCTCTTCTGGGTGCCTCCCACCTGAAGTCATCTATCTTATCCATCTTAAGTTCTGCGGGGACGGAGAAGACCATGCAAAGGACAGGCGGGGGGAAGCCATGAGCTCCCATGTTTCCAATACTTGCTCATTTGGCTTAGAAATCAATTCTGTTGCCGATGGACAGGGAGGCCTGGCATGCTGCGATTCATGGGGTTGCAAAGAGTCGGACATTACTGGGCGACTGAACTGAACTGAAATGGCAGTTGAAGAACTGACAGATTGGGTAAATAGTGTCCCAAATTCGAAGACTCCACCTTAGCTAAGGTGGGGCTGATAAAACCTGGTGAGAAGCCACTTAAACCACATGTCCACTCAACCCATCAAACTGCAATCAGCTTTTAAAGCAAGGATCAAAGACATGCCTACACAGGAAATCATTGAACTCATTAATTTTCACAGGCACCAAGTGTCATCACGTCTAGTCAAAGAGGAAGAAACTGAGGAAGGAGAGTAGAAAAATGCAGTAAGCCATTGAAGAGCTCAGCAGCAGACCTGAGAGGCAGCCACATTTTCGACACCTTGTTTAGGGCTGGGATTTATTTGGGATTAGCGCTTGGCCACTGAGAGTCCTTGTTGAGTTTGATTCCAAGTTCCTGAACCCCTCAGGTCAGTTAAATCACTGGATCATTCAAATAGGAGTAGCCTTTGGAAAATTCTCTCAGCCACTTTGCTTTGATCCCAGCAGGAGAAGCAACTCTGTGATCTAAACAAGTGAGAAACCATGAAGGACTAACAGATATGTCTTGGCTCTTCAATGTGTTTAATTTGATTTAATATTTAGTATTGGCTGAAGGTTCCTACTCCCTACCACACTTAATTTCCCTAATTCAGTTTGTTCATCCCCAGTTGCCATAAGGAGCCAAAAGTTCAGATGCAGATCGAAATTTTGCCAAAACTCCTCCATCAGAGTCAGGCTACTTGAGAGCCCTTCATCCTGTGCTGGGTTTGGCTTGAGTTTAGAAACACCACCAGAAGATCCTTTATCATGGGTTTTTATCTCTTGAACTATAGCCAAATGTATGCAAAGTCATGGAAAAAATTTTTTTTGCAGTTTTCAAATGGTTTCAAGCTGGAAAAGAAAAGGGGGCTTGATCTGTGATATTTAAGAAGACTTTGAACATGATTTTCAATTATTTTTAGTTGAATTATCAGACGGAAACACTAAAAAGGATTGAAAATATAGACTACAAATGAGAAGGTTGTGAAATGACCTAATAATACTTTCAAGTGTGGAGGCGGGTGAGCAGCTGAGGCCAGAATGGCTCCACTGAGCCCCAACAATCTGCAGGAAAATAAGAAAAAGGAGGCAGCCAGTAAAATGTTTAATTATAGACAGAGGCTTCATGATTGTGTAGGCTGGAAAAAACCCAGTAATGCTGATGGAGGAAAATTCTGGAATCTCTCCTTTGCTCTTCTTGTTGTTGTTCAGTTGTGTCTGACTCTTGGACCTGCCGCATGCCAGGCTTCCCTGATCTTCACTGTCTGAGTTCGCTCAGACTCATGTCCATTGAGTCGATGATGCCATCCAACTGTCTCATCCTCTGTCACCTCCTTTTCCTGCTACCTTCAATCTTTCCCAGCATCAGGGTCTTTTCCAGTGAGCTGGCTCTTCACATCATGTGGCCAAAGTACTGGAGCTTCAGCTTCAGTATCAGTCCTTTCAATGAATTTTCAGGGTTGATTTCCTTTAGGACTGACTGGTTTGATCTCCTTGTTGTCCAAAAGACTCTCAAGTCTTCTGTAGCACCACAGTTCAAAAGCATCAGTTCTTCAGCACTCAGCCTTCTTTATAGTCCAACTCTCACATCCTTACATGACTGCTGGAAAAACTATAGGTTTGACTAGATGGACCTTTGTCAGTAAAGTGATGTCTCTGCTTTTTAATATGCTCTCTAGATTTGTCATAGCTTTTCTTCCAAACATCAAATGTCTTTTAATTTTGTGGCTGCAGTCACTATCTGCAGGGACTTTGGGACCCAAGAAAAGAAAATTTGTCACTGTTTCCACTTTTTCCCCATCTATTTCCCATGATGGGACCAGATGCCATGATCTTTATTTTTTTGAATGTTAGGTTTTAAGCCAGCTATTTCACTCTCCTCTTTCACCCTCATCAAGAGGCTCTTTAGCTACTCTTCACTTTCTTTGCTCTAGATCTTTGAAAAATCAGAGATGTTCTTCATTACTGTAAGTGGAAGCTCTGACTTTAGGTTTGGTCTCTTGCATAAATGCAACTGGGCTTCCCAGGTGGCGTTAGTGGTCAAGAACCTGCCTGTCAATGCAAGAGACATAAGAGAGGTGGGTCTAGTCCTGGAGTCAGGAAGATACCTTGGAGGAGAGCATGGCAACCCACTCCCATATTCTTGCTTGGAGAATCCCATGGACAGAGGAGCCTGGTGGGATACAGTCCATAGGGTTGCACGAAATCGAATGACTGAAGCGACTTTGCACGACTTTGCATGTGAGAGATCTGACATGCTTTTCTGGTGGGAGGCCTTGGTGGAGGGAGGTCAAGAAAGTATAAGAAAAGGGGCCACCAAGAGAAGGGGAAGATGGACTTCCCTGGTGGTCCAGTGGTTAAGAATCATCTGTCAATGCAGGGGACATGAGTTCGGTCCCTGATCCAGGAAGATTCTACCAGATGTGAAGCAACTGACCCCGTGCACCCCGCCTACCGAAGCCTCAGAACCTGGAGCCTGTGCTCTGCAACAGGAGAAGCCACTGCAACGAGCAGCCCATGCACCGCGATGAAGAGTAGCCCTCGCTCGCCGCGACTAGAGCGAAGCCCGCACAGCAACGGAGACCCAGTGCAGCCCAAGCATGAGTGCGATACATTAAAAGCAGAGACGGGAGAGGTGCAGAAGGAGAGCAGTGGGGGCCGGAGATGAGCCACACTCAGTACAGCTGCGCACAGGTCGGTGGGGACAGGTCTTCCTTGAGGAAAGAGGATGGGACAGTGGCCCTGTCAGGGTTTAGAGCCAGGGAGCTATGACAGCGGTGAGGGCTAAGGCTTCCCATAGACAGCATCATGGAGCTTGTGCTCCTGGTCTTCACTTGGCCGAGGCGGAGGAAGCACCACGGGGCTCCTTGGACCCCCCACGTCAGCCCCTGTCTAGGTCCTAGTGGCTATCTTTCCACCTCAGTACCAGCTTCCCAGTAAAGAACCTGCCTGCCAGTGCAGGAGACATGCGAGATGGGAGTTCCATCCCCAGGTGGGGAAGATTCCCGCAGAAGGGAATATCTACCCACTGTAGCATTCTTCCCTGGTGGCTCAGACGGTAAAGCGTCTGCCTACAAAGCGGGAGACCCAGGTTCGATCCCTGGGTTGGGAAGATCTCCTGGAGAAGGAAATGGCAACCCACTCCAGTATGCTTGCCTGGAAAATCCCATGGACAGAGGACCCTGATAGGCTATAGTCCATGGGGTCGCAAAGAGTTGGACACGACTGAGTGACATTTACTACTACTATAGCATTCTTGTTTGGAAAATGGACATGGACAAAGGAGCCAGGTGGGGTCACAAAGAGTCGGACACGACTGAAGCGACTTAGCACACAGCACACACACCAGCTGTCACGAGTGCCCTAGAAAGCGATGAGGAAGGCGACGCATCCCCCAAGGTTCTTATGTCCCTTCTCCCAGCCCCTTGGTGGCAGTAGGGACACGCAAAGAGAGGAAAAGTTTAACAGACTGTGCTGAAATGAGCCTCGGTAACCAGCAGGCTGACTGAGACCAGGGCTTTGGTCAAGGCCACCTCAGGTTCAAAGCTTTCTCTGCATTCCCTTCATTACCAGAGTTGGTCGCTTTCTAGTGAGTTCCAGAGGACTCCAGTTCAGCGTCCAGTTAATGAGTCCTGCCGCCTGAGAAAGAAATTGCTGCTGCTGAAAGCCAGACCTGGAGCCCTATCACTCCTCTTCCGGATGAGAGCCTTTGCCTTTGGATACCTCAGTTAATGATACTACAAGGCACAATTACACACAGAAGACAAAGCAAGCTTGTGGTGTGTGTGTGTGTGTGTATGGTGACATAGCTCTAGCTCACCCACATCTCGTTCTTGTGCTGCTCCCCCCAACTGAGCCATCAAGAGTTATACTCCACCCCACCTAAAGAATTATACCCTAGCCTCATGCCCAGGAGGCAGCAGTCCTGGATTTTTGGCAAGTTGGAGAAAGCACAAAGATCTCCTGTACGGCTGTCCCACTATCCATTATGCTCAGAGTCACACCACTATGACCGCTTGGTCTAAGCGCACAGTAGAAATCAGGGTAACAACTCTTAAAAGAAATGGTGTTTGGGACTAATGGGTCTCTTGCTTCTCTTCTGCTTTACATTCCTTACTGAAGCCAGTTGGGGCTAGCAGCTTCACCTGCACATTGAAACCTCCCACTGGAAAACCATCTCATCTACTACCCTTCCTCAGGTCACACTAGCCCTGAAGCTCCTCAGAAAGGAGCTGGGTGCATCCTTCCAGCTGGGTAAGCCTGCTCCTCTCAGGGCTGTGGTCATGGTGGGGGCCTCAGGTATAAGGTCCCAAAGACTGGGGACTTTCCATTGGCATGTGGCTGGCTTGTGGCCATTGGAATATTTTGGAATATTTTTGTCTGCAGCACAATACTGTGCACTGACCTTAAAGAATGTTTTTGACATGAATTTTTTAGTAGAAAACATAAATAAATAACAGCAAGGCACAGCACAGTCACTCTTTGAAGAAACCAAGTGGAACTCATTAATCATGGAGAACAGGGCTCTGTCTGCTGAACTAAGGGATAGAATTAACTCCTGGGGCACAGTGGCCACAGTTCCAGTGAGCTGCGACTTGTAGCCAGGCTCACATTCTCCGCAAATGGGCACTGAAAAAGTCCCTGCAATTAAGATTTGCTTCAGTTAAAAGTGTCCTAAAGTTTTTCCTGCAAGCACTCCCCCTAATTTAGAGAGACAGAGCCAGAGATTATGTGGCTTGTGCGCATGATAGGGGATATAAGGCAGGCTGTCCACTAGTTTGTTAGCCTCTCAGATGGAGGCAGGTTCACTCTAAAAGGTAGACTCCGGGCTTCCAAGGCATCTATTATAAAGTGTAAACAGGCACACCACTTGACCCACATATTCCATTCCGGAGAAACGTGAACAAAGAGGCAACTGTAAGGATGTTCATTACAGTACTGTTTATCACTGTAAGAAAAACTAGACACAACCTGAATTCCCACCAGCAGGGAAGCAGTCAATAAACTATGGTACATCCACATGATACAAAATGCTGGATGATATTTAAAAAGAATTGTGTAAGCCTGTCGGCATGCAACAAAGTAGCCCCAAGACTTTGTCAAATGAAAAGAAGCACATTATCCAGCCAAGCGATCCAATGCTGATACTGTTTACACAAAACCAAAGCAAACTGCATAATTAGGCATGAACATATACATTTGTAAAGGTATAAAACAAGTCCTGAAATTATCTACCTTGAACAGTTTCTCATGGTTCCCTCTGGGAGGGGAGTGGGACTGGTTAACAATGAAATCAACTTCCTTTTAAAAAAATGATTTGCAGTTTTTGAGGCTATAGCCATGAATAACTTGCAAGTTGAAAAGAAATGAAAGGAAGCCTAGTCAGATACCATCCTAAAGTTTCCCCCAGTGACCTTCTTCAGTATCAATAACCACTCTGGCCATGAGCCTCCAAGAATAGGTGTTTTCTCCATTCAATGACCAGTCCTGCCTCCCCTCCAGCATGTCTGTTGCTGACTCTTCAAATGACCTTTCCTATTTCTTGGCTTGATGCCCATGGAACTTTAGTTTTATTGGGAGCTTGGAGGTCAGTGACAGCAAAGTCCAGGAACAACTATTTTATTGGAAAGAGAGTAGAAGGACTCTGGTTCTCTTGCCCACTGGCCTTGGGTCAAGAATGGTTTCTGCTGTTTGCCCTGAAGCTCCAAGATTGTGCATTGTGCCAAGCAGAAACCATACTAAGAGGGGGTCTGCTTTTTGGCAAGTGCCCAAATCATGTATCCACTCCAAGCTTAAGTTTGGGGCCAAAAGGAGCTCCTTCCTCCGCACGGTGCAAACGTAGCCTGGCTGTGGCCTGTGGCCCCATGTCTTCTGAGGGTCCAGCTGTCTGATGATATCTAACCTGAAGACATACTCCAGTGCACTTGATCTGTGTCAGGCTTCATTAACTCCTACACTATTCCTAGCTCTTAGTTTACTTATATAAGGCGATCTTTCCCCTGCTGATCATAAGGCCATCAGCTGGTGCTTCCCCTCTCCCCTCCTTTTCCTCTGGTTGGCTTTGTTTTGTGTTTTCTTTGGGCCATCACTGAAATGGATGAAAGGCAAATTACAGCTGCAAGAGCCCCAGTGATGCACACAAAGAGAAAACAAGCCGCACCTACAGATCTGCAGATTGGCTCAGATGTGGAGATCACAAAGCGGACAGATTAAAACTTAAAAATGAAGCTCTTTTCATCAGAGATGATAGAAAGGCCAACAACGTTTGTGCCAAACAACTGCACAGTCTGTGAAGAGAGGTGATGAAAACAGACCCAGGGCCACAGTCGACTGGCCGGGCTGCGGGTATCTGGGCTAGGCGGGCTTCAACCGCAAGAATGCACATTTAAACCATCATAAAGGGCCAGGTAGGAGCCAAGACAGACCCTACTAGGCCTTGACATCTGGTGTTTATGATCCATGGAAATACAATTTCTGTAACATTTATGCTTGGGTTAGGTCTGAAATACCATACTGATAACAGTGCTGAGTTTGACGCCTAAGATCAGAATCGAAACAGTCTCTGCTCTTTTGGGGAAGAGAAAGAATGTGTATAGAATAAGCCTTGGGATCAGAACCAAGGCAGGAAAAGCAATGATGAAATTCTCAAAGGTGGCTGCAAAAACAGTAATGTTAATTAAGCATACACGATGGCTAATTTAATTCACTGGCAAATCTGGTCCCAGGCCAGCTTATGAAAATGTTGACTGAGCCTGACTCTTTGTTGGAAATAAATGCTTCTGAGATGCTTTCATTTTCATCCTTTGCTAATAGGAACAAATGGCTTTAAGGAGAGCCAACTGCTATGTGGACAAAATGGGTCATGATGCTCGGCGTTAAGAGGAAAAAACAAGGCTCTGCTCATGGACATTCAACTCTATTCTCCTGCAGAGGACAGACAGTGACATCTCTAGTGAGCCAGCTGTCGCGACTGCAGATCTGAAAACCCAGAAGCCTGTTTTCTTTAGCACCACTTGAGCAGGTTGATAGCTGTAAAAAGCAATTCTTCCTGGCTCTAGCTTTAGAAAGGAAGAAAAGCAGGATCCTGGCAGAAATAGGCTCTTTTGGACCTGCTCCTTTCCTTGGGGGCCAATAGGAATGTTCTCAGACTCTGAGGAAGGGTTTGGGATTGATACTTTTAATACACTCCACAAATATAGCAGGGGTGGAAAATTCTTCCATCATCACTTTTGACCACCATCTAGAAACAGTGAATTGCTGTGAGGCTGTCTTTCCTATATCTTTTTTTTTCCTTTCCCCTAATAACTTTCTGATAAAATATTTTATATAACTATGTCACTAAATATGGCCTTCTACAATGGCTCAGTGGGTAAAGAATCTGCTTACAGTGTAGAAGACACAGGTTCGATCCCTGGGTCAGGAAGATCCCCTGGAGATGGGAATGGCAACCCACTCCAGCATTCTTGCCTGGAAAATCCCACAGACAGAGAAGCCTGGTGGGCTACAGTCCATGGGATGGGGTTGCAAAGAGTCGGACACGACTGAGCTCATAAACTCACAGTCATAATTCATGTTTCTAAATACTCAATAAAGAGAACCAAATACTCATCAAATACTTATGAAAAGATCTGGCCCTTCAAGTAAGTTTCCCCAAGTTCCTCTCCTCGAAATTTTTATAGAATATTCCTTTTATAAAATGTTCCACCATGATATTTCCAGGTTCTCAGTAATCATATAATTATCTTCATTACTTGCTCCAAAGTCTGGGATATCTTTGAGCCTTGAACATACTGTAAGTTCCCGTTTGGTCTGGGAAAGTGCTCATAAATTGGAGATCGACGTCCCCGTGGAAGTAATAATTTGGTAGGCAAGGGGTACGATGTTGCCACTTCTTCTCCAAAGGAAACTATCTGTCTCTGCAGAGCTGAGAACATGATTCAGCTTTGCTGGTCCCAGCCCCTGGGGCCTTTTGAAAGTAGAGTCCCATCTCCAGGGATTTGCCATCAAGAGAAATGTTGTGGAATCACATGGAGTAATTTAGCACTTAGCAACTTTTGCAAAATCCCACACCAATCATAAAAGCTGGCTCAGCTGCACAAATTGGATAAAACTCCTAACAAGCAGTAGTAATAAAAATAAAAGAAGGAGAAGTTGGCATTCAGCTTCAAGGAGAAAACCCACCTATTTCCCACAGAAATGCCCTCTCACTCAGAAGGTGATGTATAAACTTTGCAAACGTCAGCTTGTTCAAAGCCTACATCTGAACTTTGTTCTCATAAGCCAAGGTGAAAAAAAAAAAAAACAGATGTTTGTATAAAAATATCATCATTTTATTACATTCCGCACAATACATTTTCAAATAGTTTTCAATGTCCACAAGGTATTTTGACACACAGGCAACTGAGCAATGCAAGAGATGTCACAGTTATAGGGCAAGGGGATAAGAATAGGAAGTAAAAATCTTTAAGTTTGCTTGTTTTGCTCTTGTTCTTTGGTAATTTTCGTTTATTTAGGTGTTTACTTGCCTGCTAGCTTCACTTTTAAAGACGCAGTCTTCTTAAAGATGGGGTATCAACCTCAGAAATATTACTGGATTTCCTATCCTATTCTGGCTGTAATCCCAGTAATGTGGGACAAGGGAAAAGATAATTTACTTTCAGCATTCTGTTTTGTCAATGGCAATGCTATGATCCTGTTTTTCTTTCTTCTGCCTTCACAGGCAATTAAGGGATAGCAACTGCTAGCATAATACCAAGAAAGGGATTTTTTTCACCCCAGAGATAAGGGTTTCCGTCCTGGAACTGTTAACTTGAAAGCTCTACTAAGGCAAAAACTTTACCTGCCCGAGCTAGACCTTCCTTTCTTTCATCTATTTTTTAATAGTTGCTGTCACCTCTTTGTCTTCTGAGAAGCAACTCTAAACATGCATGCATGCATTCACCTGTCCAGTCTATTATTTTTTTTAGAAGAGAGGGACCCTTCCCTTCCTCCATGAAATACAGAATTTTGCTTTTTAAAGCTGCAAGGCATGACATTACTGAAGAGCTGCCCTTTTAGCATAGTACCTGGATAATACTATGAAAGTTGCAGGGGCCGAGAGAGTGGAGAGAGACACACAGAGAGAGAGAGACAGAGAGAGAGATGTGACATCCCCAGCTGAAGTGCATTATGGGATTCACAGAGATTTGAGCAGTCTCATATTCTCAATGACAGCATGTACATAAAGATGACGCCACCATGGGGCATCAGATAAAGATACAGCAAATTCACAAAGTTGTCATCTTCTTTTAGAGAAGGGAAATCCTCACGGGTGTATGGTAACTCAAACAGTTGCTACACTGGCCGGACTTCCCAGGTGTAATTTCCCGACACTATGCTTCCATGGGGTGCCTATAGGGATGTCAGTCATTTCAAGGGAACGCCTGGCCCCAAACACATCACTGGATACGGACACCTGAGATAAAAAGCCCTCAGCGATGGGCATGAAAGTCATCGTAAGGTATCCATGGTATCCTGCCACCCCTCCTCTCTCTCCCCCTCTTTCTTTCTCCACCTTCAGCTGGGGTAAAACACTTCTTGAAATCTCAAGGGAGCTCATGCTCAAGCCTTTCACCTTCTTTTCTTGGCAGGGCTGCTGTGGCTGAGACAGACTAGCTCTTTGAAATAGAGTAAGAGTGGGAGAGCACCATTCTTTCAGGAGGATGAAACAAACCAGATGCGAAAGGTGAGTGTGCATTTGTTGGAGGGACCTATGTGAATATTCCAAAAGAATGCTAAGTCTCTCTCCCGCAAGCAGCCAAAAAAATCATTAGTGTTTTGTTCTCAGAAGGTACCTGCAGGCTTTCAGCCCAGGCAACCATCTTTGGAGAGAATCTTACACTTCCCCAGTAGATTCCTAGCAGGAAGGTGAGAAATAAACACCCCCAAGCCCAAGACCCCGTACACTGAGAATCTCGTTAAAATATACATTTTCTATCAGTGAAACTGGCTTCATTGTTGAACCTATCCTTCGTACAATATCATTAGGCAGTTTATCTCTAACATCCCTCTCCCTGTGTTGCTTAGAGAGGACAAACGGGCAGCGACGGATTTATCTTCCTTACACCTTCTCCTGACGAAGCAGTAACATCTGGAAATGCCAGGCCAGCCTATGAGGGTGTATTTACCAGAGGCCATGAATGCTTTAAGGGGTAGCACATTAGTACATTTAAACAAATGGGAACTTTTTATTCTCTCATAATATTCAAATAAGTCAGGGGAACAGCCTTATATTTTAGTGGCTATAGATTCAGGCACACATGAACACCATGAAAGGAAAGCAAATGACCCCCTTTTCCCCATATTTTACAAATGCTATTAACCATGATCCGTATGATACCAAAGAATACACTTTTTTAGCCTTCTCACTCCACCCCTTCCCCCACCGGGCGGAATGAAGCCCCTGGGGTGAGGACTTCTTTTTTTAAAGACAACATTTCAATCCTTCCTTCTCCACCTCCTCCTGCTCTCAACAGGCTACTGCTTTTCACACGTCAGTCTCAGAATGGTTATTCTCTATGACTTATTCCAAGATTGGACTTAACTGATAAAAGCTAAACATTCATTATGAGCTTCTCTTTTATAAGGCAACATGAGACAAATTTGCTTCAGGGCTGGAAGTAAGGGATGGTTCCACAGGCACCCAATGGCTGTTACTGTGTAACTTCAGAGACACCCCAGAGGGCACCAGCCAGGAGTCCTGTCTGGTCTGAGTGCGGTGGGAGAACCTTCCTCTTGGGTCAGGTGGGTGGGGCCTGGGGACAGGGATGGGAGGGGCCACATTTCTTCTCATGTGGCCTCTAGCTTTAGGTACCTGGAGATGACAATGGTAAGCCAACAGAAATCCAGCCAGAGCTAGATAAGGCAACAAAAAGCTTCAATCTCTTCTCCAAGTAAACAGAACTAGTACGGTATATTATTTTCTGGAACATGTACCCCCGGAGAAGTAACACAAGAGTTAAAGGGGGCCCTCTCTGAACACACTCACACACTCCCCCCCGCCCCCCAATGAGCCAGTCTCTCTCTCACACCCACGCACACACAGAGCTATTCACAGGCGCAAATGTATACTATGTACAAACACACAGATCCGGGTTTCCCCTCAAGTCTCCTGGCAGACTGCCCACCAGAGAGGAGGGATGGGCCCACCAGAGAGGAGGGATGGGCTAAGGCAAGGGGAAGAAACAAGGAACCAGTCTCTGGAAGGAAACCAGCTGAGCCGTGAGTTGTGAGGTGCTTAGGGGCGTGTCTCTTCTCGTATTCCAAGATGCAGCATTGTAGAGTTGGGGTTGGGCGGTTTGGAATCAACAAAAGGAAAACAAACAAAAGAACCCAGGAGAATGGTCGGGATGGATACGAGCGCACAGGGTTTGGGCCCAGAGACAGAGATGTCTGAGCGTTCACACAGAGACTAGGCGAGGAGGAAAAAGTGCAAAATCGAGGCAACGTGTTTGCAGTCTTGCTTGTTTGATTTGGGTGCGGTCCTTGCTTCGGCCCTCAGCAGTGCGAGCTGCGGTCTTGCTCTAGCTTAATGGTTAGGGTGGGCTCCACCGCCAGAGGGGCCCCGTTGGTGTAGTGGGAGGTTTTGTAGGTGATGGAGTGATCAGTCTTCTTGGCCGCATAGCGGAACCGGTGGTAGTGGAGCACCAGGGCCAGCGCGACGGAGACCAGCACCAGCACGGCGCCCCCGGCGGCCATAACGTAATACCAGTAGGCTGGGATGGGCTGCACGGGCACCGTGTCCACTGTGGGCTCGGTCCCCGGTAGGAGGGTGCCCCCTGGTGGAGAGACACAGAAGAGTGTTGCTAGGCTGAGAGCATGCAGACTAATCCAAAACTTAATTAAAAAAAAAAAAAAAAAGAAACACACACATGCTTTGGAGTGGATAGGGAAGGGGACAGGGGAACAAGATGGTACTGAGTATTTAGGGTGGGCCAAGCACTTTTCAGTGATTGATATTACTTCCTACTTACAACCCTATCAGGTAGGTACTCTCAGACCCATTTTACAGATGAGGAAATAGAGGCTCGGAGAGGTTAAATGAATGGTCATACAGCAAGTAAGTGGTAACTATTGTATTCAACCAAGAACTGTATGATTCCAAAACTCTTTTCTTCTTTCTGTTAAACTACAATACTCTATAATATGTAGAAGCATTATGATTCTCTCTCTCACACACACACACACAGAGGAATACATGCAAGTGATGTTAAAATGACTTCTGGGATTCCATAGCTGATTCTCCGAATGGGTAGAAATAACAATATTTGGTCAGGCTGGCCAGCATTCTCAAACAATGTATTAATTAGGCTGGCTACACTTGAAGGGGAATTCCACTTTGGTTTGCCAAGGCTTCCATGCCCACTGAAATCAGCCTGGTCTTGTCTAAACAGGTCAATTACCACTGTCAAGCAATGACTAACACATCTTCATTTTTTAACTGAATGGAGGATTTAAAAAGCGGAATGGAAGGATGTTGCAACCAAAAAATGTGGGTGCAAAACGATCGTAGGTATGTGAGAGCGACAATGAATAAGTGACAGCAGAGGGAGGGGGGAGAACATTCTAATCACGGAAAAGACAGAGGATGGAAGAGAAGCTAGCAGAGGATTTACAAGGCAACCACATTCACTGGCCAGCCTCTGGTTGCCATGGAGATGATGTCGTAGATTTAAGGCCCGGGGTAACTCTGGGGAAAGACTGGCTGGAGTCCCATTTAATGCAAAACAGTGCTACAAACTCGATTCTCCCAACGATTTACATCAGATGAGAATCTGGCCCAAATGGGACTAGGAGCTTTTGAGCTTGCCAAAACCAGACATGATCTTTACTTCTGAAAAATGATGTATGCTTAACCTATGAAAAATTCCTCCCTAGCTGCTTACATCAAGTAGAGGTGGCCAGAAAGATGTGTGCTCTCTATCCATGGAATACCCCCGGTGGGAGCCACAGTGCTGGGGGAGGAGATGCTGCTGCCTTCTCCTCTTACCGTTGGTCCTAACCTGTGGGTGCATCTCTGCTCAAGACGCAGACCTGTGGGTGCATCTCTGCTCAAGACGCAGACGAGGCTCACTGATACTTTCATGCCTCCCTCACAAGACATGGAGCTCCTCAAGCAGAAGCACTTGCTCTCATCCTGGTTTCTACCTCAGGGTATGTACGCACCAAGAAGGCTCTCCATAAATGCTCGTGATTAAAAGACCGAACTGAGGTGAAGACTCCTGTTTCTGAGTCAGTGATTGCCGACTCCTGCAGCCTGAACCCCGGAGCACCTCTCTTTGATTTGGGAGATAGCTGAAGGGTGAATCAGACCTTCTGAGGCCTTCTCAGAAGTGTTAGAAAAATGAGAGCATTTTTTTTTTGGAAAATCTTTCAGAGCCTGTTCACTTTTCCAGCTCTTAATCACTGATGCCTCTAGTTTTAGAGAATCCCCTTGTGCTAGGGTACAGGGTTCGTCGGTGCCCCCGAGCCCATCGGAAGTGCCACAGGGTTGGGAGGAGCTATGACAAGAATGTGTCACCGGCATACACCCTGGCAGCTGCCGCCGCCCCTGGGGTGGAAAGGATTCCAGAACCCCAGGGTCACCACCACGCCCCTTTTACACTGTCTTCTTCCTTACCTCCTCCTCTATTTGTGTTCACTGCCAGACCATTTCTGCCTTTTAACACTTTGATTACTGTAGCTGAGAAAGCTCCCTCCCTCCGGCCCTCCTCACCTCCCTCCCTCCCTCCCTCTTTTTGTGACCAGATTGAAAATTATACACAGAAACAGAAAGGGAAAGCAAGGCACTGAAAATGGCTCCTTGAAGTGGCCAGCTCGTGAGTCACAGGGACATGGTGTCGACTCATTATGCAGGTCACCAAGAGGATCTGCTGCCTGGCAACCATCCTGCTGCTGGCTTTTCATGTGGGCTCAGAAGAACGCACCAGAAACAACAAAGTGTGCAGAGATGGACTCCAGGTTCCTCTGGGCCACCTGCCTCACCCCAAAGGGTGTCCTCGGGTCTGTCTCTGATTTCCATTTAGCTCCACAGTGAGACCCACCCTCTAAGGAGGCCGCAGCTCAGCCATGAGGGGAAAGGCAGGCGGTACGTCCACAGGGATTAACTCCCCCTCTGAAGCGCCTGACCAGACCACAAAGCAGGAGTGCTCATTTTTGTCAAAAGCGTAAAACAGTCACAACTGCTCTCGTCCCCACCGTCACCACACAGGCTCAGTTCAAAAAGCTGCTTCCCTTCAGCCACAATGCTGGCTCTCAACACTAAATACACCGCCTCATCTCCCACCCCCAGGGCTCAACACACTGGGGCTGAGGCCTTCTTCACTTGACTCCCGAAATATTGCTTATGATAGCCACAAAGCTGGGGCACGGTGGGGAGGATCTAGGGGACAGCAGAGAACCCGCCTGCCAAAGATAGAGACATGAGAGACTCGGGTTCAATCCCTGGGCCGGGAAGATCCCCTGGAGGAGGGCACGGCAACCCACTCCAGTATTCTTGCCTGGAGAATCCCATGGACACAGGAGCTTGGTGAACAGTCCATGGAGTTGCATAGAGTCAGACATGACTGTAGCGAGTGAACACTGGAGAAGAGGTCACGTTATGTGGTTACAGATTCCNTCCCCTGGAGGAGGGCACGGCAACCCACTCCAGTATTCTTGCCTGGAGAATCCCATGGACACAGGAGCTTGGTGAACAGTCCATGGAGTTGCATAGAGTCAGACATGACTGTAGCGAGTGAACACTGGAGAAGAGGTCACGTTATGTGGTTACAGATTCCGAATCAGAGCTAGATCCCCGGCCTCAGGTTCTGCTCTGCTCTGGGAGACAAACTCCACTTTCTCATAAACCCTTCCTCCCATTTCCTGCTAATACTCCGCTCCCCAGAAATGATCACCATGTAGAATATTTTTGTGACAGAAGCCATTTGGTGGACGACATCATATTGGCTCCTCAAACATTTTCCCTGGACATTTGTTTGGAGAAATGAGAAAATATACTATGTGAATTTGTGTTTTTAATGTTAAGGCAGTCAGAAAAGAGAGGATACAGCTAACAGTCCTCCTCTCATCCCCCTCAGGCAGTTTTTGAGGACCTGCAGTTGGAGCCAGAGATTCTTAGGACCTTCTCCAGCTACCGAGACTCAGCTCCCACAGGCCGCTGCTTTAGAATTTGGCCCTGAGGCAGTCTTCAAGGACTGTATGCTAATGAGACTGTGGTCGGCCAGCCAGAGAAAAGGAAGGTCAGTAGGGCTTAAGTCCTTTTCCAGAGCACCTTCCTAGATAAGGGCAGCAATCCCAGGAATGTTGGATGGATGGATGAATAGATGGGGTACGGGGGTGGAGGGTGGCTGGATGATGAGTGGACAGCTGAATGGAGGAATGCATGTCGGACCAACATTCAGACTTCCTTGAAAAAACCTTGATGACCTAATGGTACATCACAGAATAGTTACTCTTGGAAAGTGTTAGATTCTGTTACCTCATACCATGCTTCTACATTAAAATGCAAACAGGTGCCCCCTTGGGGCAGATGCTGGTAAGTGGCTGCATTTTAGCCCCACCTGCCCCCTCAGCCATATGAGATGCCCGGGCCATCGCTTCACAACTCAGGAGCTGGAGACATGTCCCCCAGGATGGGAGAGAAAACGCAGGTGACTTCAGCTCTGCCCAGCACTGGTGATGTGCTCACCTGAAGAGTGCCTTTGACTGCTCAGACTTCCCCGATGTACTCACAGACTGTGACTGCCCCCCAGCTGAAAGATGCTCTCAATGCCTGTTCTATTTTTCACGGATTTCCACCTTCTAATTCTGGATACAGTTTTCTCATCGTGTAAGATAATGAGAAACAGAAATTTAAATAGTCAATGATTCCAAGTGTATTTGCAAGGTTGAGTAGGCTTCCACCTGCACAAGTTCTGAGCCCCCTGGAGAAAGGGGTGGTGCGAAGGTGGAGAATTTAAATTCTGAGAAACAATAGATTCTAAGAAGTCCTGCACGGGAGGATAATACACTTGATCTTAGCCAAAAGGCCAAGAAGCGAGGTGGGAGTATAACAAAAAAAATTACACAGTAGGTTAGGTTCTTTCCATTCCTGTTGTGCCAACAGGATTACTGAATTAATAAGCAATTGGGAAATGTGACCATAACTACCGCTCTAATGAGTGGAGACTACCTGGGTGCCAGGCGTTGGACTACCTATCATCTTTATTCTTCATGACTCTCACATGGGAAAGTGGAGAACCTGAGAGGATAAGTGACTTTTTCCTGGTTTTGCCTGGAGGAAAACTGAGGAGGAGGATGGGGGCAGCACAGAGTGGAACCCGAGAGATGGCCCAGAGCTTTTGGAGGAAGCACGCACGGCTGGGAAGTGGCTGGGTCAGGACTGGAAGTATGTGGACCAAATCCTCCGCCCGTGCTGGAACCCAGGGGTCAGAAAACGAAATCTGGCTCTCAGCCTATTTCTGTACATTTTGGAACACAGCCACCCTCGTCACATATGGCTTATGGCTGCCTTTGTGCTACAAGCGCAGTGAGTCCCAGCCACACAGTGTCATAGAGCCCAACATGTTCACTATCTGTCCACCGACAGAAAAAGTGTGCAGACTCTGCTCTAACCACATGGGGTGGAACAGGAAGCAGACCTCTCCCTTTCTGCTTCTTTCTTCTGTCTGAACCTGTCTGCGGATTGTCTCAGTCAAATTCTCACTGAATCACCAAAAAGCGAAAACATCTCCTGCAGCTAAGTTTATGAAATGTCCTCTGGACCTGGAGGAGTCGCCCAGGTTTCCAAGAGAAATGTTTCGAAAGATACCTAATATACGTAAATCATTTCTCTCAGAGGGGGAAAAAAGGTTCATTGCAAATCAGAACTGTTTCAGGCCTGGCCTGTCTGCAGTCTGTAGGCTGAAAACGAAGAGATGGAGAAGGGGCATTTCAGTTAAAACATTTATTTAATTTGTGAGATTAAACAAACAAAAGACAAAGCCGGCTTCTCTAGAGAAGTTTATAGAAAAGGGTCGAAGAACGTGATCATGCCCACAGATCTGTTTGGAAGAATGTAGAAGTATAAAATCTCCCTGTGAAGTGACTCTTCATTTGCCTTGCACTCAGTGTATATGTGTATGTGTGTGGGTGGCGGGGGGCGGGGGTGGTCATTGGGAGATTTCCACTCAGTTAGTAGGAAAGCTGCTGCCTGCCCCCCGCCCCACACCTGTCTAAGACACCCCTAAACCCAGATCCGTGGCTGCCTGAAGTCTGAACACTTGTCTCTCTTTGGTGGCACTTAGATTACTTCTTTTAAATTAAGGCTTGTCCTTTCTGTTCCTGGAGAGACTAAAAGTCAGTGAAAAAAATTTTCTTCTCCCCTGAGAGAAACCAATGTTGGTGGCAGTTTAGATGAATGGTAAACTTGCAGGGCGATGTGTCAGGCCTCTGCGGCTCGAACCTCACAAAGGATGCCTTGGCGTCCCCTTGGGCAGCAGCAGCAGCTGTGCAGTTAGTGGTTCACAGGCATCTCATCTCCAGGCTCCCCGGCTCAGCAACACCTAGCTCTGATCTGGCAGCTGGGGACCTCAGGGGGAGGGGGCCAAGGAGAAGGAGTTACACCCCACAGCTGCCTATCTGGAACCCTGGCAGGGGTTGGGAATACTTCTCTGCCTTTCATCAGAGGATTATGGCGAGAATGCCATTTAACCCTCACTGCGTCTTGCAAGTGCTTCTAGTCAAGGGAGCTGTGGGAGAAAGGGATGCCAGAGAGAGGGGGAATTTGAGGCTCATCCCAGGTCTTGTGCCCTGGCATAGGGGAGATTACCCTGGGGAGCACAGTCTCAGGGAGGCAGCCGATTGGCAGATCGACCGGGGATAAGGGCAGGGATGGAAAGATGGGGAAGAGACATGGCAGAGATGGACCAGTTGGTATGAAATAAACAGACCTGAAAACCTGAGACACAGGGTCGAACCCTAGGCATCTGTCGCTGCCCCCACATGGGTCCCCTCTACGCCCAGGAGACAGTCTGTGCTGTCCTCTTTCTCCTAGCTTTACCTGGATGAAAACTGCAGAGGGCTGAACGAAGAGAGGCCCAAGAGACTGCCAGCAGCCCTCAGAGCTGGTCTGAGACATAAAACCCACGCCCACAGCTGTGAGCAGGAGCTACTGATGTTCCTCTTAGCAGCCATCCGTGGTTGACGCAGCACTTTTGAATCCTTCACTCTCATGACCACCCGTGCCTGGGACTCCCATGGGTCTCTCTGCTCCCGCTTTGTTCAAAGCCCACAGCCTCTAACATGAACAAGAGCGCTTGCTTCCGCTGCAACCCGCTAAAAGTAACTACCTGGTAAACAACTACAGAACTCAGATTACAGGCTTTATATATTTTTACTGGCTTCCTTATTATTCTTTTTACTTGTATTGAAAAGCATCGGTTAAGAAAAAATAATCCATCACCTTAATTCCACCACTTGTCTGTTCTCCACCCCC
>SJYX01009415.1:187944-289013 GCA_006410675.1 Oreotragus oreotragus
TTTTCATTTGTTAAAGCTCAAATTCTAGAAAAAGATACATGATGGCAATATGTCTATAGCCACTGCTTAAAAAAAAAAAAAAGAAAGAAAAGCACACCCAGGCTACATTGTCTAGAACAACAGCAAGAAAGTCTTTTTAAACACCACAATGGCAACCCACTCCAGTGTTCTTGCCTGGAGAATCCCAGGGACAGGGGAGCCTGGTGGGCTGCCATCTATGGGGTCGCACAGAGTCGGACACGACTGAAGCGACTCAGCAGCAGCAGACAACACAGCTTATTCATTCCATTTCCTCCTTGTCCCCTCTCTACATGGCTCCCTTTTTCAGTGTGGCTTCTCTCTACTACTGACTCATATTCTGATACACAATCAAAGCATATACACCAAGCAGAAAACACAAGGTGATTCGAATAAAAAGAAAATGTTCCATGGCAAGAGATGAGTAAGAGACAGAAAATGAAAGACACTTCAAAATATAAAAGATCAAGACTATCTAATAAGCCTCAGTCCAGAAGCCACCTTTGTTGCATTGCCTTAAAGGTTTACCTAGCACACATTGGTCTCTCATAAAGAATAAGATTGCTTCTGTCTCATGGTAAATTTATAATGGAAAAGAAAAATAATCTACATTCAAAAAAAACAAAAACAAAAACAAAACCCATACTAACAATATATGCCTGTTGTTAATAGGGTTTCACCATCAGCTTTCCATATCCTGCTTGCCCAGACCTGATTTCTCTGTTTCTCTAGTAGAATGAACAGCCTGGTTTAACTCCCAAGGCATTCACTCTCCCACCAAGAGAAGGCTGCCACCGCCCTCACCCGGAGGGGTCAGTAGGTTAGGTAGAGCGAATGTCCTCTTTCCTCTCCCAAATGGAAGGCTTCGCTCAAGTCAAAACACAGAGATGTCTACTGAAGTTCGAGGGGCGTCAGCCCAATAGAAGCCTCCCTGGCCCTGGGTTCATCTGGCTACCAAGCCAGAGTTCCATGTAAAACTTGCCGACGCGATCGACACTGTCCATTCTCAATTCCCATTCTGCCCTTGACTCCTGAGCCAAGTCTCTGGAGTTTGGCTTCCTCCTTCCCAAAGATGCTTGTTATTTCCCAAGACCACAGCCGTGGGCCAATCCATGCCACTCAAGGGCTGCCTGTGTTTAAGTCCCAAACCAGCCCATCGGAAGTACACTGAAGTTCTTACCTTGGAGTCCCTAAGCCCTGTGTTTGTTTTGGCTAAATGAGCACTGCAGCTCTGAGGCTATTTATTTATATATATATTTTACAAGAGAACATGACTGGCCTGTGAAGCCTCATGGTAAATACAGCCTCTGCGACAGCCCATGGGCCCTGGTTTGTTTATTCACTTACAGAAGCAAAGCACTTAGCCACTGAACTTGTCAGTCATGGACCCAGACATCTATGTTCACACGGCAGAGTGTCTGCCGTGGGGGCTGAAGGCCCTAACCAGCCTTTTCAGGGAGCTTTTAGTCTCAACAATCAAAGTCACGTGAAACAACATAAGCAAGTTTACTTCCCCAGCATTAACATTACCTTGGGTCCCGAAAGTTAGAACTTGAATTCAACTGTTATCCAAGCCGTTCAGTTTTGATCTCAGCTTTTCCTTCCGCTACTTTTAGATTCACGTTAACAGAAAATCTCACACCCAAGGAGCACCAACACATGCACAGGAATACTCTTAATTCTTGAAAAATGTGTAATGGGGAGTGGGGATGGGGCTCAGGGAGGCCAGGAAGAGGGTGAGGAAGAAAGAAACGATATCCTAGATAGGTTTCCCATCCCCCCTCTGCCTCATCTACCATCTTAGTGCTGTGGGTGATGAGTGGCAAATTGGGCGAGATGATTTGAAGTCAGAGAGCACATCTAGGTGGCAAACCAGGAATCCATCTTTGTCCAGCCAGGAGCTGGACAGATTAATGAGAGTGAAGATAACGAGTCTAGACTTCAGATATAAAAATGACTTCCCTTATCTCTGAAATGCTGTCACCTGTGGGGTTAAGGCCCGCCAATATAAACAGGGCACAGAAACCCTCGGGATTGTTTGCATAAACTAGGTTCTGTTATTAGGTGTGGGTGAGTGTCTCTGAGTGTGCTTATACACCCGGGCCAACTCATGGGAAGCATTTACAGAGCGGTTTCCAAATCCTTAGCGCTGGAACCTGGGTGGAAACGTTAGCAGTGTCAACCAAAGAGGTGAGATGTGAAATACACTGCACTTTAGGACCCCCAAGTTTGGAGGTTAGTTTTCCCTCCTGGGATAAGGCAGGCACCCCACATTCCTCTCTCTTTGCTCTGTTCTCTATTTACTTTATTAGGGATAAAATGTAGCTTTCTATTTTTCAGTCCTGTATTTCAAGTGCTTTAATTCCAGGCACCAAAATGAGCCTCCTTCCTCCCTTAACCAGACACTGTCTCCAGATTTCTGCAACCTTCTCCACTTAGAACTGTCATTCCTCATGTCTTTCCCCTAACTTTCTTCCCTCACACAGCTGTGGACCTCGCTGAGGGTTAATTGAGACTGCTGCCTTGGTGCCCTGTGACTGGAAAGAAACCATCTTTGGTTGAAAATAAATCATTGCCACCTCATTTCACTTTTAATTTACTACTGACTTTTTTTCTTTTTTTTGGTTCAGCCTCCCCACAGTCTCTTTTTTCTAACCACTCGTGCATTTTCAGCCTCATTGCTCTCCATTGGACAATGCAAAGCTGAAAGGTTTATCTGTAACCTATTTGTCTCTATTATAGGTTTCTAAACTTTAATTAAACCAGAGACAGCGAGGCTCTCAATTGCCCTTTCCCTGTATCTACAGGTGTTGCTGGCACCATCTAGCGGTGAGGTGTGGCATCTATTTTTCTCTTGGGAGCTTTGACAAATCTGGAGGCTTATCGCCTCTGCCAAATTCACATCACATGGGAGGAAGGAAAAGGCATGCAGAAATTTAAAAATAACTTTTTTTTACCTTGAAAATTCTCACCTGCAAAAGCTGAGATGGGTTCTGGAAAAAAAAATTTGAGTTAGATGAAAGGAATACATAAGGTGAACACAATGTATGATGAAAATGAGTTTCATCAAGCTTTTTCATACTATGCCATGAAAAGTCTCCTATGCCTGCCACAGACTCTGGGTCTAACACATCGTTGTCATGGGGGCCAGGTGGGAAGGATTCTCAAAGTTGCTTTGGAACAAAAAGTCCTTTATAGAGTAATGGGTCCCTGAAGCATTGTAATCAGTCACTTACCACTGATTACTTTCTCAGAGCCTGGATTAGTTTTAGATGCCGGGGGCCCCAAGAGTTGCCTGAAGGGACTAGGGCGTTCCCAGGTGCTTCTGACCTCATCAGGCACACACACACCCGGGACCCATGTGCCAAGAAAAGCACTTGGTGAGTTATTACAGTCACTCTGCGGAGTGAAAGTGGGTCTCCTTCCTTCTCAGGATTTCCTCTTGCTTTTGGGAATGTCCATGGCTCTGATGGGAGGTGGTCCATGGGGTGAACTAGGTGACCTGGCTGCTTAGCACTTCTGTCCAAGGAGAGAGTGTCCTTCCTGTGCTGGTCACTTGGCACGCAATGTTTAATCTTACAACTCTGGCATGCTGGGCATTAGAGATAGTAACTTCAAAGCAAAATCTGAATTCTTTATTTTACATGCCATAGCTCGTCCTGCAATTCATTCATGTAAAAGAACTGCCTGGGTAACTGTGTTATCACTCCAATATAACATATGTACTATTTCTGCTCACCAGTGAAGGTTTCCATTAAATCCATCAAACCTTGGCAGCATGTAATTCTGACTGGCAGTTGCTCTAGTCCTCTAGCATTTTCTTTGCTAAAAGCTGGAGTCTGATGATGGGGTCTTGGCACCCTGAATCTTCATATACTAAGTGCATGTCTCTTTCTGAATGGGAGCAGGGGTATAGGATTCCACCTTATCTGACACCTCTCCCATCCTGACTGCAGCCTAAGCTCTAACTGAACTCACATCTCGCCTCCTGCATGGACTGGTGCTAACCCACCCACTGGGGGAACAGCTGTGTTTGAAAACAAGGTGCTGCCTCCCCTTGTGGATCCTAGCCCTCGGAGGAGACACGAAGAGACAGATATTTACGTACCCATGCAGTTCTCCAGCGGGACATCAGTGCTTATCCGAATGTCATCAATGGCAATTTCTCCCGCACGTCCTTTTCCTATAACTCCCTCAAACACAATCTAGAAGCAGGAAGAAAAAGTGCCAGGGTTAACTGAGCTTCTTGGTGCAAACAGTGCAAAGATTTCCAATTTTCTGTTAACCGTAGCTTAAAATCTGTGTGTCTGTCTGTGTGTGTGTGTGTGTGTGTGTACATGCGTGCACGCACATGTGCCTTACTGCACCTGGTACACATCTGTTGACCACATGGCTCTGGTACTTGAAATCTCAATTTAAAATGAGTTGGTTGAAATCAAATGCATATTTAAGGGGATTAAAAAATACATATATATAACTAAGTGGTGGGTATTGTTGTCCAGTAACTAGAATTATTGACTAAAAGGACTACAATCAGAGCATGTTTAAAGGAGAGTTGAAAATTCCCTAGCCATATTTCACTTTTTTCTTTTTCTCACAAATCTTTCAAATGCTCAACCTAGGTATTTGGAAACTCAAGAGGACATGAGCAGGTAGGGGTAATATGAGAAATGTAGTGTACAGGTTTGAATTACCTTGGGGATAACAGTGTCTTATGGCTTCATTATTACAACTAGCAGGTAAGTGACTTTTCTTCACCACTAGTTTGCTGAGCACCTACTATGTGCCAGGCACCCTGACAGTTACAAAAGCTATGACAAGACCTGGAGAATCTCACTGTCTAGTGGGTGAGACAAAAATACCAACAGGGAGTAGCTCCACAACACATTGAGGTTTCTACGTAGGAAGGCAGGTGGGTGTGGGACTCAGGCTATTTTGCAAGCGTGAGAGTGACTGCAGGCTGCATGCAAGAGCCTCTCGGCTCAGTGGTCTCCAGTCAGCCCTCGATTTCACCCTCCCCAGGTTCTCTCTGCAAATGAGCACATGTCCTCTGGCAAGCTGAGCGAGCAGTCGGCTGCTTCACCAGCCATCTGTTGCTGCCTCTCGTCTGGGGAGGAGCAGGTTAATGCGTTGGCTGGCTCTCAGTCACCTCTTCCACAGTGCCTACTCTACCCAAGTTTCAGCCACAGCTGCGCGTCCCCATCTATGCCTCAGTCTCTTGCTCTGTGAGGGCAGAGATAATAGAATCCCACTCCTGGAGCTGCAGGGTGAGAACGCACTCGTTTAGGAATCTCTCTGGTCTGCTGACCACTAAGCACCACAGCCACCTGAACACTTGGGACGGGGCGGGGAGGCTGTTGCCCTCTCTTCCTCTGAGTCTCAGGGGTTCCCAGGGCCTCTTTTCTCCTCTGTGGAGGGTTTGTTTGTGTTTATTTTCCTGGCTTCTGTGTTCCTTTGTCAGCCTACCTGATAGCAATCTAAAATAAAATGGAGAGAAGAAACATTTGTCGGGGAAGATTTCAGCAGTATAAAAGGCAATAGGAGGAACAAAGAACCAAGTCTGGGTGTAGAGATAGGCACATTCTGAATAACAAATAAGAGTGTCATTTAGTTGCCATGGCAACGGGAGAAACACAATGAAAACAGCGGCGCTTAACCGCGTTCCCTAATGATGAATGGGCACGGCCTCTGAAATATTGAAACGCAGATCACAAGGATCCCCTCGGATCTCCGCACCGTCTCCCGTCGTCACCCCACCTGGTACTCCATGTCGTAGCTGGGCAGAATGATGCGCCCGTGTTTCCACTCGCCGCCCTGGTCCTCGCGGATGACCCAAAGGAGCTTGCTCTCCTGGCTGGCTTCGCGCACTACCTGCAGCGCCACCCCGCGGCCGCCGGTGGCTTGGTACTGGAACTCCATGCACACGGGGCTCCGCGGCAGGTGCACCGGCGGGCTGATGAGTCGCGCGTACTGGCCCTCTCTCCGCCCATCACTCTGCAGCCGCAAGAAGTTCCTGTCATCTGGAGGGGGAAACAAACCCGAACAGAGGTCCCTGGTGAATGCTTGGGAAGGACACCAGCTGGCAGTTGCGGCCCCTCGGGCGGCGGGGGGTCAGCCGGGGCAGAATATGGGTTGTCCTTTATGAACGTGTTCTCCAGGCTCTGCGTTCCTTTCTTAGGGCTCTGATTCAAACGTTGCGTCCCCTTCAGGCCCTTTCTTGGGTCTTTATGTCGAGAAGGTCCCTCCTGCCTATTTTCTCCACACCCCTTCCTTTGTGCCTTTTGCATATGGCACCTGGCGCCCTCCACCTTAGCTCTTGGCTGGCTGTGTTGGTGCTTGTCTTCTCCCCTT
Organism: Oreotragus oreotragus; assembly: GCA_006410675.1. Classification (NCBI taxonomy): domain Eukaryota; kingdom Metazoa; phylum Chordata; class Mammalia; order Artiodactyla; family Bovidae; genus Oreotragus; species Oreotragus oreotragus. The sequence continues at coordinate 194,314 of SJYX01009415.1, forward strand.
AGATTCTGAGAGGCCAAGCCCACATTTCAATCATCATCGGCTTACCCAAAGGGCCAGGGCGCTGTAATGAGCTGAATAATAAGGGGTGAAGTGACTGCTAGACTACAGGATGGTTCTAGCCAGGTGGTTTATGCTTCAAGCCTTTATCATCTTGGCTGGGCACTGTCCAACTGGAAGACATTTACAACCTTCTGTCTACAGCAGTGCTCCTGGATGAAGCCTGGGCTCTAGTAACTGCAGTTCAGAAGCCCGGCATCCTTGTTCAAGCAGAGCAGGGAATGGGGGCTGAATAGGAGCGGGGGATGGTTGGATGGCATCATCGACTCAATCGACATGAGGTTGAGCAAGCTCCAGGAGATGGTGACGGACAGGGAAGCCTGGTGTGCTGCAGTCCATGGGGTTGAAAAGAGTCAGAAAGTTCTGAGCGACTGAATAATGAACACCAAAGGGGTGATGCAAGGGACCTGAGACCCCACTCCCTTCCCTGCCCCACCCTAGGGAGGCCTGAACGTGGCCTTTCTGAGAGGGTCAGGCAACTACAGCCCCAATAAAACAGGTGTTGTCATCATCACTAAAAAAAGCTATGTGTTTAGCAGAGAATATACACACATTGAGAGATGAAGGTTTCACCCATCCAAATGTTTGAAGAATGTGTGTTTTGGCTGATGCACTTTAAAATACATCAGGTACTCTGTGGGAGGCAGAATTCCCTGTTGGCAGACCCCATGCCTTGCAGACACAGGTGTGGGGACCTGCACTGGCAAATCCAGTTCATGCAGGAGCATTTCAACCACTTGCACAGAGAACAGGATGGCATTTGAGCAGAAGATCTCACTGTCTCCTTTTGGCCCTGAAACATCTTATGTTGAACATTTCTGCAAGATGTCAGTGGCCCTTTCGCACCACATAACCAGCACATCAGACACCTCGGGATCATGTTAATCTGAGATGTGGGCACAGAGATTTTTTTACTCAACAGGGACCGGGAACATCTTTGTCAGGGAAGGACAGGCAGGGACTCCAGAGCCTAGAATCCACAGGGGACTCCTGGGCCACCCGTGTGCTGCTGTGTGCCTGCCAACATCATCCTTCTAGTGAGAGCAGAGCCTGTGGCAGTGCTCCCATCAGTGGCCCAGAAACAGCTCCTTCCCTCCTCCTGGCCACCTCTCTCCCTCCTCCCCATCTCCCCTAAGTCCTTTCTGGTTAGGTTCTCTGGGGTTATTGTTCTGGAAGCTACCCTCCCCTGAAGTCAAATTAGACCAGTTTAAGATGCATACTCAGATTTTGGTTGGGGTACTTTAACCATCTAGAGGCACATTGGCCTAATACCCCCACATCATGGGAGCTCTTCAAGGCCAAAGTTAGCACAGATAAGGAGGCAGCTGTCTAGAGCAGAGAATTTCAATGATGGTGATCTGCTGAGGAGGAGACACTGGTGTCACAACCAGACACTCAAAGAACTGCTAAACCTATGCTTCTCCTATCAGATCTCATTACTACCACTATTAATGATAATAATTATAAGGCCTATTTGCATACTGCTTTACAGGTTACAAAGCATGTTGATCTGCCTTTATAATTTAATCATCGCTATATGCTTGTGAGCTGGGTCTTATGAATCTTATTCTACACAAGATGAAGAACCCGAGGCTGGGAAAGGTTCAAGTGACTTGTCCGAAGTAGAAAGGCTAGTGAGTAGCAAAGCTGGACTTGACTTCAGGTTTCTCTACCTTCATGCAGTGGGCCCTTCACTTCAGCTGTGCCCCTGGTAACCTTGTCCCAAGTCCACGTGATCAGTCACATATGATTTAAGGCAAACTGGCTTCTCTACTGGGCTCTGTTCCCCTTTCTCCTTTTACCTGTAATTCTCTGCTTCCCCACCCCCACCCCACCACTTTTGCCAGTTTTCCTCACCACTCTGTACATTTCAACATTAATGCCTCTCTTCTTTCAACAACTCAAGCATTTACTGACCATACCACTGATTTTACCTGGTTTTTAAAAAGACTGGAGGCAATTTTCATGCATTTCAGCTCCCTGCCTTGTACTGCAATTAAATTGTTTGGTATATGTCTTTTCTATTTCCCTGTTAGGCTATAAGGTCCTGGCCTTACACACAGGAGGGTTAAGAATGCTTCTTCTCCCTGCCCCTAGATAGTGATACATACATATATATAACAAAATTTTCTGTTCCCATGAATGAATGAATGATAAACACATGGATAAAGAATGTTATGAGGCTCTCTATTGGAAACAAGAACAGATCAGGAATCAGCTGGGCTTTGTAATCCCTCAGGTTCATTTAATCTCACAATTCCCTCCCATCCTACTGAGCCAACAGCCCTTTTCAAAGGTGAGGTGGTTTTTTTGAGACGTTCTGCTTTTTATTAAGGAATGTTTATACTGAAATATGAGTATGTATAAGTAAAAATGCACAACAGCTTTTGCAAAGTAAATATACCTATAACCGATACGCAGACCTTAAAACAAGGTGACCTGTGGAAGCATCTAGTCCACTGAGCTGCCAGTGACAACCCCCCCAATGCTCCCACGCTCCAGTCATTTCCAAGACTTCACTGCTTCCACCTCGTATATAAAGGAAACCAGATTTCAGAGACTTATTATTCAGCCTTCTTCCTTCACAGTTTCACAAATAAGACCCACTGGCTGTCTGAAAATTGCTTGGCAGAAATACTGTCACTTGTGTGAATTTACATTCTTAAGCAGCAGGGGAATCATAGCATAATGGTTAGAATTTAGTCAGTAAAATGTGTGTGGAGGTGTAAAAAGCCGGGCTGGCTGGATTTTCTCCGGGCCTGCTTTATTTACCCATCCTGTTGCTAAAACTTCAGGCACCGTGAGGCCAAAGGTGTCGCAGATCGCCTCTCCCGGGGACCTGAACTGGCCCCCTCCCCCTCCCACTTTTCCTCTCTTCTTTCTCTCTCTCACATTAAGATGATAATCACTGTGCATGATTTAAAGGACCACTGGAAGACCAGGGAGTTAATGCTGGTGGCGTGCTAAGCACGAGCAGCTGAAGGATCATAACTCAGTGCTGACATCTGAGTTAATCCACTAGTTTGCAGAATCTCTAGACAAGCAGGCCTCTGAATTTCACTTAGTGAAATCACTTGTGCCCCACTTGTCTGTTAAGTGCTACGAGCTCGAGGGAAGAAAGATGATATGTAAATTTAAGGAATTAGCAGGAGACATCAGTCAGAAGGATGCTGAGCTGCAAAATGTCCCTGCCTGTCACTGAGAGAGAACTGATTAGAAGCAGGATATCCTGAAGGAACGACTTTGGTCAAGAGAAACCCAGAGAGGGGGAGAGGAAGAGCAGGGCAAGAGAACTCATGTGAGTTGAGCACCCGAGGTGCCAGACATCATGCTGGGGGCTTCATCACCTTCCGTAATCTTCCTGTGAAATAAGTATGATGCTCTCCATTTTTACCAAAAAGGAAACAGAGGCTCAGAGGATTGAAAAGTGTGTCCCAGACCACTCCTAGAGAGGGATGGAAGTAGGATCTGAACCCTCATTGGACCGAGTAAAATCACCAGAGCCTCACCTCACATGGGGGCTGGCATCCTAATGTTTGCTAATCTTTTAAAGGCTCAGTCTTCCCATCTGTGAAATGGATACAATAATAGCAATATTGCACGGGACTGGGAGGAGGAGGAAATGGAAAGAATCTTTTAAAGTGCTTTGCATACGAACAGGGGCCCAGTAGAAGCTCCATAAAAGCTATAATCTTTATTTCAACTACCATCCCCAAACGCTCTGCCTCCTGTCATTGTTCAGCCACTAACTCATGTCTGACTCTTTGTAACCCCATGGACTGCAGCAGGCCAGGTTTCCCTGTCCTTCACCATCTTCTGGAGTTTGCTTAAGCTCATGTCTATTAAGTCAGTGATGCCATCCAACCATCTCACCCTCTGTTGCCCCCTTGTCCTCCTGCCTTCAATCTTTCCCAGCATCAGGGTCTTTTCCANGTATATAAAGGAAACCAGATTTCAGAGACTTATTATTCAGCCTTCTTCCTTCACAGTTTCACAAATAAGACCCACTGGCTGTCTGAAAATTGCTTGGCAGAAATACTGTCACTTGTGTGAATTTACATTCTTAAGCAGCAGGGGAATCATAGCATAATGGTTAGAATTTAGTCAGTAAAATGTGTGTGGAGGTGTAAAAAGCCGGGCTGGCTGGATTTTCTCCGGGCCTGCTTTATTTACCCATCCTGTTGCTAAAACTTCAGGCACCGTGAGGCCAAAGGTGTCGCAGATCGCCTCTCCCGGGGACCTGAACTGGCCCCCTCCCCCTCCCACTTTTCCTCTCTTCTTTCTCTCTCTCACATTAAGATGATAATCACTGTGCATGATTTAAAGGACCACTGGAAGACCAGGGAGTTAATGCTGGTGGCGTGCTAAGCACGAGCAGCTGAAGGATCATAACTCAGTGCTGACATCTGAGTTAATCCACTAGTTTGCAGAATCTCTAGACAAGCAGGCCTCTGAATTTCACTTAGTGAAATCACTTGTGCCCCACTTGTCTGTTAAGTGCTACGAGCTCGAGGGAAGAAAGATGATATGTAAATTTAAGGAATTAGCAGGAGACATCAGTCAGAAGGATGCTGAGCTGCAAAATGTCCCTGCCTGTCACTGAGAGAGAACTGATTAGAAGCAGGATATCCTGAAGGAACGACTTTGGTCAAGAGAAACCCAGAGAGGGGGAGAGGAAGAGCAGGGCAAGAGAACTCATGTGAGTTGAGCACCCGAGATGCCAGACATCATGCTGGGGGCTTCATCACCTTCCGTAATCTTCCTGTGAAATAAGTATGATGCTCTCCATTTTTACCAAAAAGGAAACAGAGGCTCAGAGGATTGAAAAGTGTGTCCCAGACCACTCCTAGAGAGGGATGGAAGTAGGATCTGAACCCTCATTGGACCGAGTAAAATCACCAGAGCCTCACCTCACATGGGGGCTGGCATCCTAATGTTTGCTAATCTTTTAAAGGCTCAGTCTTCCCATCTGTGAAATGGATACAATAATAGCAATATTGCACGGGACTGGGAGGAGGAGGAAATGGAAAGAATCTTTTAAAGTGCTTTGCATACGAACAGGGGCCCAGTAGAAGCTCCATAAAAGCTATGATCTTTATTTCAACTACCATCCCCAAACGCTCTGCCTCCTGTCATTGTTCAGCCACTAACTCATGTCTGACTCTTTGTAACCCCATGGACTGCAGCAGGCCAGGTTTCCCTGTCCTTCACCATCTTCTGGAGTTTGCTTAAGCTCATGTCTATTAAGTCAGTGATGCCATCCAACCATCTCACCCTCTGTTGCCCCCTTGTCCTCCTGCCTTCAATCTTTCCCAGCATCAGGGTATTTTCCAATGAGTCGGCTTTTTGCATCAAGTGGCTGAAGTATTGGAACTTCAGCTTTGCTGGCTTTTTTCTTCTAGAAAGAAAAAGGGTCCAAAGAGCCCCAGTAACCTGGGAAGACCAATCGGGGACTCAAAGGATGTAAGGTTTGGCTTAAGGACAGTAAAGATGTTCTCTGGAATAAGATGGTTCCAAGAAACGTCCTAACCCCAGAAATGGGCCAGCCCCATGCTATACACCAGGCATTGTTGACCACATGTCTTTTGGGTCAATCTACGGTAGACAGCAGAGAAGGCAATGGCACCCCACTCCAGTAGTCTTCCCTGGAAAATCCCATGGATGGAGGAGGCTGGTAGTAGGAGCTCCTGGAGCCAGGAGCCTGGAGGAGCCTAGTGGGCTGCAGTCCATGGGGTCGCTAAGAGTCGGACACGACTGAGCAACTTCACTTTCACTTTTCACTTTCATGCATTGGAAAAGGAAATGGCAACCCACTCCAGTGTTCTTGCTTGGAGAATCCCAGGGACGGTGGAGCCTGGTGGGCTGCCGTCTATGGGGCTGCATAGAGTTGGACACGACTGAAGCGCCTTAGCAGCAGCAGCAGCACAGTAGACAAAAGAATACGTCATTCTGGAATGAGAGTGGGGCCCCAAAAGACCATGTAGAAGGGGCCAGCCCTGCTGTTCAGAGGAATCACACTGAAAATATCCCCAGCACAGCTGCCCACCTTTGCTTTAAATTCTCCAAAGCAGGAGTTTCCAAAAGCCATGCTGGCAATGTTTTTTTTTTGTTTGTTTGTTTGGGGGGAGGGGTGCAGTCCTAACTGTCAGAAATGACTTAAATTCAGTTTTAAGTTTTCTCACTGTCATTTAGACACATGTCATCCTTCTATTCCCCCATGAAGTACAGCCAGTTTCTGTCCTCTAAGAAACAAGTTCACTCCTGAAGAATTACGACCCTGGTCTTCACTTCCTTAGGAAACGTAACTCTGGCCTCTTTAGATGCGTACTTTGCTCAGTTCAGTGCTTCAGCTCCTTGAAGTCCCGGCATCCCTCTCTCTGCTGTGAGTGAAGCACATGCAGTGTCAATGGAGTCTGCTCTTCTGGAACATTCTACTTTACGGCCTGCCACTGCCAAACACAGAGGAAGTTTTAGCAGACAGTGACGGTTGATGGCTTGATAGAGCAAAGGGTTGGCCTTGCATGGGTGGGCTACTTTACTGATATGCTTGGACTTTAGGGGAAAAGCCCTTTGGATGGTTAAGAGGTCCCAAAACATGACAACTGACTGGTTAAGAACCAGGTCTCCCTGCTAGAGGTTGTCTTCTTCTTTTTTTTTTTTTTTGTAGTTTGATGGCAGTGAGGTCGCCAATGGATGGTTTCCAACAAGAAACAATGTAGAGGAAATACATTCAGCTGCAGAAAGAGAATGAAACGAAAATGTCCCGGAGATACAATCCCTCTCCTCCTGGACCTGACATACTTGGGAAGCATTCTGCTAGGTCCCTGACTCAAAACATCTGTTGTTGCCCACGACATAGGGAAAACAATCACAAGGGAATAAATAACAGCAGTTCAAAAGGGCAGAGAGGAAGTGTGGAGGACAAGGTCACTCAGGCATCTTAACCTGATGCTGTCTCTAGGAAGGGTCTCTTGACATTTCACCTGGCGATTTACAACCACATCTGGGTTCAGCTGCCTAAGTGCTGGGTGATCACGTGAACGCTCCTGGCCCAACCGCAACCGGATCAATGGCGCCGACACCTTACCAAACCCTGAAATAAATCATCAGTCTATCCCCCTGGCTATCGCAAAGCCAAACACACCATCTGTCCAACACACACATCTCCTGGCTAGCATCTTGCCCTCCTGCTAGAACAGCCATCTGAAAGACTATTTAGTGCTGCAGGAGATGGAGTCTCCTCATATAGGTCATGCTTAAAACGTGAGTCAGCCCCTCAGCTGGCCTCCCAAGGTCAGCCTATGTCTGCTAAGGTCCTCAAATTAACAACTGGTTAAGGGAAACATTGACTTTGGATGAACTCCACAGAATGTTCTCGAGGTTTACAATTGACCAGTTTGTGGACATTTGAGGTTTCAGGCTTGGGTTTTGTAGAAAAGTCTATCTGGAGCTGATTTTTTTGGTATGTCAGCTTTTATGAAAGTTTGCAATCGAGACATTCTTTATCACACTGCCCCTTCACTGTCAGTCTACACACTCAACCAATCATGACTTGCAGAAGATAAGGAAAAATAGTTTCTCCTCTCTACTGCTGTGATTTCTGCAGAGTCACAGATACTGTCCTCCCTACTTTCCATGAAGAAGGGCCATGATACTTTCCTTTTCCAGCTGATGTTATTCCTTAAATATGGCTTTCTTTTAGCCCAGCTGCTTCTGGCCTTTAATTTTAATCTAGCTTGGTCTAAGCCTGAGAAGTTCCTGTCCCCATATCTGTAATGGCTGTGCCCCAGCTGAGTCACAGTAACTGCTTTCTGAAGGTAATTCAAGCTAATGGCAATTCCATGTTGGGACTGTTTGCTGCCAATGGCTCCACCTATGAGGAAGGTCTTTTGAGTTCAGAGAGTTGCTTTTTAATTCAAAGAGTCACTGCTAGCTCACCACCCAAAATCAAGCCCATTGTAAGCAAGTGACTCATCTCTTTCACTGATTCCTTTGTGACCATCTACTGACCATCCCCAGCTACACTTAATCCTCTTTTGTGCATGTCCCACAGTGAATCACAGTCCTGGTCCTCCACGCTCCTGGAGTTTATTCAACAGCCCAATGTGCATTACAACAGCCCTACATCTGATGGAATAGCCACCATTTGTAAAATCTGAGTATTTCAGAACATTGTATTCTTGACTTACTCTCACTTGTTTTTGAATCCAGGGTAAAGGTTCTGGTCTCTCAATCTAATAAACATGCAAATGCTAGGTAGCCAGAACTCTGTCCTTTGAGAAAGGCAAACTAGTCCCAATAGCTTTTGCCTGTTTTCTTTATATTACTTCCATGACTTAAAGTTACTGAAATGAAGTAATATTGAAGTCATACTTCATCAGGTCAACAAACATATCAAAGAGCACATATGTAGGGTGACCACACACTTGAAGATGCTGAGGCTGACCTGGCATAGCACCCTTTGTATCTAGCCTTGTCTCATTCCTGAAGATAATAATAATAAAGCAGTTTTTATTACTACAATTGCTGTTCCTTAGTATTTACTCTTTTTGATTGAATGGGATAGTTCCGACACTTTGTTACTTGCTGACTTTACTGTGTTACTCACTTAGGTAGAATGACATAGTGACACAAGTACCAGGCACTGAACACTCCCATGAAGGGATCAAAGAGAAGACACATCCGCCTAATTATCTGCCCCTTGATTTACACCAAACCAAGGAGCAGCAGCAGCAGCAGCAGCAGCAGCAGCAGCAGCAGCAGCAGCAGCAGCAGCAGCAGGACCCTGGAAGTTACTCTCATGTTTGTGTCCAAAGGCGCTTGAGCAGCGCTGACCAAGACAGCATCCTCTGATGACTGCTGTGTCCTCCATCTGCACCGCCCCACAAGAGTGGGTACTGAGCCCTTACAATGTGGCTGGTATGATGGAGGAACTGAAGTTGTATCTGTGTTTAATTCTGATTAACATTAAATTAGCTATAGGTGGCTAGTGGCTACCATATGAAGCAGGGCAGGTCTAGACACACAGGTTCACCACAGCATCTCTTTGCCCTGTTCCTTGCTGAGGAGTCTTTGCCTTGTTCCTTGCTGAGCTGAATCTGATCATCCTCAAAATTGCACCTAAATTCTGTTTCTGATCAGTGCACCTGAGAATGTCTGCAGGAGATACAGTGGCTCCCACTAGGGAAGACATTTCCAGTGTCATTGCGGTTACAGGGCAAAGGCAAAGTGTCTTCTCAGGGCTTCCCAGGTGGCACTAGTGGTAAAGAATCCACCAGCCAATGCAGGAGACAACAGGGATGTGGGTTCAATCCCCGGATCGGGAAGATCCCCTGGAGGAGGGCACAGCAACCCACTCCAGGAATTCACAACAGTGTCCCCAGGGGCTACTATGAACATACTCCAGGCTTCTAAGTCACAAGCAAAGAGCTAAAAAAAGAAATTCTGAGGATCTTGAAAGACTATCTTGAAAAACAAAAACAGTGGAATAAAACCAGAGGGTGTCTTGTCAGCCTTAAGCAACTCTTTCCACTAGCCAGAAGAACCGAACTAATTGCTTGCTTAGAAGGAAGAGAAGAAAATAAAACGAGAGAAAAGAACGAAATCAGAAAACATCTAAGGAATGTAAGTCGTTTCCACAGACAGTTCTAATCAAATAGCCTGTTAGGATATTTCAACATGGCTGTTTCCTTCTTTCTTTCCTGCCCTCTCCCTCTGCACTTGATGGAGACACCTCCTTCCTTAAGTGTAATTACTTTTGTTTACCTATCTAACAAGGAGATAAAACACACGGCACACTTGGAGAGCGGTGCAGTCTCCTCTTTGTGGAGGGGTGAAGTGGGCGACACAGTGGCTTTCAGGCTTGACTTAGAAGGTCCCAGATTTTGAACCGTCAGCATCTGCCCTGCCCCTAACCAAGCACAGCTGTTTCCTTTCTCCCAACTGCTCCCCTTGGGGCCCCAGTTTTTTTTTTTTTTTTTAAGAAATAGAAGAAGAAGAAAAAAGGACCACCCTGAACAGAAAAGGCTTTCTATCCTTCCTGCTTAGAATCCAGCATTATGTTTTGTAAAGAGAAGGACAGTGGGAAATACAGCAAATGATTCTTTAAATCATCAGAGGATGGACAGACAGGCTCTGAAGACAATATTATGATTCAGTTTTCTGGAGGCAGCGTCTAAGGGCCGCTTTTGCAAACCTCAGGGATTTCTCTGGAAGAGGAAAACTGTTATTTTCTTTCTCAGTTTCTTAAGGGAGAAACAACATTAGATCTAGCAGTTTCCTCATAGCCCTAATTTTCTTTCTGTCCCTAACTAGCCAGCCAAGGTTGGACTGCTGCCCGCCCTTCGAGATTGCTCTGAAAAGCCCTCCCAAACCGCAGGGTGTAATGAATCAAGCGGAATGAGAGCAAGGATGAGGATCCCTAGCCAGTAGCTAGGGTCGACCGATGGGGCGTCAGGTGAGAGCCAGGGCAAGGTGAGGAACGGGCAGAGAGGAACCTTGTCAAAGAGAGAGTAACTTAAGCTCCTCCCAAAATGTCACTTGCAAATTGGCGGCCTTGGAACCTGGACCTCCAGGTCAGCCTGGACTGGGCTGACCTCAGGCCTTCCTAGAGAAAATCTGCTCAGAAGAATGCAAGGGAGGAAGTGGAAGTGTTAGAAAGAACCTGAGGATGGATGCTGAATAAGATTCAGTAAATCTCCCCTTGCTATATCATCTACACCCCTTCATGCAAAGCACCTTTGCCAAGCTGTCCCCTTATATACATATCACACACACACACACACACACACACACACACACACACGCACGCATATAAACCACAAACACACTCAAACACAAACATACAGACACACACATATGCACATATTTGCACATGCACACAAACCAAACACATGCATATCCATATTTACAAACACATACAAACATAACATATGCACATACAGACACAATCACAAATACTTGAGAAAGAAACACATGCACAAACATACACACAGTGCACAAGTACACACCTATAAATGTGCATACACACAGACACACACCCTGCAAATCGCCTTTACGTTTGTATAAAAAGTGGGGGTTGGGAAAAACAACCAATTAATTGGGCCAAGTCTCAAAGGAGAGGAAATGAAATGAAAAATCCAGGCTGGGTTATAAAAATAAGTATTTTTTTCCAACGTGCAGGAGGCTCATTATATTAATTAAACATTATTGCAGTGAATGGGGTGGGGGGGAGGATGATTAAGGCTGGGACGAGGGTAAGTGTTCTCCCCCGTTGCCCAGGGCGGTGGTGATCTTCAGATATTAATCTCTCTGAGCACTCAAATGCTGAAGAGATAAACACTTGAAATATGAAAATGTTTTTCTCCAGAGCAGACGCCATGACCCTCCGGGAAAGCAAGTGCAGGCCAAGTCAGGAGGTGGCCTGTGGTGCTCTCCCAGCATCTGACTGTCACCCTGGGGGGCTGGGGGGACATGGCCAGGCCTGGGGGTGAGGGGTAGCAGAGTCATTCTGGGAGACTCTGCACAAGGGGACTTCTCCCCTTTTCCTTCTCTAGGCCGGCAACGTATGATCTACTGATTTCTAGAATTAACCTCTTTCCTCTCAAACTCTTTTGGGGGCCTAGGTCCAGGAGCATTGAAAGCTAACTCATGATGTGCTGGAGCAACATCTACTATGTACTGGCTTGAGAGAGCTGATTGTGGAATCTTCTGGAATTTTGTAAGCCAGCTATTGAAACATAAGCATTATTACCAGTGGAACTATATAAAGTTACCCAGAAATTAAGTATATTAAAAAACAAAAGGAAATAAATTCTCAAAGTGCAAAACTTCCTAATTATTTTAATACGTCTTACCAGTACACACGATTCCGAAGTTATTTATATCTATTGTATCTGCATGATGAAAAAAACTTACTGGCTGTGTTACTTACTTCTCCACTCTGCCTCTGATGATGTCATGTTGGTAGCTTGCGTTCAACCACAGCGGGAGGATTTATACCACAGAGTGGCAAGCATTACAAAGCAGATTTAGAAAAAAAAAATCCTGGTGGTTAAAACTTACTGGAAAAAAAAATCCTGGTGATTAAAACTTACTGGAACACTGCTATAAAAGCCTGCCATGGTACAGAGTGTGGATAACTCTTGTCTCTACCTGCTTAGAAGGGCTAAAGACAACCCTGCTCTACACTTTGGCCACCTGATTCGAAGAGCCGACTCGCTGGAAAAGACCCTGATGCTGGGAAAGATTGAAGGCAAAAGGAGAAGGGAGCGGCAGAGGATGAGGTGGTTACAGCGCATCACCGACTCAATGGGCATAAATCTGAGCAAACTCCGGGAGCCGGTGGAGGATAAGGAGCCTGGCGTGCTGCAGTCCATGGGGTCGCAAAGAGTCAGACACGACTTAGCAACTGAACAACAACTCTGTCAGCAGTGTCAGGAGAGGCTTTGCGACCCAGTGGGTGGCTTCCTAATATTCCAAGGACTGGCAGCAATGCTCTTTGAGAGGCCAAGTGTTCATGCCCTTGACTTGGTTTTCGACAGAAGTGATGATACCTTCCCAGAAGTAGCAGTCAAGGAGTTTGGGCCAGGAGTTTCCCAATGAGCCATTTTAGGAATACCCACCTTGGAGCTGACCAGAGGCTCTGTGCTGGTGGTGGTGAGCGCTGACTATGGGAAGAAAGGGACACTGACTCATCCCTCTCCTAGGAACTCCCAACTGATCTTTCTTCTTCTTTTACCTTAGCCTCTCTCCCTCCTTCCCAGCTTCCAGGCTGCACTGTAATCACAAGAGAGGCCAGGAACCACCAACCAGCTATTCTGTTGGGTGACGTTGTCAGCAAAGACTCAGTGGTTTGTGGGCAAAGAGCAGAGGACTGCTCCATGGTGGGAAGTTATTAGGAAGCTCGTCAGGGAATCTAGAGTCGAAAAACATGGTGCAGGCTGGTCTTGCGCGTGTGTTAAGTCACTTCAGTCGTGCCGCACTGTTTGCACCCCACGGACTGTAGCCCACCAGGCTCCTCTGTCCATGGGGTTCTCCAGGCAAGAATACTGGAGTGAGTTGCCATGCCCTCCCCTCCAGTAGATCTTCCAGACCCCGGAATCGAACCTGTGTCTCCTGCACTGCAGGTGGATTCTTTACCACTAAGCCACCAGGGAAGTCCTCTCTCAGCTCATCACTNAGCCCACCAGGCTCCTCTGTCCATGGGGTTCTCCAGGCAAGAATACTGGAGTGAGTTGCCATGCCCTCCCCTCCAGCAGATCTTCCAGACCCCGGAATCGAACCTGTGTCTCCTGCACTGCAGGTGGATTCTTTACCACTAAGCCACCAGGGAAGTCCTCTCTCAGCTCATCACTCGTGGCTGGCTTACCTGGAAACGTCCGGTCGTCGGGGCTGGAACTGCTGGCCCAGGTGCTCCTGAGCCACTTGGCGTGATCGTACATCCAACCACAGGGCTCCTCCGGGAAATCAAAGTTGCAATTGAATCCTGAAGGGAGCTGCAAATCTTTGTCTGAAAGGAAAACAAAACCCAAAACAAGGCAAATGAAATGGGTCCGGAGAACAGCCACAGTGGTGCTATTTAAACCGCTGGCAGGGCCTAAGGGGAGAGCAGAGAAAGGAATGGCTCCCTTTGCTTATTCATTGAACCCATCTTGGCGATGGTTGGCTTTCGGGTCAGCCTTTGGTCTCATCCTTCCCAGGCATGAAAGCCAAGTCTGCCAGTGGTTCCCATAGTCAGCAATTATAAATGAGGCCACCAAATGGCTGCAGGCTCTAATCAGCCTCTTCTGTCCACCTTGGAGAGCAGACAAATGTGAAAATCGCTGTTCCCTAAATGCCAGAGAAGAATGTCTCCCCAGTGACTCGGTGGAAGGCGGGATCCTGCCAACCTGGCTGTCAAAAGTGATGGGCAGCCTGTTGGCATCCGCAGAGGCTGGAATTCGAAATGCAGGAGGTGCTGGCTGGGGAGGAGAAAGTGACCTCGGAAACAAGGAGGGCTTGTTTGCTCCCCTTCACCTCCCTGTGCCAGGTCTCTTGTTTCAGAGGACCAGTCAGTTCAGAGTCCCCAGAGGGCAGTGCTCCAGGAGGGCAACTTGGCATGTTAAGGGCAAAAACGAGGCGGGTGGGGGCAGACCAGCCTGCCACCCACCTCAGCGCCAATTGGGAGGAAGAATAATTTCACATGGCTCGGAGTGCCCCAAGGCCAGGATTCCAGGGGCAGCAGAGAATGGAAATCTAAGAAGAGACCACACAATGGCTTGTCTCCATCTGCAGGGCTGTTCACCTCTAAGTGAATAGACTGAACCCAAGAGTTTCTTTTGAGGTTCCACTTAGCTCTAAAAAATCCAGTCTGAGCTGGTACCAAACATGTGATGAAGTGGGGGTGGGGGAGGTGTGGAAGAGAGGAAATGGAAACCCAAATTAGGACTCTTGGCTGCGGAGACAGCGGAAAAACGCTGCTCAATGCTGGGAGGTGGGAGGAAGTGGGGTCTTTGGCCTTTCACTTCCCTTCTCAGGCTTCCCAGAGAGGAATTTCCGTGGGGAAGACCTAGAATGCAGGTTAGGAAGTCGAAAGGGAACAACAGACTGGTAGCAACAAGCTGCTCCCACCCTGGGGGAGAGGAGGGCTCACCTCTGAGGGGGGGCCCTGCTGGCCTGCGGGCACACGGCAGCTTGCCACTGGGTCCTGCTTCCCCTTCCCAATAAAGAATATTTAATATCTGCCCATCCTTGGCCAAAGTCAGCATGAGAACAAACACATGGAATCTATTATTGCAGCATCAACCTGTGGCTTGGAAAAGTCAGCCCTTCGCCCTCACCATCCCCTTTTCCCCCAAACTTCTAAATTTCTATTTTCCATTCAAAAATATGAAGTAATTCAATATAGCATAATTCCTCTCAAATGTTTATATGCATACTGTATCTCAGGAACCCAATTCCACAAAGAGATCTTTTGCTAAAAAAAAAAAAAAAACCCACCCGCCCACGCAATATACAAAAGCGCATTCCTAAAAGCATATGCATTAAATTATCATTTTGCAGGCATACAACTTCAGCATTTGTTTTTGGCTCTCCTCCCGTTCTTCTTTGTAGCCCTTTTTGGGAGCCGTCTACCCCATCAGCACAGTTCCTCGTACTGACAAGTGGTTAAGGGCATGGGTTCCACAGACTTCACCTACCATCCATCTACCCACTGACTGGGTGCTAGGTTTTTATGTGCCCATCACTTTCCCAGCCTCTTCACCAATCTTCCCTCATTTGGTTTAACGAACAGTTAATAACGATCAGCAATTGACTGAAAATTGAGGCTGTCAAGCATTTAATCCTAGTCAAAAATGCCAGGTGTTCTAAAATGTGTGGTTTGTTAGGAATGTCCTCATATTCTGTGGCCTTAGCAGGAAGATTTAAAATGTGATGTCCTTCTTGGGCTCTGCCAGTGATTGTTTTTTTAATCTGAGTTGGATATGCTTAGGAGAGAAAATGAAAACGATATAGATTTCCCATGTGATGAGGTCAATCGGAAAGGAAGAGGCCCTGAGCGCTGAGGGGCAACTGAGGTGCCTTTTCGTACGTCCGCCTTTGTCACTGACCTCACCCGCCTCGTGGAGAATGCAACGTGCACTCTTAGAGTCATGACTGTAACCTCTGCTCAACCAGTGATGGTGAAGACACAGGGGAATGCAGGTAAGTCATGGTTAACTGCTGAGTTAACCCAACTATTGTGTTCCACTGACCAAGTCACCCAGATGACAGACAGATCTCCCTTTGACTGTGCTGTGGATTCTAAAGATAGGAAGTGAGGGAAAGGAGACTTCTCAATGGAGTTCTCCTTGGATGGACGCTTATCTCAGCTGATGACCAGTGTACTGGTTTTTCCAATATCTGAATCCTTCTAGATAGGTTATAAATAGCCACTGCCCCAAGTCCCTAAGTAGCACACCTTCCTGACCTCTGACCAAAGGACCCCCAGTTCCTGGCCCCAGCCATGGACCAGCCTCCACTGTGACTGGCTGGCACCCATGCCACCCCGGGTGAAATACAACTGCCACCCCATCCTCACCATCCTCAAAGCTGCAGTTCTCCCCACAGTCCGTGGCCTCCTCGTCAATGGGATACGGGGTGGTGGTCTCTTCGCTCTTCATGGTGGGTCCCAGTGTCTCAACTGTGGGCTTTGAGTCTGCAGAGAGGCAAATTCGGGAATGAATCCTTCAGGCAGCAGCCTGTGTTACACCCAGCAGGAGGAAGATGCCAAATATCAAGTCTCTCCTCCAAGGATGGGCCTTTCAAGATGGAAGGACAAAGGAAAGCCAAGATGGACACACACACACACACACACACACACACACACCAGGCAGTCACTTCTGTGTGCTGTGGTGAAGTCAAAACCATAAGCTGTGTTAAGGAGAAGGGTCCCTAGCTGTAGAAACAGCCGTGACAGAGGGATGAACACAAACCCACCTGTTTACTCCACTGCAGAGGGTCTGAGGCCAACACAAAAGGCCATGCCAGGCCGTAATGAACGTGGGAGACACTGACCCTGGGCGGGACTCAACCATGCCCTGGGTGCTCTGTTTAAGACATAGAACTTGTTTAAGACGCTGGACCTAGCGGTCCAGTGGTTAAGACTCCATGCTTCCAGTGCAGGAAATGTGAGTTCAATTCCTGGTTGGGGAAGATCCCACATGCCAGGTGGCATGACCAGAAATGTTAAAAAAAAGAAAAAAAGATCACTTAAAGACACAAGTACGGGTGATACACGTAGTGAACGACACCTATCAAAAACGGTTTGAAAAAAGTCTGGGTAAACACAGTGAGCTCCGTCGTGTGGAAGACACATCTGCACACGGACCCTTGTGCGTGGCCACTGGAGTGCCCGTGGCTTGGCCCAGCTGGCACACGGAACAGGCCTTCTCATCTCTACCTTCCCTGAGTCAGACGGTGCTTTTATGAACCAAAGCTGACCCGACCTGGGAGCCCATCTGTTACAGGATCATCAGAAGCACACGGGCTGAAGTCACAGCCAAGCCGCTGGGCGGTGGGACCCCAGACACTGCTTCTGTTTGCACAAAACTGAATGGGAAAGAACAGGGCTCGAAGGGACTCAGACTCCATTCAGTGGAAAGCATTTAGGGCTGTGCCTTTAGGTCGGGTGTGGCAAGTACAAATGCTTCTAGGACGAAAACCACCTTTGTAAGCAGGGGATGGCCCCCTGCAGGGCAGGGAGGGTAAAGGGTAGAGGAACTCCACATGCCTGTTGTGAAGGAGGCCACCACCCTGATGGCCCCAATAGGGAGGTGGCCAGTGTGGCCAGATCTTGCAAAAAGATGTCTCTTCCCACACATGAAGCAAAAAAAAAAAAAAAAAAAAAAAACCCAGGGAAAATCTCCAGACTTGTCAGTGTTGGTAACGGATTTAAAATATGAGGAGCAGGCAACCAAACCTGGCTGGGCAAACCTGGCTGCAGGCAGTCAGTTCTGCCCTCGGCTCTAGGTGATTCATTCACCCATCCATTCACTTGTTTATCCATTGCTGCCAGTCGTTCATTCAGCCACCTTTCGTGAGGTGAATGAAAGCCTGAATCAGGTGCTAGGTGGGGCCCCGAGGAATGCTGGAAACTGACGTTTGTAAGTCTGCGTGTCGTGAGGCGGGGTCTTCATCCCAGCGCTGGCCTCCCATAAGACTCCCCAAAAAGCCCGTGCGTGGCTCCCACCATTTCTATGTGTGTTTTTGTGTGTGCTACTGTATGTAATTAGGCATCTTTGTCAGGACCCTTCAAGATACCATTTAATAAAGCTGGGAGCTGCAGGAAATCACTAAACGTGCTGAACAGCTTTTTCACGGTCGACTTCCCATTTTTCTGCTATTAAATACTACGAGCATAACCTTTCATACCTCCTTTTGCCGTGTCTGCCTCTCACTCACAGTAAATAGCAAACAAACTCAAAGCGTCCTAATTTGTAAGTTCAAATTTGTCACCGTGTCACAGAATCTCCAACACCATTGTAAAGCAACCATGGGCAGCAAGGCAAGAAGTAATCATTGGAAACACAAACAGACGAACAGGTGAAATAGCCCTGTCGAATTATTTAGCTGCAGCAACTCAACCCAGCCCATTCTATTCCCTGTTATCCCTTTGGTGTAGGAAGGAAGAAGGGAACAAAGGTGAATCGCAGAAACGAATGGAAATGTGAAAAGCAGAAAGCCACGAGGCCTGGGAGAGCGATTCCAGGAAACGTCAGAGTGGGTGAGCTTTTGGCAGAGAGGTAAAATGTTAAATCCAGTGGCAAGGGGGTGGGCAAGGCAGTGAGAGGGCAGGACGTGTGAATGAAAGTGAGGGGATGACAGCTGGCCTCCGTGTCCACCGTGTTTGTACTGGACACTTAGAGGTAACTGCCCATCACGTTATGCTCCCCGGCAATTGAAACCAGATGTCAGAGACTTCAAAGGGAAGGAGGCTGGGTGGAGGGTGTCGAGGTCCTACTCTGATCTCCCAAAGAATGGCCAGGAGACCTTTGAAATGAGAAACCTGTTGCTGACCGTCTCCAGTGTCATCTGGGCCAGCTTGGGAGGGGCAGTACAAGGAAAAGACCATTAGCGGTTGTTCAGTCGGTCATAAAGCAGGGCCAGCCTGGGAGAGGCGTGGCACGGGGAGACCGGGGACAGGAGTGAAGGATGAGTCAGCTCTCAGCTAGCTGAGTGGCCTCTAGCATGCGGCTTCTCTCCCTGGGACTCAGTTTCCCTCTCCTAGATCGGTGATCTTTTTCAAGCTGTATGGCACCCTGTTAACAGGTTGTGGATCAATTTCGTGGGTCAGGACTAGGATTTTAAAATAGGGACTCTGAAAAAGAAAATAGGGACTATGATATTTCAGAGTGTACTCATGTGTTAGCACTGCTTTGGGAACTTTTGTCTCAATCACATTTACTTATTATAACAAGTGTATCAGGTGCCAGGCAGTAGGCTGCTGCTGCTGCTGCTGCTGCTGCTAAGTCACTTCAGTCGTGTCCGACTCTGTGTGACCCCATAGACGGCAGCCCACCAGGCTCCCCCATCCCTGGGATTCTCCAGGCAAGAATACTGGAGTGGGTTGCCATTTCCTTCTCCAGTGCATGAAAGAGAAAAGTGAAAGTGAAGTCGCTCAGTCTGTCCGACTGTTAGCGACCCCATGGACTGCAGCCCACCAGGCTACTCCGTCCATTGGATTTTCCAGGCAAGAGTACTGGGGTGGGGTGCCATTGCCTTCCCCGGGCAGTAGGCTAAGTACTTTTATTATTTTATTGAATCCTCATGACAATGGTGAGGGGTGTAGATATACTACACCCCCGTTCTTCAGCTAAGATAACCGAGATTGGCAGAGGCCGGACCTGAACTTGGCAATCTGTCCCTAGAGTCCAGGCTAGGTTAATGATATTCTATATTCCATATGCACACATGTGGTAGTGTGTGCTTGTGTGTGTGTACTCATGCTTGTAAGTCAAGTGGGTTGTGATACAAATTTATTTTAAATTGCAGATGATGGTCAGAAATGCTTGAAAGTCACTGGCTTTGCAGCCCTCGGGTCCTCTGTACCTCTAATGCTCTGATGCTGGCCCGAAGCAGCCAGCTTGGGTCACTGCCGGAGGGCAGTTTTCAGTGGCCGCGAGAGGACAGGTGAGGCACACTCAGCGGGCTGCAGGGAACCTGGCCTCACTCCTTCATGACGGGCAATAAAGTGTCTTCCCACTAAAATGCATTCACTGGGGCTGCCTTCCATCTGGAGGTGAGAAAGGCTAATTCGGCTGGATTCCCAGCCGGCGCGCCTCAACGGGACACCTCCTGGGCGCCACGGTAACAGCACACAGGCAGCATTTTTCTCCCCGGGAGCCAAAAGCACTTCTCCGACATGCCCTTATTAATCCTTCACCTTCCCCTGCTGGGTGAGCTGCTGACAGGTACCTTACAGACAGGAAAATGGAGATACCTGGGGCCCAGGTCCTGCCTGCAGCTCCTGCTGTCTCTGGCTCGGCGCGCCAGCTCCGTCTGGCAGGCAGCGCGCGAGCTCGACTCTGGCTTAGCTGAGATCCGTGCCAGCTCTGCCCGGGAGGAGCGTGGGGGCCTGCAGAGGAGGGAGGCCCTACCCAGAAGGATGGATGGGGTGCTTCCCAGGGAACAGGGAGGGTGGCCGTGATCCGTGGGCCTCATCCTGTTCAGGAGACTCTGGAGATGCTCTGGGGCCGCTGTGGGGTGGAGGCGGGACCCAGCCAGCCTTCTGCCGCACAAGGGGAAGAAGGTGGGTTCCCAGCAGCTCCCCCGCAACAGGCTCCCTCCCGAACAAATAAATGCCTTTTACAGATGTAGCTTCGAAATGAAAATGAAGTCTCTTAGCCACTGACATCTGGAGGCCAGATTCAGACATAAACCGATTACTTTATTATCATGAGCAAGGGTTTTTTTTTTTTCCCTTCCCTAAATCAACAGCCACAGTCCTCTGGCCTGAAGAGTCAGGGTCTAATTGAATTTGGGTGGGTGGTGTGTAGTTACGATTTATTTTTGAGAGACTCGGGGTGGAGGACTGAAACGATCCTTTAAAATCGACAGAGCAAATCCCTTGAGAAACTGTCCCGAGTCCAGAGGTGGCAGGGCCTGTGGTTTGAGGTCGAATAAGGTGGGGCTCAGGGCAGGCAGCGGGAGGAGGGAGGGTGGTTTTGCATGGATGGGGCTTCACCGGGGACGGCTGCCTCTCTGCCTGTCCCCATCATAGTCTGACCTCCTCCCAGGCCATCCCAGGAAGCCGGGGTCAGGAGACCATGTGAGTGAGGCCTGAAGTGGAAAGGGGGCCTTACCTGTCCAATCACAGCCCAGCACCTCCAGTCGCATCCCAATGCCTGCGGGTGACCACCTCTCTGGGTACACCCGCACGTACTGCGCCAGGACAGGGTCGAACCTCCGGATGTCAGGGGTGTCATAGTGCATATTCCCTTCAAACAACTGCAGGGGAGACAAGGCCGCTCAGCCCTTCCTGAGTGGACGCCTCTTCACTCCTCCCTTCTGCTCCTTCCTCCCCCTTCCCTCCTCGCCCCTTACATCTGGCTAGAAGTCTGCTTCAGAGTTCATCCACAGTGGTTGCACATTTCAGTCTGAGGGAGCCCCATTCTCAGACCAAGGTTTTTATTCATTTGGGAGGTCCCAGAAACATGGCAAATAGGGAGCAGATGAAAGTGGCAGTTGTTGGGTTCTGTTCTCTATCCTGGGAATGAAACTGAAAATGCAGAATTTGGCTCTGAGTGAGTTTGAAGCTGTACTTGGCTAGGGAGGAGGAAAGGGCATGTAGACTGTCTTGCCTGTTCTGAAGTTCTCCGTTTACTAGAAAAAGAAGTTCTTTCCCTGATGCTTAAAAGTCTAGATTTAGAAACTCCCAGCTTGACAATTTCAATTTAGAAAGTTCCAGGTCACCAAGAGGCTGAAGGGAAAGTGACCACCCTTTCTCTAGGCTAATGGCTATTTCTCCTGGGCACATGTTGATAATCTGAGGCTGTGTTCCCCCAACCTTGGTTTAGTAGAAGACATTCTGTCAGAATAAACCTCACCTGAGGCCACACTAAATGAAACTGATGACCGCTGGGCTTGCCTCGGCTGAAGTCACGTGGAAAAACCAACCCAGAGCACACTTGCAAAGCAGTGACTTAGGCAAAGGTGGTGCACAGGTGTGCCAGGCGCTGTGGCAGACTTTTATTTCAGAATGTGGCAGAACGCCCACAATTCCAAAAGCGGGGCACTGGCATGGGGAGAGCAGGCTCTGAGCCTGGCTAAGATCATCTCCTTTCCCAGGCCCTCAGGATGGTCAAGAAGACTCAAGGTCAGGTGTCCCTGGGAGAGCCTGTGGTCCAACTTGTGTTCCATCCACTGAAGGTTCCCGTTACCAAGCCCTGAGCCCTTTCAAGCCACTGGAATCATGAGCTGGGAGTTTACATCAGCAGTGCAAAACCTCCAGCCCAGCCCTTGCCTCTGCATTGAGAATGGAAGTGCTGGCTTAGTAAAGGGGGCCAAACAGACATGTGATACCCCTTCCTTACTAGAGGCCTTGATCTTCTGCAAAAAGTGAAGAGTTAACTTAGCAATGAGGCCTGGTGCCCAAGGCTGGTTGGGAGATTAACGTGGAAAGGGACAGGGGCATTACATCCCTCCCTTTCCTGGAGCTCCTTGGTCCCCCCTGTTCAGGGCTGACCTTTACTCCTGCAATGGCAGGAGAGTGGGCGATGCTGGCCTGCACTTCTGGCCTGGAGTTAGTTTCCTTTGACTCTTTCCAGTCTCCCTGTGAGAGGTGGGGAAGATCTAAGCAGTCAAGCCCAGCAAAATAAAAAGTTCAGCAACACTCAGAAACACACAGTTGTTTTTGGAAGTCATTCCCTAAGTTTCTATAGTTGAGCCTCCAAGAACCACATCCCCTTTGAATATCTGGCCAGTTCCAAGGAAACTTTATCTGAAAGAGGGTATTAAGAGTGTCCAAGTTATTAGCAGGGTGGTGTGGAGTAGTGGTTAGGTGTTTGTGCTCTGGAGGGAGACTTGTGTCTGAATCATGGCTCTACCACAGGTACTGTGTGACCCTGGACATGACATCAAGCCTCAGTTTTGTCATCTCTGAAATGGGAGGGACCATAAGATCTACCTTCTAGAGATGTTATAAAGATTTTCATTGTTTAGTTGCTCAGTCGTGTCTGACTCTTTGTGATCCCATGGACTGTAACCCCTCAGGCTCCTCTGTACATGGGATGTTACAGGAAAGAATACTGGAGTGGGTTGCCATTTCCTTCTCCAGAGGATCTTCCCGACCCAGGGATAGAACCCATGTCTCCTGCACTGGCAGGCCTGTTCTTTACCGTCTGAGCCACTAGGGAAGCCTGTTGTAAGGATTAAAAGGCATTTAGCAGAGGGCCTGGCACAAAGTGTCCCTCAGTTAACATTTGTTTGACTGGCTCATAGAAGTTGGTGATGACCATCTATATGGGAAATCAACACCCTGCCTGCCCCAGATCAACCGCCCTTTGTGGGGCAAGGTTAGGGAGTCCTCTGGGAATATCCTACCTTTGGCTGCTGGGTCCTGGGGTCTTGGATGTGCTCCCAGTCTTTGCCATTGAGGCTGTAGGAGACTTTGAACTTGCGCACAAACGCCCTGGCTTCCACTGCAGTGATGCTGTCTCCTCCACGGGCCCCCTGGATGATGACGCCTTTCACGGTCTTGGGCGCTCCCAGGTCCACCTGGAGCCACTCCTCTCCTGGCTGGGCCTGGGGGATCCGAGGGAACCAGCCCGAGCGGCTGCTGACCAGGCGGGCGGCACTGGGGCTCCAGAGGTACTCACGGGTGGAGGAGGCAGAGATCTGGGAGTCGGCAATGAGTCCCGAGAGCATCCCCAGCATGTTGGAGCAAGGGGCGTCTGCAGAGAAGGAGGAAGATACAAGAGGTCAGGCTGGCACCCTACTAACTGGGACCACTCCCATCAGTAGGGAGATGCCAAAGAACCTGACTGTCAAACACTGGAAGTCAACACTGACTTCTCTGTATTTCACGGTGGGATAGCACTGTGGTTAAGGGCATGGCTGAGCACCAGATTGCCTGGATTCACATTCGTTTTGTCACTTACTAGCTGTGTGACTTTGGGAAAATGACTGAAGTGCTCTGTGTTTCAGTTTCCCTAGGCCTAAAGGAGGATTAACAGTAGTACTTACTTCTTGGGGGTTGTTGCAAGGATTCCATTAGTTACTATATAAAAGTCAGTTACTGATTCCATTAGTTACTGTATGAAAAGCACAGTGCCTGGCATGGCTGAGCATCTTACGCTATTAGCCAAGGACTCTCACGTCCTTGTTGGTGACAGTCCCCACTAACCCTCCTGGGGGCAGTGAGCATAGAGGAGCTGTGCTGAGCACTGAATTGTAAGCTGGGTGTTTGTTTGCCCATCTAGATGGAACTCTTCATGGGGTTAGGTCGTTACTTCCATATGTATCATCACAGCTCTTTTCTGCCTTGCATCCTTCTCACTTGCTGTTCCCTCTACCCAAAATGCTGTTCCCCTCACTCACCATCAGACCACTCTTTACTCAGCCCAGACCTTAAGTGTCACATCCTTTGAAAGGCTGTCCCCAAACTTTTGATCAACGCTCCAAGAAGTTCCTTCAGTCAATCTCAGAGTACCTCGTGCTCTTCCTTCACATAGTTATCCCCCTACTTACATTTGTTTATTATCTGTCTTGCCCCGCAGCCTGAACGCTCTGCCATGTCAGGGGCCCTATCTGCTCATTCCCTTCTCTTTTTGATCTCCAGCTCCCAGCATGGGGTCCGGCACACAGGGGGCCTTCTATAAGTATTCATGCAGCCACTGAGAGAGTGGAGGTGGCCTGAAGACATGGTACCCAGCAAGGCTGGGTCCAGACTTTGTGTGTATTCAAGACCCACACAGGTAAAACAGAGCCTTCTATGAAGGCCACGTGCAGCAATCGTGCTTGTCGGCACAGGGCTGGAAGCGGAAGCAGAGCCCAGGACTCAGTTCGCTCTGCAACCTCACAGCGACGCCACTTTACCTGTGACGCGGCAGCCGAAGAGTTCCAGGCGGAGGGCGATGCCCGTGCGCCAGGTCTGCGGGCGGACCCTGACAAACCGTGTCAGCAGCGGCGAGTGCAGCTTGTTCAGAACCACCTCCGTGGCATCGTTGTTGGCTTGGAAGACCTGTAACATCACACGCCAGTCCATGTTATTGAAATTCCTGTGTGTAGTTGAGCCAGGCAGTCTTTGACAGAGTGGGGGAAGCTCTGTTCAATGCTAGTTCCCTTAAGCTTAAAAATAATCAGTGGGTTTGTAGTCTGGGGCTGTTTTTGAAATGCAGTGGCGGGGGCGGGGGGGGGGAAACCACGATAATTTCTCACACTGCTCTAACTTGAAAACAATGCATGGTCTTCACAAAAACTTTTGGAGGGAAGAAAAAATTTTGCCTCTGGGCCTGAGAGCAAGCAGAGGAAGGCACCATGAAAAGGAAAACGCTTTCAGAAGCCAAGAGAGAGGGGGAATAAGCAGTAGAATATCCTTTAAAAATGGAATGACAATGTCATCTTTTAGGGCTTGTGAACCTCTCTCGCTAGAGTGAACTTGACTTTCCCTCTTCCTCAGGTTTCAGCATATAGAAAGATTTGCAGGGTACTTTATCATCAGAAAGTGCATCACAATCGTTTTTGTTAGTTGCTTAGAGGTCTCCCTGCTCCATGGATGGGTGAGAAAGCACGGTCTACCCTGGTGCCCCTGTGCTGATCAACACTTTCCTGGCTCTTTCTGGTCTTTGTCGTAGGGTCAGGGTTGCAGGCAAACCCTCAGAGCCCTGCTCTGGCTTCCTCTCACTGCAGTCTCCGCCCTGTAACGAAATCCGCCCCATCCCCATCTGACTGATGCATCTCTTATGGGAGGAATGGCTGTTCCGAGTAGCTTCTGATCCAACATGGTAGGAGCAAGTCCGAGCTTACCAGATGGCCCAAATCAATAACTACCATATGGACCTTATGCTTTTTTGTGCTCTCCATTACAAAAAAGAAAAAAAGAGGAGCTGGAACAAGTGGACATGAGTTTCTCCCGGTTTCCCTTGATAAGAGTGGAGGGAAAGACTACTCACCACCACTCCTAGATCATAGCTGTCACAGCCCTAACAACCAAGTGACTGTAAATCCATTCACAGCCAACTCTGCAACAACTAGCCATTCCTCTTGGGTAGAGGGACCAGATCCTTCAGCTCATGACACCTCTAACACATGAGCTGTCTGGGCATGGACAGGCTTTGGACAAGGGGGATGGGGAAGCTAGGATGTTGGAATGCCACTGAGCCAGATGCTGCTTAAACACAATCAGGACTGAAAAACATTGCAGGAAGTAAGTGCTGTTTCCACTTGGTTGATGAAAAAACTGAGGCTCAGAGATGTCTGTCTGGATCTCAAGGCCTTGCCACGTTTTTAGACTGTAGGCTTGTGGTTCTCTCCCTTGATTCTTGTCTCTCTTACATGTGCAGTGTTTCTGTTGGTGTCAGGGGCCTTGAGATCCCCAGGCATGGGTGGAATGGAGGGAGAGCTGCTACTGAGTGGCGTGCTCCCACTGTTTCTAATCCCAACGTAGAAGGCTCTGGGAAACAGTGAAGAGCAGCACCAAGGCTTAGAGCTAATTAACAAAGTGGTCTTTGCTTCCTTAGGAACTGTAATTAGGAACTCTGCCATTTGGCCACCTTGAACCTTCTGTATTTCCCACTTGCTAAAGGTCAAACGTCAGAGCCATTAATAGCTCCCACCGATGGTGGCAGTGAAGGCTAAGAGCCATCATACCTTTTGCAACCAAATAAGGAGATGTGGTTGAAGAGAAACGGAGGGAAAGAGAGGACAAAACAGGATTCAGAGGACCACTGTATTCTGCCGAAACCCCTTGTTCCTGGTGCCGAGCCCACCTATTCCAGGGGAGCACCCCCCTCCAGCCTTGCTGTTTGCTCTGCTCCCCTGGGGAGCCTCCGTTCTGGTCCCCGGGCGCCAGTTTCCTCCTCTGCTGCATCGCTGGCTGCCGGGAGCGCCAAAGCAGGGCTGCCTGCCGCTCGCTTTCCTCCCGGCTTCCGTTTGGCTGCTTCCTGCCCGGTGACTGAGGACAAAGAAGAGCAAGAAGACAAGAAAACGGGCCACAAAAGCAGAAGGCAGGAAGTTGCGGCCAGACACTTGGGAGAAGGCCGGCAGGACGAAGGAGGTGCCTGGACCTCTGTGATCTGGTCTTGGGGAGGAACCACCAGGAGGAGGGGCAGGAGGGCGGGCAGTCCGGGCCTCGCCATGCCCGTTCCTTGGCTTCCTTGTCGCTCTGGGGAAAGAGATGGAGCAACCGAATCCAAGGGAAAGAGATGCATCAGTTCTCCTAGAATTCAGCATGAGGCAGAGGCTCTTTGTTTGTTTTTTTGTTTTCTCTTGGCAGGGCAGAAGCAAAGACAAGCCCTCTGCTTATTTCGGACGGGTGCTGTGAGCAGTGGGGGGGCCCCACTACTGACCTGCTCCCTGAGGATGGTGGTGGTGGCTGTGTGTGGCCTCCATCAGGAGATGCTAAGGAGTTCCAAGGCGGGGGGCTTGTGGGGGGGTTGATTTGCCACGTGAATATATAATTGGAGTGTTGAGCGGATTTGAACCTTAGCACAGCTGCTAATCCACAGCGTACACACCATGCTGGTACCGTTTAGAAACACAGCACGTCTTATGTGTTTTTAATATCCAATTTTATCTTATCTGACCCCTTCATTTCTCAGACAGACAACACCAGACAACCAGAAAACCAAACCTGGGCAGACACCACCAGAAAACCATTTCTTTCCTTCCTCAGTAAGGAAATGACTGTGTCTTTGGACTGTCTTGGGGAGGCTGGCTGTGTGTGGGCATGGGGAACAGGCGCGTGGGTACGTGTCTGAGGAGGGGGCTGCGCTTCCCATGGATGTGTGTGGCCACAGGCTTGGGTAAGCCTCCTGGATCTCTGCCCACAGTGGCATCCGTCAGTGAGGGAGGCAGGCACATGGGTTATCTACCTGAGGACACCTACTTGGTTCTCTAATTGACCTTCCTTCCACTATTGCTCACTCTTCTCCCACCCCTGAACCAAATGAAGGCTCTTACAATGTGACCTCAAGTAATCATTCCTGTTTCTGAGCCCAGTTTCTTCTCAGTGCCTCGTTTGCCCCTGAGCTTGTGCTTTTAAGTACCCTCTGTTCTTGGGACCCTTGGCTGATGGAATACCATCCATTTTTGGAATGTGGACAATTTTTAAAGTCTTTATTGAATTTGTTACAATACTGCTTCTGTTTTACGTTTCGGTATTTTGGCCATGAGGCATGTGGGATCCTAGCTCCCCAACCGGGGAGCGAACCTGCAGCCCTGCATTGGAAGAAGTCGTAACCACTGGATCTCCAACGTGTGCCTCTGCTCAGTAGCTCAGTGGGGTCTGTGGCCCCGCGGACTGTGGCTCCCCGGTCTCCTCTGTCCCTGGGGTGAGCTGCCATGCCCTCCTCCTCGGGCCTCCAGCGAAGTTCCCAACACCGGCTTATTTTAATAAACTTTTTATATACCTCTTACTCTGAGGTGGGCGTAGCAGAAAAAAAGTTCAAACACTGAGGCTTGAACCAGGAGCCAGACTCTGTTGTTAATTAGCTCCTGCTGTGCTTACTCACTCAGTTGTGTCCAGCTCTTTGCGATCCTAAGGACTGTAGCTGGCCAGGCTCCTCTGTCCATGGGGATTCTCTAGGCAAGAACACTGGAGTGGGTTGCCATGCCCTCCTCCAGGGGATCTTTCCAACCCCAGATTGAACCTAGGTCTCCCGCATTGCAGGCAGATTCGTTACCATCTGAGTCACCAGGGAAGCCCTCACTGTGGGCAAANCTCTGTCCATGGGGATTCTCTAGGCAAGAACACTGGAGTGGGTTGCCATGCCCTCCTCCAGGGGATCTTTCCAACCCCAGATTGAACCTAGGTCTCCCGCATTGCAGGCAGATTCGTTACCATCTGAGTCACCAGGGAAGCCCTCACTGTGGGCAAATATCTCTACCTCCCCCAGGCCTCAATTTCCTTCCCTATTAAACGAGGAGATTGTATGGGTTGATCTGTATAGTCCCTTCTGGCCCCCAGATTCTAAGGCTTGCTTCACAAGAGTTTCTCATTTAGAACTGCCCCAGCAGTGTCCACTTTCTAACAGGGCATTTTAGTTACCACTGTCCCCTGTAGCCTAAGTGCTTTTGTGGACAAATGCTGTGGATTTTCATACATTTCAAATAGTGCTGAGACTCAGGACACCTGGTGACTGTTCCACTCAGAGGGAGAATATAACTTGTTGATGTTTTGGTTCAATAACAGTTCAAATTATTAATAAACGAAGAATAATAAATAACAACACCTTAGTCCTCACATATTGCCTTGTGTCCAAAGATATCAAAGTGCAATTTATGAAAATCCATTTTTAATGAAACATTAAGCAGTTTCTATTTCTCCAGACCCAATGGATTTATAAGGACTCTATTTTTCTCCCTGCACGGCCCTATTTATAGCTGGTAAATGCTATCATATATTATACATCTTTATGACTTTCTCAATGCTTCTGTGGTTTCAGAATCACCCTTCATATGTTTTCTGATCAAATTCTCTGAGATGGATTCTTGGCTTCCAGTCGAGGCACTGCAAGGTAAGGAGTTGGCGTGCTTGGGAAATGATGCCAGGAAATTGGTTTCCCTCCCTATTCCCTGCCGACTCACTGAATCACTATAGGCAAATCAATAAACCTTAGATACCTTGATTTCTCCTTCAGGAAAATAAAGTAGATAGCAGGCTTGCAAATAGACGCTGAACTTTACCAGCCAGCCCTCCCTGCTGGCTCTAGGGCCAGCACCGCAGCCAGGACAGATGTTAGACAGGAAGCTACAGCATGAGTAACAAATAGGTCTCTGTTTAACTGGGAAAATTCAAGCCTTGAGAGCCATTAACTCTCAAGTTCCACCTCGAGGCCAAGAATTTTCAGGCCATAACTTCACAGTGAGGAGTCCACATTGCTGAAAAAACTCAGAGACTTGTCAGCGTATGGCACACCCAGATAGATGTATATAAAATGTGATGATCACATTTTAACATCTGCTTTAAAAGCTGGATGTCACAGATGGTATATGTTTCTGTTAACTAAAAAAAAAAAGTTAATATGGTTGTTTTCCCACCCAAAGGAAAACCAGAAGTATGTTCAAGGTGATCCTAGCTTTCTAAAGAGGTGGGATAGCATTGATTATGTTGTAATTACTAATGTGTGTGTGTGTGTATATGAATATATATATATACATCTGAATATATGAAGCTATGTTGCATATAAAGTTCTTCAAGTGCACTTCTGAAAACCAAGTTTGAAAAACAATTCAGGGCACGAAGTGGTTTAGATAATCCATTTGGTGCCTTGCTGAATTCTGAACATAATCCAACACTTGCCAATTGATTCTGGAGACCTTTGGTTTATTTTCAGTAAGACAGAATCCGAAACCGGCAGCACTCATGGATTTCTTGATTTGCACCTCTGGGAGAGGGGGGATTCAAGTGCACTTCTGAAAACCAAGTTTGAAAAACAATTCAGGGCACGAAGTGGTTTAGATAATCCATTTGGTGCCTTGCTGAATTCTGAACATAATCCAACACTTGCCAATTGATTCTGGAGACCTTTGGTTTATTTTCAGTAAGACAGAATCCGAAACCGGCAGCACTCATGGATTTCTTGATTTGCACCTCTGGGAGAGGGGGGCATCTGCCAATTAAATTGGCTGCTATCCAATATCCCAGTTTGGTTATTATCTACAAATCACTCTTCCGCCACCCAGAAAAAGGAAACAACATATTTCAACCATGTCTGTGAGCTCATAAGGCATGGACTATGTGAAAAGAGAAAAGTATACATATATGTGTGCGTATGTATATACATTTACATGCTAATAAGAAACATCCAGCCAGAAAGCAGCGTGTTTGGTCCCTGAGGTCATCTGTTGTTTGTCTCTCCCCCCATTTCTGGTCACAGCCACTGCTGCTTGCTGACCCCTCCCAAAGACCTCTTTGAAGAGCATGCAGTGACTCGGGCGCCACTGAGAACAGTTACTGTCTCATTGCCTACCTGGGAGTCCTCTTTGAGGGCGGATTCTCTGCCAGCCCTAAATCTCTCTCCCGTATGCTGTTCTTCTCTGCCGTCAACATCCGGGTGCCCAGGCCAGTGCAGACACTCAACCGTCTTTGAGCCTCTCGGTGGAGAGACACAGCACAGGCTCGAGGTGCTCCTGGCTGCCTAACCTTCCTCCGTCAGGCAGGCCCTTGGTCCACAGATGCAGACTCTCACTCTGGGCACTGCCTCCCACCTGACTGGGCTTCATTCATTCCATCTGCGCATGCCCGTCCCTTCATTACATATAGTGTGACCTACAGTTTACTTCTATTTTTGCTGTAAATATGTGGACGCAACTGGCTCCAGGAACTACACAGAGAGCAGAAAATTTTTCAAAGACAACACAGTGCTGGAGCCCTGAGGTAGAAACTGTGCAGGAGATCTTTTTCTCCTCCCTTTCTTTTTAAAAAATAAATATTCCTCTTCACTAATAAATGTTTCATTGCATCCAAAGTTCTCCTTTTCAATCTACTTGGCACAGACCCTCAAGGAGCAGAACAAAGCCAGCAGAGAAGAGAGGTGGCAGGAATGGAGGGCAGAGATGGGGGAAAACAGGAGCACATTTTAAACATTCTTCTCAGGGACCACCATACTGACCCATCCTCACTCAGGACCAAACGCTGGTCCTCCCTCTCCCACCTGCTTTCCCTTGCATTTTCTCTAAAATCAGCCATCGGGGCTACATAGGGAAATAAACAGTTAATCAATGAATACCATCCTGCTTAATTAATTTGTTGCACCAAACAGGCAAGCGTAGGGGTGGGGTTGGGGGCCTGCTGCACTCGGGGAAAATGATGTTAAGGTAATGGACTTTTTTTTCCTGTTTGTAAATCTTGGTCCTGACATTTCTCTCTTAAAACTCTTCCTTAAAGACTATAAATTTTTTTTTTTTTAAAGCTGCTTTCATTCTAGTGAATGTGGGAACTTAGCCAGATACAAAATCAGAAAGGATGTCTCTCTCCTGTATAAATATATATCTATGAGAGACACTGAGAAAGAGAATTTAGGGGTGGGAAGGGATGGGGGTAGGGCAAAGAAATTCCCTAACCACCAAATGCTCATTTACCACCACGATGCCCTCCTATCTCCTCCTCCTTTACTTTAGGGCTGTTTTTATCATCAGGCAGTGCTGCTGATGTGCAGGAGAAGACGGAAGAGCAGGAGCTTGTTGTGGGGTGTAGGGCAAGGAAAGCCGATTTTTTTTTCTGAGGGTGGGGGGCGGAGGTGGGTAGTATGTACACATCCCCATCTGTGTGTGCCTTGAGGGGCCCGTTAGATTTACTGCGGGATCAAGTTACCCCCATCGAGATGCCGAGCCCTGGAACACAGCATACTAACAGGATTAGGGTTTCAGGATTTGAGACAGGAAAGCATGAGGGAGGAGAGGAGCAGAGGACAGCTCAGGGATCGGGGGCTGGAGGAGAGATGGGATGCAGGAGAGTGGAATATCAGAGCCATGAGGGTGTACTCCCATGAAGGTGGGGCAGAAATAGGCATTCTACCTGGGTGGGAAGGGCCTCCAACTGAATATCTCCTGAAAGGACACTGCCACATTATTTAAGGAGGCACTTTTTAATCTCCAGGGGTGGAAAAGAGAGCAAAAAGTGTGCAGGGAATGAGGCTGCTAAATCTGCCTGCGAAGTGTACTCCTTTTCCAGAAGAAATCTCAGGAAATCACAGAGCAGGTAACCAGTGACAGCAAAGAACCTGACAATCTACCTGGCGAAGTGCTCACCCGGAGATGCTTGGGCTTTTGCCCAAGCAAAATCATAGCACCATTTCACATTTCCTGCTGTCTGCTCCATCCCACTGGCTGTGGGTCTGGAAAAGCACGAGGAATTTAGCATCAAGGCTGTAAGCGCCACGGAGGCTGGCCTCCAGTCCTGGAGACAATTCAGCACCCATGGGAGTTGGGTGAAGCCGGCCATGGGGGCCTGATGGAGAAAAGGTTCCAAGCTTATGTATGATGAAATTTTCCCTGGAGCTTCCTAAGTGGAGAGGCTAAAGGTCTGAGCTCATCCCATGGCAAATGGATAAGGGACAAACTTAATTACCATGGGCCCTCGATTCTTCTTGGTTATAATTGAGAGGGGCAGATAAACTGGGGGACTTGAATTCGGAGAGGACATCAGCCCTCTTCTGAACATACATGACCCTGGATGATACAATCATATCCATGACTTCTAAAGTTTGATGTCCATTACTAGCTGATGGTTTGAGTCATTGTCTTAGTATTATACACAATAAGTAAAATTACTATAATAAAAGGGAAAGGGAAAGCCAGTCATCCGCCAGGAGGCTTCAAAAAAAGGTATATATGTATTTTTTTAAAAACCCAAATTTTCATTGAGGGAAAATTGCATTCCTAACTGAAGCCTGAGGGGTATGGTTTATCTGTGGCAGCTCACGTACAGGCCCCATCAGATGCACGGAGAGGTCTGGATGACTTATCAGGTCCCTTCCAGACCTATGGTTTTAAGAGAGGCAGATAAATATCCCATGGGGCCTTGTTACTTTTAAAATTGATAACTTGCTTCTGCTCAAGAAGAGCTCTGTGGGTCTAATACATTAATTATATCTGCAGAGAGCCTTCCATCTATGGATCCCAAGGTGCTCTGCCTACAGCAAAAAAAAGGCACCGTTCCATTTGGGCCAGCAGAAACACTGAGGCACGGAGCTGCAAAGAGAAACCTCCAAGGTCACGCAGTGCATCATCTGAGAAGGTCTGAAGAGAGACACCACATGGTTCTAATCTTTAGCCAATTATTTGGGGGGCAGTTTGTCTTCTTAAGTTTCTGAAGGCTTCACAAAGGGTATTAAATTTCTCAGATGGCTCTCACAATGATTTGTTTTAATTTGGAAAATAAATATAGAACTGAGGATTTTTGAAGTGATCGGGAAGCGGTTTTTCGTTCTGAAGGGATGTGGCCAAAGTGACTTCATTCAAGTTACAGCTCAGGATTCTATGATGGGGCCCCAAATCCAAAATGATGAGCCTAGTGCCCTCAAAGCACAACTTGCCTTCATATCTCCACGAATGTGCACCTTTCTTGAGCTCTGGATGGAACAATGAGGAAGCCAGTTTCCCTCTGAATGCAAGATGGTGAGCCATCAGATTATGAGAAGACTGGTCTGAACTCAAAGCGTGGTGACCGGTGCCTTCCACAGGGACTCCACAGTCCCCCCAAGTCCCTGGGGCAAATCACTTTGCCCGAGAGCTTCAGTTCCACGGTCTGAAACACTGTTAAATTCTGAAGCAAATAAGCCAGTGCATGAGGGTTCTCCGAGCCCCTTGGAAGTCATCATTACATTAATAAGATTGAGCTTAGTGCACTTCTGCCACTCATTACGGGTAATTTTGAAAACTCTTGGACCCAAACCTTACCCAATCCCTGTCCTCACCCTTCCATCCTCAATCTGCCCGTCAGGACACAGGTAACACCCGATATACTTTTTCTTTTAGTCCAAATTTCTTCCAGACACATCAGAACAGCCCAGCAACACTGTGACTAAGAACAAGGTAACCAGAGTGACATCAGCCAGGGAGATGCTCACACCAAATCAGGGACCAGTGAAGTCAGAGGCTTTTGCTTAGACCTCTAAGGGCGTGGCCTGTGTCCTCCTGGCCTGACAGCAGCCTCTGTCTCACTGCTTCCAGTGCAGACTCGTAGAACCAGCATCTCAGAGGTGAGCAGGGGCCTAGCCAAGGCCTCATGCCTTCCAGCTCCTTCCATCTTTCTCCACGCCCCTCCCTTGGTCTGTGTGTACATAATTGTGCCTATAATTATAGACACACATACCAACTTTCCACTATTGTACTTACAATGCTTTGTCTGTGTTTGGGTTATTAATACAGCTGGTGAAACCAAAGGCAGTAGTTTTATGCTTGTGGTTTCTGAAGAAATATATGTGAAGCAATTTGTATAATCTAAGGGAGCGCAAAGGCTGGCTATGGGCTCTGACAGGTGGAAGAGCTCTCTGTCTTGTGGTTATGCAGTAAATATGCATAAGAAGGTCCCCCGATAGGAAAAACATAGTTTCCATTTTCTATGGCATGTGGAGTTGGATGAGGATTTGGGGATGGGCTGTACACATGACCTGTGTAACCGGGCTGCATTTTGCCTGGAGGATCCTTGCAATATCCCTAGCGACAGGGTAATGCCTTTCTTATCCGTAGCCTCACCATTAACTATTGGATGGAAAGGCCTAAGAAGAGGCTGCTTCCAGGCTGCGGGAGGTTGGAAAAGAGCTCTTCAGTCAGTCCCCCTCACTTCCTAGCCTCAAGGAAGTGTTCTTCCCATGGGCTCAGGCCTTGCCTTAGCCCAGTCTGGATTCAAACTGTTGACAGTGTTTTGCAAGGGACTAGCATAGCCATCCCCCACCACCCTGAGTGCTCATTCATCTTGTTTTCCTCCAACTTCCCCAATTCCCTGGCCTTTGGTATACCACAATGGTGTTGACAGAGACCAGGGAATTGAAATCAAGTCCCCACATTTCTGCCCCAAACGTCACCATTGCCTCCTTGCACACCCTGTGCACTGGGTCCCATCTGCACCCCCTCCCAACTGCCCACAGAGCAGAGCCCACTGCTGCCTCCACCTCTGCTGGGCTTTGCTCACAGGTCCTGCTGGCTGAATTCTGCTTTTGAGTCCACTTAGCACCAGTGTGCTTGGCACGGTGCCCACCATCCAGCGGCTACAAAAGGAAACAGTGGTAGTGTCCTGGGTCGACGAAGCCTTTCCCCACACTGCCCACCCCGGTTCCCTCCTCACCCCACCTCCCCTTCATGGCATCAAATCAAACTGCAGCAGACTTGATAAATCTATTTGGCATGGTTCACTCAACTATTTCAGCCCGAGCAGCCAGAGAGCTGTGCTGGCACACCATGGACGGTGCGGAACCTGCACATTAAATACAGGCGTCTGGGAGCAGACCCGATAATGAAGCGGCAGCAGAAATCATCCATGGACTTGAGGACCCGGAGGTCTCCTCCCTTGCCCACCACACCCGAGGGGGGACAAGGGAGCCCAGGAGGGGGCAATGCTTGATTGGCAGCCTTTCTATTCTTTTGCCTCCTTCTAGGTACCAAGAAGGAAATTACCCTGTGGTTTCTAGGGAAAGAAATTTAGTCATGGGTGAGAAGAGGAGGCAAAGGAGAGAGAGAGAGAGAGAGAAAACAAAAGAGATGAGAATGTATCCGGTATGAAAAAGTGGAGAAGAATGGTTCTAAAGGAGTCCAGAAAGCTACATTTAATTCTCAGGAATATCTTCCCTGCAGAACCAATACCAGGGATAAAGCCGGGGAGGACAGCAGTCTATCAAAATGTGCAGTGCTAAGGTATTTCCAAAAGCAGATTTCCTACAAATGGTGTTTTAAATAGCATCCCAGTCCATCTGCGTGCTTTTAAAATCAGCTTATGCTACAGTATCCCTCTGGCCAGCGCTGCTTAGTCATTGAGCCTGGACAGGGAGGTGGTCAGGGGAACCTCTTCCTCCTCCCCCGTACCCACCCCAAGCCAGCTGCTGGCCCTTGCCTGCCTGGCTGAATTTCTGGGTTCTAGCAGTTTCTTATGGAAAAGGGAGGGTGGAAAGAGAGGGCATGAGAAGGAGCAGGCTGAGATGAGGACTTCGTCCACAGAGCTCCCAGCACCCCATGCCGACTCTGGCTTGCTGTGTCCAAGTCACATTTAACTCTCCCCGAAACAAAAGCAGGCAATGAGAAACCAGACCTGCTCAACACATCAAGATGCGGAAGTCTTTCCATTGCTAAGTCTCTCACTTTCTTTATCTGTGAAATGGGGAGTGTGTGTGTGTGTGAGAGAGAGAGGCCTGGTAATATCTAGAAGCCATGATTTCAGATGAACGGTGCCATGTTACTATGGCGATCTTAATTTTTAAAAATCCACTCCTTTAAAAACTCACATTTCCCGAGTGAAGCAGTGCCAACATTATAGTTTGGGATTTTCTGGGCCCAAGGTTTCCTGTCACAACAGCAAGAGCAAGCTGCCTTGGGGCAGTGACGCAGGCTGAGGGCACCTTGTTTGGAAAAGACCTTCGGCCTCTCAAGGTTGGGCCACCTGTGTACACTTTTGATAACTCACAACCTGACAGACAGGAAGAGAGACACTCTTCCTCACTCCTCAGTTCCGTTCAGAGAAGGATGAGTGTTCTCCTTTGAGACTCAAGAGTCAGCCCACAAAGAACAGTGTTCCTGCCCTGCCCAGGTGAGACCACTGGCCATTTGCAATAAGCCTTTCCATGCACTGAGTCTACCTCATAACCAGTATGTACATTGCCAGCGCCAGCTGCAGACCTGTTCACTGCCAGAATGCCACGTGTTGTAAGAAAGCTGAGACCAGACATTTATCCATATATACAACAAAATCACCCATGAGGACATGCCTGTGGGAGCCCCAGACGCTGAAGGCACCAGCCTTGCAGATTCAACGCCTTACTGCCAAGCATGACTGCCAGTTCAGATCTCATCTCCGACAAACTGAATTTCTCCTCATTATTTTTTGTCCTCTTTTTCCTTCGGGACATTGTGATTCCCTCTTGGGATCTGTGCCCTTTTATTTCCAGACCTCGGTAACTCCCCGAACTGCAGTTTCATGGGGTTTTGTGACAACGCAGTATGTGGAAGGGACTCAGGCCATCAATGCTCAATGAATCCTGCACAGGGAGACACGGGCCAGGAACACATTCTCTCCTTCATTTGTAGTCAGAGAGCACTCTGCAAGCTCTTTCTCTCTCTGCTGTATAAGACACGACAGCAGCCAGGCTGTCGGAGAAAATGGTGTCTTCCAATCACTTTAGCATAAGAAAGAATATTTCCAGGGCCAGTGTCTCCGGTGCCTCCATCAATTACTGGAGCCCTGGGGAACAAGGCTGCTTTGTCCATGGGGGGTGGGTTTGCAGCCCCGCATGAGCCACCGCTCCTGCTCCGCCCTG
Organism: Oreotragus oreotragus; assembly: GCA_006410675.1. NCBI lineage: Eukaryota > Metazoa > Chordata > Mammalia > Artiodactyla > Bovidae > Oreotragus > Oreotragus oreotragus. Next base: position 232,017 of record SJYX01009415.1, read on the forward strand.
TGTGCCCCTGGGGTGGGGCCATGGGTTTACCTTGTGGTTCTTGCCGTGCCGGTACACCATCCAGTCCTCACCGTTAGTGCTCACTTCCAGCTTGTAGGATTTGACAAAATAGCCATTCTGAGTTTCCCTGGAAATCGCTCCCTGCGTTGCAATGGCTGTGAGCACAGTTAGAAAGCGTAGGTCCACCTAAAGAAGAAAGGCGAAGAAGGATGGGTGTCTTGACTCCCCACACAGGGCAGCATCTGGGCTTTCCTTCATAGGACACCATTGCAGTCGTTGACCCCCAACCCGTGTCTGTGATTCACTCACAGGTATTGGTGGTCAGTATCTGTCTGCCTCCATTAGAGAGTTAAACTCGACATATTCAAACTACACTGGACACCTCTGAAATTGTAACTTGAATTTTCTTTTTTTTTTTTTTTTCTGTTTTTTTTTTTTGCAAATTTGAACAGATAGGATGACTATTTATCTTAAAGGAATCATTGAACATCTAGAACTATGACCCCTTTTTACTTAACCACGACCTGCCTTGGATAGTGAAAGCGGATGCTGTTTTACAGGAACAATGGCTAAATCCAATCCTCTCCACTCTGATCCAGCCTAGCTGCCAAAGTCTCAGCTCAGCGATGTTTCTCCTCCCCTCAGTCCCTCACTCCATTGTGTATTTAGTCGCTTGGGTCACCAAGGGGTCAAAAGGCATGTAGAGTCTGCCCAAGCAATTAGGCTTATGGACCAAGTGCTGACCTTTTGTCCGACAAGGAGGATGGCCAACATTTTGAGCCACCTTCCCTTCCACAACACCAAACCCATTTGGAAATTGCTAGGTGTCATTTGCAGGCCACAGTGTTCCTTAACAGCAATCTCCCTGTGATCAAAATTGAGCCAGCACGCCCTGGTAAAATTTGATTCATTAAGCATTTATTAGCTACTTAATATGTGCTCAGCATGATTAAGTGTTCTAAGGAAGTACATTGTGCTGTATATGTGTATGATAAACAAGTGGAGAGCAATAGGAGAAAGTATATGACTAGGACTCAAAACAAGGACTACAGTCAACGGAATGCTGGCTGTCAGTAAGAAGTTTCTGGAAGCTTTGCTAGATGAGAAGGATTATTGGAGAGGAAGAGAAGAGAGTGACAGATGGCCTTAGGGTTGGGCTGTTACAGCTCATTCTGTGGAATGCTTTGGAAGTTTCTAAGGGGTCTTTCTCCCTTTCCTGTTGTCTGCTGAGTTAACGTCCTTCTCAGAGCAAAGACTGCTAGGACAGGCTAGCATCAGAGCTAGGACAGGCTTATCAGCAGGTCACAAGGCTACCTGCTATGTGTCATGAAAGCAGTCCTTGCCCTAGCACAGAACTAGAGGCTTGCCCTCCCCTGGAGACCAGCACTGGACCCGTGTGTAGAGCAAGGGAGGATTACTCCACAAAACCTGCATGTCTTATTCAGAAGGAAAGCAAACAATAGTCTGCAAAAAATGCTGCAGGGCATCCACGCGATTGGAATTTCATTCCTGGTAGTGATAATTTCCCACGTGGTCTCCTGATGGCTATCGGCAAAACCTTCCTAGCAGGGCTCCTTCCAAACAGCAGAGATCACAAAAGGTTGCCATGCTTCTCAGCCAGCCTGCCCTTAGGAAAAATGCCCCCTATGTCCTGATGCCTCCCTCTGCCAAGAATGAGGACGCTCTGGAACTGTTTATAGAAGTTGCTTGGATATCTACAGTGAAAGAGCAAACACCCTCCCAGCCCAGCAAGTCCACCAGGGCCTGGTAATCTTCACAAGGGCAAGGCAGTGTCCATTTCATCCTGGCGCTTAGCACAGGGCCTGGTGCTGTGTTTGTGCCTAGAATATGGATTTCCTAGGATGGGTGGATGAGAGTCTCAATTATGTTATGCTTATTTTCTTCATGTCCTTTGTCGACTCTAGTGAAGGAGCCAGCTGCCTCACCCACTGAAGCACACACACCCTGTACAGCCTCTGAGTCAGTACCTGGAGATACTCCTTGCTGGAGTCCAAGTTGGGTGTCCAGCCATTGTCGTCACCATGGAGCCGGCTTTGCTGAGGTGTCCACCTCCCATCAGAGTACGTAGATGAGGCGCTGATCTGTTCATTAGCAATCCGGCCAGACTCCATTCCCAGAGGGACATTGCACTGAAAGTCTGGCGGGTAGAGATGGTCAAGGGCAGAGGTTAGGTCTCTAAGCCTTAAACCCCCGAGATCCCCAAAATGCTGCTCCCTTCAAGGGGTGAGTCCTTTCAGGCATTCCTTCATCTTAAAGACCTAATTCTACGCTCACATTTTACAAACAACGATGCCAAGTCATAGCTTGACAGCCCCTCTTGGTCTGAAAGGAACTAAATTTGACCTAAAAGAAATTGGGCTGTGGATAAGTAAGAATCATCATAGAAATTAAAAATACAATCTAAAGCTCAAGAACTGTTAGTGCTGCAGGCTACGGATGCTCACAAACTCCAGATGCACCATTATTGAAATAACAGGTAAACATGTGATAGACTTGGGTGGGCTGATACAGCGTGGGAAGCCTGCTTTATTAATAAACACCCAGGAGGCACTTTTGCTTCTTTCTTTTACTCAACTGTCTCATGAATTCTGGCACCGAAGACAGACATTGCAAAGCAATAAATACCTGTCTTTGGGAGTCCTCTCTGTGCGTACATGCGTGTCATTCTATATTAGCCTGCACCACCTGTCTGGGCAGCTGGGCTCAGAAGTCACTTCCTCTGGCCTTGTGCTGTCAGATTAATTGCTGTCCTTCCCATGATCCCACAGACACTGGTCAATATGTGTGTGTGTGTATGTCAGATAAGGACCAGCAACCTCTCTCAGGTATCAAACCTACTCTGTCGCTTGGTGACCACACTGACCACCTGCAATACTTGGTTAACTCACAGTACGGTTTCTTGTCTCTCAACCTTCATGAGCTCTTTGAAGAAAAAACAAAACCCAGAATGAAACCCGTCCCTTGGCCAGGCTGCCGTGTTGTAAACTGTCAACAGCCATGGCAGGATTCGCCCAGCTCCAATCATCCTCAAAGTGTGCCTCTGGTCATTCACGTGATCGTTCAGGTTTCTCAGGGAAAATGACAGCACATCTGAAGTCCACGTCCAAGAGGAACTGATTTAAAGATACAGCTCAGAGCAAGAGACTGATGGTCTGGATGGCAAGGTCCATGACTGCTGGGGGCTGGACTAGATTGTCTATGCTTTTCACAGTGCCCGTTACACAGCAGAAGCTCAAAAAACTGTGTTTATTGGCAGAACAAAGTGAAAATCCAGCAGTGTACCAGCCTAGTGAGAGAAACTCTAGTCAGGCCCAGAGAGATTTCATGTTAAAACATATGTGTATAGAGAGAGGTTTAGAATTTCTGCATTTCTGAGACTTCCCTGTCTGTCCAGTGGTTAGGGCTCTGAGCTTCCAGTGCAGGGGGCGTGGGTTCAATCCTTGGCTGGGGAACTAGGATCCCGCATGCGCAGTGCGACCAAAAAAAAAAAAAATTCTATTTTTCTGACAATGGTCACTGAGACTTGGAGAGTGAGGAAAATGACCCCAGACTGAAAGAAAAGCACATGCATCTGTGTTAAGTTGCTTCCGTTGTGTCTGACTCTTTGCGACCCCAGGGACTGTACCCCACCAGGCTCCCCTGTCCATGGGATTCTGCAGGCAAGAAGACTGGAGTGGGTTGCTATTCCCTTCTCCAGGGGATCTTCCTGACCCTGGGAATGAATGCACATCTCCTGCATCTCCTGCAGGTGGATTCTTTACCACTAGCACCACCTGGGAAACCCCCCAACACAGCACATGGGGGACTCACTATAGATATCTTAAGTACTCTCCCTTTCATTCTGAGACTTGAGATGGTCCTGTGACTTTCCCTGGGAATAACTAATTCTTGGTATACATACTTTTTTTTTAAAGAAATGAGCACCCAGACTGACATTTATTCTATTTTCTTTCATCTCTGCCCAGCAAGAAGCTACAGCTCTCTTCCCTTGAGGTCCGACTTCCCCCCTCCTTCTTTTGCAGAGGTCACCCTCACAGCCCCCATGGGAGGACAGGTCAGAGCTTCCCAGCCAGCCACTCACTCTCCAGCGGCTCTTGATGGACCAGGTAGTAACGTGCAGAGAAGCCGTCCTTGGCTACCGCCATGTCCGTGTGAAAGGTCAGAGAGAGGATCCCCGTGGCCGAACGGAGTTCAGAAGGTGTTTTGGTCCCACAGTACTTGCCAATCAGGGGTCCAACTGGGCAGGAAGGACAAAGAGAGGTCACAGACATGAACACGCCAGACCCCAATCTCCATACATTCTCCCTTCCCATAATTCCAAGCCATTCAACAGAGCATCACTTGGGATGCCTTGGCACAAAACAACCAGAGATACAGTTTCAGAACAATGCCTAATATTTTTTTCCTGCACATTAAACCGTATTTTCACTGACCTGGCTTCATTCTGTTTTCACAGCCCTGCGAGATGGGCTGGAAAGGTATCATTATAATGCTTGTTCCACAGAGGAAGAAATTGAGGTTTGGAGAGGGCACATGACTGTTCATTGTGCATACAGCCAGGAAATAGCAGAGCGGGGACTCCAACACATTTCCTGACTAAATCTTATGCTTGTCTGAGGAAATGAAATTGCTTAGACATCAAGTATCCCTTACAGCGCAAAATACTTAGGATGATGATAGAAGTGAAAGATGAGTTTCCTCACCGATACTATGTACCCAAGACTCATGCTGGTCTCTACATGAGAAGCACAGGTTCCTCTTGGCTTTGGGGGATGAAGTTTTTTTTAACATCCATGACTACAGTTAGTTGCTGCTACTGCTAAGTCACTTCAGTCGTGTCCGACTCTGTGTGACCCCAGAGACGGCAGCCCACCAGGCTCCCCCATCCCTGGGATTCTCCAGGCAAGAATACTGGAGTGGGTTGCCATTTCCTTCTCCAATGCATGAAAGAGAAAAGTGAAAGTGAAGTCGCTCAGTCTGTCCGACTGTTAGCGACCCCATGGACTGCAGCCCACCAGGCTACTCCGTCCATTGGATTTCCAGGCAAGAGTACTGGGGTAGTTAGTTAGTTAGTTAGTGTTAGTTGCCCAGCTGGGTCCGACTCTTTGCCACCCCATGGACTGTAGCCTGCCAGGCTTCTCTGTCCATCGAATTCTCCAGGCAAGAATACTGGAGTGGGTTGCCATTCCCTTCTCCAGGGGATCTTCTTGACCCAGGGAGCAAACCTGGGGCTTCCACATTGCAGGCAGATTCTTTACCGTCTGAGCCACCAGGGAAGCCTGTGACTATATAAATGGTAATAAAATTATAGTAATTATAATGATGATAATAGCAGCTAATTTAAACAGATATTAATAAGACACAGAAAGGTTAAGTAACTTGCTCAAGGTTGCAGAGCTGCTAAGATCAGAGCCACAGTTCAGACTTAGTCTGGCTCTAGAGTCCTATTTGGATATAGAGAGTGGTCACTGAGTCACTTTCTATGGAGCAGAAGAAAATATGACCTGTAGGTTTCCTCATCCTCATCCAAGTATCTACTCAGTCTCCTCCTACGCTTAGTCACTCAGTTGTGTCTGACTCTTTGCGACCCCGTGGACTCTAGCCTGCCAGGCTCCTCTGTCCATGGGGATCCTCCAGGCAAGAATACTGGAGTGGGTTGCCATGCCTTCCTCCAGTCTCCTATCCTTCTGCAAAGAAGTATCCCCAAGCGAGGAAACTGCCTTTCCACAGTTTTTCTGAAGTCATCCTTGGTGAAGGATAAGAGAAAGTCATCATGGGTCACAGATAAACTCTGAGGAGCTTTAACATCTTTGTTTTTTATTGCCACTAAAGCAATTAACAGGCAATGAAGCTACTGGGAAGGGCCTGGTGAGGCGCCATCACTCACCATGGGGGATGCCATCCCAGATGTCCAGCCAATCGTATTTGCAGTCTCCCTCTCCCACCTGCAAAGGGTCATGCTCCAGGTCAAAGGTCAAGAACTGCAGGATGATCTCCATCTTGGGTTTGGCCAGGATGGTGAAAGTACAGTCCAAGTTGTGCGGGTACTTGTCGGGAAACCCGGGGGACTCGATGGTCCCATTGGGGCTCGTGAAGTTCTTTGAACAATCTTCGGAGCCTGTAGGTGAAAGACAAGCAGCGCCTTAAGAGAGTGGAAGAGGATGCCTTTCTCTGTAGTGTCTGTCACGCGGGTTATTTAAATGTTTGGGCCCAAGTTTCCTTACTCAAGAAGTTTTTGTTTCCACTGGAGTGGCCCTTGAAGAAACATACTTTTCACATTCACATTTCAAGCCCTTAAGCCAGACCATCTTTAGGGGAGAAACTAGGGAGGCGAGCAGGCTTGCTCTACATATTAGAGTAGAGCAGCAATTATGGATTTGGGAGGAGGGGTGGTGTAGAAAGAAGCATGTGTGAGAGACAGAGAGAGAGGGAGAGAGAAAGATGGATTCCCTTGAAAAGAGGAACAGAGTCTCCTTTCTCAGTTACTCAGCTGCTTGCTCCAGAAATGTAAGTTATTTCAATCCTTAAGGAAGGCTTGCTGATTGCCAGCAGGGGAAACAATGTGACCCCTTATTTACTGCTGACCTCAACACTAGCCCCTATTGTACCAGAGCCAACTTGGTGCCCCCGTCTCCCTCCAAGATCCAAGGTGCCTCAGGGGAGGGGCAAAGGGGAGCTCGGGTCTCATTCATGTCATGACTATATTAAAACGAGCGGCTCTGTAGTGCCCAGACAATGAACAATTGAGGTTTGCAGCCGGTGGATCACAGCAGGGTTTGGGGATGTTAAAGGCCACTCCTGAGGAAAGTTTGGAAAAAATGTGGCAGTGCATTGGCATTTGGACGGCTTTTGGCTCTTTTGTGATGGGGATGGCCTTGTTTCTCCCCCAAGCTCTTGTGTCTGCTTTCTCAGGACTGATGGAGGCGTCTTATTAAATGCCACACACATTCGCCTCCCAGTGCAGGCTTGGACCTCAATGGGAGCTCGTAAAAGGATTACAGCTACCCTCTCCCCTAAAGCCTCTAGGTGGAGTCACATTAAAAGGGCCCTCACGTGCTGTAACCCAGCCACCATTTGCCAGGGCGGGCCTGGGACAGTCCCAGGACAGGAGCAGGGCCCAGGGAGCTGCTTGGAGCCAGGAGCTTTGCAAATTAATGTGATGAATGTAAATGCTGCATAATTAGAATTGATTTCATTATGTTCTGATTTTAAAATTTTAAAAAGGAGCACGATTTATGAGGAGACTAACAGGCACTCTAAGCATGAAGGAAAAAAACAGAGAAATACTAGATAAACCAGGTGTTTACTGGCAGGAAGTGTCCTCTGGGGATCCCACTGAAATATAACTGTGTGATGTCAATACGCTGATCCTAGCCCGCAGCGATGTCTTTATCCGTGGCTCCTGCTGCAGCCCCTCTGCGAGTTTTTTTATTGATGACGGCTTTCTGGAAAGCGGCAAATGTCTGACTTGGAAAAGGCGCCATGCAAATAATTGGGGAAGGGGGAGGGGAACTTTCTTTAGCATCAGACAGGAGGTTCCAAAATCCCTACCCACCTGTCCATTACCTCTGCCCTTCCAGCCAGCACTGTGCCTTGGCAGGGTGGGAACCCAGGACACCTGGGGTGAGAGTTAATCTTTTCAGGATTCTTCTGAGGCTCTCTAATGTGGCATCCCAGAAGCTCTGCACTCCATCATTCAGAGGCAAGCTGGTCCAGGGAGCAGCAAGGCCAGGAGGCAGCAGCTGAGATGACCTTTCCCCCAGTTTGTTTACCACGGTATTCCCAGCTTTGTTTACCATCAGGACCCCAGCTTCTGAGGGCCTCCTCAGTGGTTCAGGATGAGGCAGTTTAGGAAGGCCAAGCCAGCTGGCAGGCCTTCAGGGGGCCGAGAGGAATTTTCAAAAGGTTAGCATTTATGGCTGCTGGGCCACTTCGCCAGAGGAAATTAACTCTATTCACAAGTTGCTTCCAGAACTAGGAAAGGCCTCCTGAAAATCCCTCCTAGAGTGCCCTGTTGTCGTTCCTCTCTCAGGCAAGGGGAGCCCCACCCCCTAGGCATGGGAATTTATAGTGGACTCTTTCTTTGGTCCCTGTCATCTGTAAGGGACACAAAGGACACTGAGAAAGCCCCAGGAGGCCTGGAGAATGGAAGATCCTAAAGCACCCACAGCTTCCGAGGTTCTGTGGTCCTGTAATGGAGAGAATTTTTCAATTTGAAGTCCTTACGCAAAAAGAAAAAAAAAGTGTGTATCTCTGACTCTCTGACATATGGCTACGTCTGTCTGTGTTCTGAGTCGTGTTAGACTCTACAACCCCATGGACTAGACCATCAGGCTCCTCCGTCCATGGAATTTTCTAGACAAGAATACTAGAGTGGGTTGCCATTTTCACCTCCTGGGGATCTTAGGGGTTGAACCCACATCTCTTGTGTCTTCTGCATTGGCAGGCAGATTCTTCAGCACTGAGCAACTTGGAAAGCATGGGTGTATCCTATGGCTGAAGCTCCAGTACTTTGACTACCTGATGCGAAGAGCCAACTCATTGGAAAAGACCCTGATGCTGGGAAAGATTGAAGGCAAAAGGAGAAGGGAGGGGCAGAGGATGAGATGGTTAGACAGCATCACCAACTCAACAAACATGAATCTGAGCAAACCTCGGGAAATTGTGAAGGACAGGGAAGCCTGGTGTGCTGCAGTCTATGAGGTTGCAAAGAGTCAGACATGACTTAGCGACTGAATAACATCAACAAATCCTGTGGCTTATTTTGAATGAGGGAGAAAAACAGTTTTATCCTCTTTATGCAGAAAAATCAAGCCTGTCCATTACAATCATTCATCCATTTATAATGGCACCATCTTGCTGTTTAGGTGAAGGTGAAGTCGCTCAGTCGTGTCCGACTCTTTGCGACCCCGTGGGCTGTAACCTACTAGGCTTCTCTGTCCATGGGATTCTCCAGGCAAGAATACTGGAGTGGATTGCCATTTCCTTCTCCAGGGGATCTTCCCGACCCAGGGATCGAACCCGGGTCTCCCGCATTGGAGGCAGACGCTTTAACTTCTGAGCCACCAGGGAAGGGAAGTCCCCATCTTACTGTTTGGACTATGGTTATTGTCAGAAAGTAGGCAGCCGAATATCGAATGTGGAGAAGAGATCTCAGGAAAGGTGACTCTCCCTGGGGCAAGAGTTGAGTCTTGCAGATACCTACCTAAACCAAGATGCTTTTCTGCAATGTGCTAAATGAATTAAAAATTAAGAAAATAGCTCAGTCAATAGATACTCAAGTTCATGCAATGGTAAGATTGTCCATAGTAGCTAGGGAATTTTGCTGCCATGAATGATTTCATACCAAAGGACTCTGGTATGAAAAATGCCCATCCTGTGGTTTTTCACTGTAAATTGTATAATAACTCTGCAAGCGGAAGAAGAATCTGCAAGCACAAGGCTGTTGAAAACATGGTGCATTTATCCAAAATTGAGCTGGGTCTAACCACAAAAGGTAAATCCAGTTCTTCAATTGAAGAAGAGTAGGGGGCACCCCAGGTTTTCTCTGTTTGTGGATAAAGTGAGATTTCAGTTTCTAAAATTTCACTGGGCCCCAGGAAAGAAAACTTGATCTTGCACCTTGGTCAGAAGGCAATCAGGAAACAAACATACAAAACCCCATGTTGTCCAGTGATTCCGTTTCCAACGTTACTTTTTAAATTATTTTAAAATTCCTTTCTCTGTTATGCTTATGATTTAGTGCTTTGGGATCACTTAAGTCAGCAAGTTGTTTGTTTAACCCTTTTGTATGTGGACATACATAGACTCTTTCATAAACCACTTCATTCAGAGCAGACATGAACCTCCCCCTCCAGCCTCTTGGTCCCATCAGTACCAAATTGTGGGTTTATTTCTGTCGGTATAACAGCAACAGAGCCCTGTCTGGGTGATGTGCGGTCGAAGGCTTCCTGAGTCCTCGGCACAGTTGCGTATCTGTGTTTACACTTCCCCCTTCTCTCTCTTTATGAATCTGACTAGCAAACACAACTGTGTTTGTTTGGATTTCTTCAGCATGTTCATGCGTTTCTTTCATGTTCTGTGGATGACGTAACTTTGTGTATTTTCTCTCAGGGCTCCAACAGTGGAGATCTGGGTGAGGGACCTGGAAGAATGCTCATCTTCCTAAACTTCTCAGTTTTGAATTTGGCACAGCTGCCCCCCACCCCTGTACCTGTGTATGCGTTATTGAGGATAAGTCCTCTTTCCAATGGGCATGATAGCACGTGTGAATGGCTCCGGGGCCGCTGGGCTCTCACCTTCTTTCTTACAGTCCCCAGAAGAATGATTGCTATTGGCAGGGCTGTTATCTCCTGTTGTTGCAGTAATCTCTTTCTTCCTTCCTAGGCAATCCCCATTCTTAAAGTAGACTGTTCCAATTCCCCACGCCCAAGACACCTTCTTGGCTGCCTTTTTTCTTTTTAGGCAGTCCACAGACTTGCTGCCTCATTCAAAATCCTACATCAGCCTACCCTCAAAACAGCAATGCTGAGTTATGATGATCTCTGTGTATTTTGTCTGTTAATATCAACCCTTCAAATTTGCATGACGGATAGAGCTATCAGGGGCTTCCCTGGTGGCTCTGTGGTAAAGAATCTGCCTGTAAAGCAGAAAATGGGTTTGATCCCTGGATCAGGAAGATCTCCTGGAGGAGGGCATGGCAACCCACTCCAGTATCCTTGCCTGGAGAATCCCATGGACAGAGGAGCCTGGAGGACTACAGTCCATAGGGTCACAAAGAATTGGGCCCAACTGAATAACTTAGCAGGCAGGCAGGAAGGCATAGAGCTAACATTCACGTTTTTATGTTGATTTCTGGAGGATGTGGTACCGTCCTTTGTGAAATACTAAGCTGGGAAGTATGAAACAGATTTGAGCTGTAATGGTCCTCCCCATTCTTGCTCTGACTTCCAGTGGCCAGCTCTCTGGAAGCCTTTGCTTGGAGCAGCTTTCATGGTCAACCCAGTAGGGCTGAGTGGCAGCTTTCGCACTGGGGACCTAGCTATCTAAAGGAATTCCCAGATCCCCCGCTGTCCGAGCCACTAGATGGGTTCCTCATTTTCATATCCAGAGCATGTTCTTCTTTGAAATTAATTTTTATTGGAGCTTAGCTGCTTTACAATGTGTGTTAGTTTCTATTGTACAGCAAAATGAATCAGCCATACATACACCTATATCCCCTCCGTTTTGGACTGCCATCCCATTCAGGTCACCACAGTGCATTAAGTACAAATCCATAGCGTGTTATATATGTGTGCTAAGTCACTTCAGTCATGTGCGACTCTGTACGACCCCACGGACTGTAGCCCGCCAGGCTCCGCTGTCCGTGGGATTCTCCAGGCAAGAATGCTGGAGCGGGTTGCCATGCCCTCCTCCAGGGGCTCTTTCACACCAGGGACGGAACCCATGTCTCCTGCACTGGCAGGCGGGTTCCTGACCACTAGTGCCACCTAGGAAGCGTCCATAGCATGTTACTCACCTTGATACTTACTCACTCTGCCTCATATTATAGTTTATATACCTTTCAAGTTATGTATCTATTTACACATAGTCACTCAATAACATCAACTGTGTGCCTGTTATGGGCTGTCTCCCCCAGCAGAAGAGCACCAACGCCCATTTCCTTCCTTCTCTCTTCTATCTCCCCACTGCTCCCCAGCAGATGATGGCATAAATGAACGGTCCATTGCTGCTGGGGGCACTAACTAATCTGAATCTCGCAGAGGACTCAACGGAACGTGGATAAGCCTATCTGCAAGTCTCGCGCCAGTCCCGAGCCACCCGACACACGGATCGTCAGTCCCCATGACATCAAGTACTCGGGAGCAGGACCACCCACAGCACCTTCTCAGGACTTGTGCCCTGGGACAGTCCAGCTCCCACTCTGGCTCCACACTGTTCCTTCAGCCCCACCCCTTTCCTGGGTCCTACGATCTTGTTCTCAGGCAGACAAATTGGGCAAATATTTAGACAGAGTGGATATAAAAAGTGCTTTCAGCAGCTACCACTTCCTTTCAAGAATTGTTTGGCGAAAAAGAAAATATATATGAATAGTTCCCCTCACACTGAACTCAACAGGCGCCGGGCTTTGGGCTCCTTGATGACAAGGCTGACAGCTTCCCCTTTCAGCAGACTCTGCCCACGAGTTATAAAACATGGGCTGCTGGAGAGGGAAACATAGTCCTGGATGGGGCAGCAGCCCCCGAGGTGGGGGGATGGGCAGGGGGGTTGGGGAGAACTGGAGGACAGGCTTCACTTAGACTCAAGTTAATGAGCTTACACATCGGAGGGAAGCTGCTCTGAGCGCTTCCGTGGAGATGCTGAACTAGCGTCTTGTGAATCAAAGTTGTCTCGACTCTAGGGAGAGTAAGCATTAGCCCATATTCTCAGGGTCTAAAAGTAATCTAAGGGGGACCTAATGGAAAGCAAGCGGTCAACTTAAAAGTTCTCTGCTTCTCCTTCTGCTATCTTTTTCAGGGAGTCAGTTTCTTCAGCACTTAGGAAGTGGGGGGTTCAATGGATAGCCGTGATACAGTGGATCAGCAGGGGGAATTTCTAGGAGTCATATTTGGATCTAAAATTACTGCATGATCCCATTGGTGGTGGGGTCACAGTAAGATTTTTAGAGACTCCAAACACTGAAAAGATTAAGTCCTTCCTCCCCATGTGGTTCTAAAGAAAGGGTATTTAAATTATGAAGTAATTCAGAGGAAGTTCAACCAAGTTTTGCTTTCACCATGAAGATTACTGTGGTTAAACACACACACTGCTGCTGCTACTGCTGCTAAGTCACTTCAGTCGTGTTTGACTCTGTGTGACCCCATAGACGGCAGCCCACCAGGCTCCCCCATCCCTGGGATTCTCCAGGCAAGAACACTGGAGTGGGTTGCCATTTCCTCCTCCAATGCATAAAAGTGAAAAGTGAAAGGGAAGTCACTCAGTCCTGTCCGACTCTTAGCGACCCCATGGACTGCAGCCCACCAGGCTCCTCCGTCCATTGGATTTCCAGGCAAGAGTACTGGAGTGGGTGCCATCGCCTTCTCCACATACACACACACACACACATACACACACACACACACATCAGATTTTTTCCAAATGTGTTTTTCTACGTAATAGATATCCCTACTCTTTTGTTGTCACAAACAGCCAAACACTAACCCTGCAGTCTGCCCTCTTAAATTGGCTGGAAGCTTAAATGGGCTTTTCAACTTAGTCTCCAGGCTCACCTTGAACACTCTTCGCTCCATCAACTCTCTCAGGCTGGATAAAACTGGAACCCTGACCACGTAGGTCAACCCGCTGGGCTCATCTATGAACACATAACTATTAGGCAGATCCGATACACAGCCACACACAGGTGGCGATGGCGGAGTCCCTGCTTCTCCCCACCCACCACCACACTGACCTGTCTTGAAGATCTCATAGCGCAGGGAGAAGCCTGCCCCCTGCCGGGCATAGTCGGAGGTGAACTTGATGTAGAGGACCGAGCCGGAGGAGATGATGGTAGGTGGGGCGATGTTTCCACAGTGCTTTCCCAGGAGATCTGCGGATTCACTGTCCCCATCTCGAATCTCAATGAAGTCATACCTGGGTGCAGACAGCATAAAGGGGCACATATGAAAAAAAGGTCACTGCTAGGAGATGAAATGGGCCACTGTCTCCCTCCAGATCAGGTGCTCTCCATCCACTTCTAGACATTACGGTGTTTTGGATGGATAAACAAAGGGCACTTAGGTTTACTTGTAGAGACTGGCAAACACAGATATAGGAAGTTGCTTTACTAAAGCCACAGAGAAAGAGCACCTCTGTGCAAAGCTAGACTTTAAGGCCTTATCTCTTGCTCACATAAGAGCAGTAGCATCATTCTATCAAATGTCTCAAACATTTTTTTTTTCTTCATTCGGTAGCACCATTTTTATTTTCATTGTGATCCATCTGAATCTTAGTCTTTTCTTCTTGGCTCTGTGTCTCTGCGTGTTACTTAACCCCTGTGAGCATCAATTACTTCATCTATAAGACGCGGATAAAGATATCCACTTCAGGGGGCTGGGACAGAGATGGAATGGAAAAAATGTAAGGAAGGTGCTGGGCACTGAATCAGGCACATGGAGGATGTTTCAGAGAGTTTTTTTTTTTTTTTTGCCTCTTTNTAAGACGCGGATAAAGATATCCACTTCAGGGGGCTGGGACAGAGATGGAATGGAAAAAATGTAAGGAAGGTGCTGGGCACTGAATCAGGCACATGGAGGATGTTTCAGAGAGGTTTTTTTTTTTTTTTGCCTCTTTCCCAAGTTTCAGTTCTCTCCTGAACTGAAGGGGTCAACCCTTCTTTTCTTTAACTGTTAGTAATAAAGACTCCCCAGTTGTGGGCCATCTCCCTCCCTGAGATAACTCTGAGAAGTTCACATCAGCAGTGTCTATCTGGTCAACAACACGTTTTTTAAAAAGGAATCAGCACCGTATTAGATAAGGCAATAAAAACCTTTCTCCAAAAGCAGGGGGTGAATCCCAGGGGATCCAGCTTCTCTGAGCACATAACTATTAGTCTCAGTAAGAGGATGAGCCGGCTGCCTTCCTTACCCTGAAGACCTGAGCTCATTTCAAACAGAATCAAATTGGCCCAGGTAGGGGGAGACACCTCAAATACATCCTTGACTAGGTTCACAGGACTGCACAGGTACTGTGCCCTCTTATCTGCACAGATGCACGCTTTCAGCTTCAGCATGTGGTCTGGCAAGCCTCACTGTCCCAAGTCTGTGGTCTTCAGCTGGGCTCCTGGGGAACACCCTGTCACAGCGGCTGACGTGGAAAATTTCTTCCCTTTCCAATTTGAAACTCCCTCAAATTGCTGGTCACTGTACCATTATTTACTGAAAGCCATCCATCTCCTTCTCCCACCCTGTTTATGTATTTTGCATCAAGCTGTTAACACAACACGCACGGGGTCTGGGGGTACTAGCGGCCTGCAGAAGTGGCCTGTCTGAGCCGGAGTGGTCTGAGGCCTCCTTGCAGACCCCAGAAGCCATACTTCAGATGGCTCAGCCACTTCCAAATAAATAGGCCTTCGAAGGGACTATATGGAGTGGACCAGGGTTAGTTCATTTGTAGACCCCAGAGGGTTGGATTTCTACAGTCAAAAGACTCACAGAAGTTGGTTAGAGTCTGCAGAAGGGAGATGGCAGGGTTTTCCCCCAGGAGCTCTGGAGAGATGGCCACAGATTGGGAAAGGCAGCGAGGGTAGGGGAATCTGTTTAGGTCTGTGCTTTCAGTGTGGGAGATGATGCTGACACTGAAAGTGTGCTTCCTCAGTTCCAAAACACAAGTGAAAAGACAGTTTCTTCTCAAAGGAAATTCCCCCAGGCCTTCTGGAAAATCCCTCCTTGTTATTTCCACACCGAGATAAGCACCGCTGACGGTCACTCTCAGCTGAGTAATGGTGATGCCTTCCTTCGCAGGCTGCGCAATGGTGGAGCACAAATGTACCCACTGAGCAGACAGGACCCAGCTCGCCTGGAGGGGTGAGCACCCCTACCCCCACCTTGTTCTGGAGGGAGGCAGAACCCAGCTCAGCCTTACTAGCTGAGTTACTCTCAGGCAAGTTACTCAACCTCTCTGAGCCTCAGAAATGGAAAAAATAAGAGGACGATAGGGATACTAGAACCTTCCTTTCAGTTTTTCTGAAATTTAAAGGACCCACATAATCTATAGAAAGTGTCTAGGACACGGACTGGCAGTGAGTGTGGACTTTGTAAGTGTTCACAGGGATTTGTTGTGTTTCCAAGCCCATTTCAGAGGGGAAGAGGCTGAGCCATATAGAGCAGAAGGGATTCTCCCGAAGAGAGAGAGTCAGTGAATGAGGCTCTGTCTAAGGGGAAATGTGCATCTGCTCAAACATTTTGGAGGGCATTTTGGCAAAAATGTGACAAAAGTTAATATACACATATTCTTTAATCCAGCAATCCCACTGGTAGGAATTTTTCCTAGCAAAATAATCAGATAATTGTGCAAAGATGTATATGTATCTGTGTGTGTGTGTACATATTTTAAAAAGCATGGGAAAAGTGAAAAGATGCTTTGTTTATAAAAAGCACGTGTCTAAATGTCTGACAACAATGATGGGCAAATCAATTTGGGACATTTATAAGTGGAAAGCTCCATTGCTATAGTGGAAATGCTGTAGGTATAGGTGTTTTTTTTTTTTGTTTTTTTTTTGCCTTTAAGGAAAAATGTCCATGGTATATTATTAAGCTGAAAAACAGTAGATTGTTTTAAAAGTATGCTTTAAAATATATGTAAGTATATAAATTTCCTTGCATATGCACACAGAAAAAGCCTGAAAGACTATAGACTAAAATATTAACTGTGATGAAATAAATTGATGGTGGGTGAAATATATTGATGGGGGATAATTTGTAATTTTTTGCTTTCTTCTTTTCTATTATCCGAGTTGTTTATAATAAGTCTTCACTTCTTTAAAATACATAAAGATCCTTCTATTAAGAATTTTTTTCCCAGGTAATAGAGTTGAGAAAAATAACCCAGCTCTCATAATTTTGCAGATAAAAAATGCCACCATCATGATGAAAACCATCATCCATAAGAGATAAATAAGACATAGCTTGTTGGAGCCCCTAGAACAGTGCCAGGGACATGGCCCACACGCAATTAAAATTTTAAAACAATTTTAAAGAGACCATCACATACATCCAGTCGTTGTGTTGCCAGTTTATGTAAAGGACACAGAGAGGCCCTGACATCCACCTGGCTTGTTCATTAGAAGTGGAGGGGTTTATCCGGTCACCAAGTCACCCATGTGGTCATTTAGGGGGTTAACAGAATCATCAGTGACGCAACAGTGCCCAAAACATGTCATAGCTGCAAACTTGCCTCAATTTACTCAACAGATATATCACCTAAATCCTTTTGGCTAGCTGTAAATACATCCTCACATATCTATGTACACATTAGTGAAGGGAGGCATTTTTGAAAAAAGATTGACACAAATCAGTCATATCATACGGCTTCTCTCTGAGCCTGTTATTTAAAGGACCCTCTGGTAAATCCTTTTGTGAAGCAAATAATCAGCCTCAGGTTTACTTGAGGGGAAAATGACCCAGAGTTACAATCTGGCAGCTAATATTCCCCTTCCCTTCAGCGTCTGGGGTTCTGCCCTGTGGACCAACGCCAGCTCACCACCAACTCTTCTGGCTGGGCTTTTTGTATAAAGGGCATACACCAAATGACATGCTGACTCCACACAGAATGTCTCATTTACCTCCTGTGAGATTGACTCATTTGGGGAAATTTTTTATTATTAGGGATTTGCTACAGCTGGAGTAAATCTCTTTAGAAATTTCAGTGATGTCAGGTTTTTTTATGAAGAGCTAGCAGAGACTTAGGAAGTTGTGGCCTTGGAATAAATATGACTTTGCATCTGGCATCTAATACCCAGCGTTTGTTGGGTAAATGAATCTGGGCTGCAAACTCAGAGCTCACCCCAATGTTAGTCAAGTAGGATAACCTGAAAAGCCATTCCTCTTATCCATTTTCTGGAAGGAAACAGACACCAGCTCACAGACGTATTAGCTATTGTGTTTGCATTTCATTATTCCTAGTCTCCCTCAAATGAAAAAATTCCTTTCAAAGCTTTAACACTACCTTTTCAAATTTTATTTATTTATTTACTTTCCTAAGCTGAAGTAGCCATCTCTGTGCCAGTTCTTTTTTTTNCTGTCACGCGGGTTATTTAAATGTTTGGGCCCAAATTTCCTTACTCAAGAAGTTTTTGTTTCCACTGGAGTGGCCCTTGAAGAAACATACTTTTCACATCCACATTTCAAGCCCTTAAGCCAGACCATCTTTAGGGGAGAAACTAGGGAGGCGAGCAGGCTTGCTCTACATATTAGAGTAGAGCAGCAATTATGGATTTGGGAGGAGGGGTGGTGTAGAAAGAAGCATGTGTGAGAGACAGAGAGAGAGGGAGAGAGAAAGATGGATTCCCTTGAAAAGAGGAACAGAGTCTCCTTTCTCAGTTACTCAGCTGCTTGCTCCAGAAATGTAAGTTATTTCAATCCTTAAGGAAGGCTTGCTGATTGCCAGCAGGGGAAACAATGTGACCCCTTATTTACTGCTGACCTCAACACTAGCCCCTATTGTACCAGAGCCAACTTGGTGCCCCCGTCTCCCTCCAAGATCCAAGGTGCCTCAGGGGAGGGGCAAAGGGGAGCTCGGGTCTCATTCATGTCATGACTATATTAAAACGAGCGGCTCTGTAGTGGCCAGACAATGAACAATTGAGGTTTGCAGCCGGTGGATCACAGCAGGGTTTGGGGATGTTAAAGGCCACTCCTGAGGAAAGTTTGGAAAAAATGTGGCAGTGCATTGGCATTTGGACGGCTTTTGGCTCTTTTGTGATGGGGATGGCCTTGTTTCTCCCCCAAGCTCTTGTGTCTGCTTTCTCAGGACTGATGGAGGCGTCTTATTAAATGCCACACACATTCGCCTCCCAGTGCAGGCTTGGACCTCAATGGGAGCTCGTAAAAGGATTACAGCTACCCTCTCCCCTAAAGCCTCTAGGTGGAGTCACATTAAAAGGGCCCTCACGTGCTGTAACCCAGCCACCATTTGCCAGGGCGGGCCTGGGACAGTCCCAGGACAGGAGCAGGGCCCAGGGAGCTGCTTGGAGCCAGGAGCTTTGCAAATTAATGTGATGAATGTAAATGCTGCATAATTAGAATTGATTTCATTATGTTCTGATTTTAAAATTTTAAAAAGGAGCACGATTTATGAGGAGACTAACAGGCACTCTAAGCATGAAGGAAAAAAACAGAGAAATACTAGATAAACCAGGTGTTTACTGGCAGGAAGTGTCCTCTGGGGATCCCACTGAAATATAACTGTGTGATGTCAATACGCTGATCCTAGCCCGCAGCGATGTCTTTATCCGTGGCTCCTGCTGCAGCCCCTCTGCGAGTTTTTTTATTGATGACGGCTTTCTGGAAAGCGGCAAATGTCTGACTTGGAAAAGGCGCCATGCAAATAATTGGGGAAGGGGGAGGGGAACTTTCTTTAGCATCAGACAGGAGGTTCCAAAATCCCTACCCACCTGTCCATTACCTCTGCCCTTCCAGCCAGCACTGTGCCTTGGCAGGGTGGGAACCCAGGACACCTGGGGTGAGAGTTAATCTTTTCAGGATTCTTCTGAGGCTCTCTAATGTGGCATCCCAGAAGCTCTGCACTCCATCATTCAGAGGCAAGCTGGTCCAGGGAGCAGCAAGGCCAGGAGGCAGCAGCTGAGATGACCTTTCCCCCAGTTTGTTTACCACGGTATTCCCAGCTTTGTTTACCATCAGGACCCCAGCTTCTGAGGGCCTCCTCAGTGGTTCAGGATGAGGCAGTTTAGGAAGGCCAAGCCAGCTGGCAGGCCTTCAGGGGGCCGAGAGGAATTTTCAAAAGGTTAGCATTTATGGCTGCTGGGCCACTTCGCCAGAGGAAATTAACTCTATTCACAAGTTGCTTCCAGAACTAGGAAAGGCCTCCTGAAAATCCCTCCTAGAGTGCCCTGTTGTCGTTCCTCTCTCAGGCAAGGGGAGCCCCACCCCCTAGGCGTGGGAATTTATAGTGGACTCTTTCTTTGGTCCCTGTCATCTGTAAGGGACACAAAGGACACTGAGAAAGCCCCAGGAGGCCTGGAGAATGGAAGATCCTAAAGCACCCACAGCTTCCGAGGTTCTGTGGTCCTGTAATGGAGAGAATTTTTCAATTTGAAGTCCTTACGCAAAAAGAAAAAAAAAGTGTGTATCTCTGACTCTCTGACATATGGCTACGTCTGTCTGTGTTCTGAGTCGTGTTAGACTCTACGACCCCATGGACTAGACCATCACGCTCCTCCGTCCATGGAATTTTCTAGACAAGAATACTAGAGTGGGTTGCCATTTTCACCTCCTGGGGATCTTAGGGGTTGAACCCACATCTCTTGTGTCTTCTGCATTGGCAGGCAGATTCTTCAGCACTGAGCAACTTGGAAAGCATGGGTGTATCCTATGGCTGAAGCTCCAGTACTTTGACTACCTGATGCGAAGAGCCAACTCATTGGAAAAGACCCTGATGCTGGGAAAGATTGAAGGCAAAAGGAGAAGGGAGGGGCAGAGGATGAGATGGTTAGACAGCATCACCAACTCAACAAACATGAATCTGAGCAAACCTCGGGAAATTGTGAAGGACAGGGAAGCCTGGTGTGCTGCAGTCTATGAGGTTGCAAAGAGTCAGACATGACTTAGCGACTGAATAACATCAACAAATCCTGTGGCTTATTTTGAATGAGGGAGAAAAACAGTTTTATCCTCTTTATGCAGAAAAATCAAGCCTGTCCATTACAATCATTCATCCATTTATAATGGCACCATCTTGCTGTTTAGGTGAAGGTGAAGTCGCTCAGTCGTGTCCGACTCTTTGCGACCCTGTGGACTGTAACCTACTAGGCTTCTCTGTCCATGGGATTCTCCAGGCAAGAATACTGGAGTGGATTGCCATTTCCTTCTCCAGGGGATCTTCCCGAACCAGGGATCGAACCCCGGTCTCCCGCATTGGAGGCAGACGCTTTAACTTCTGAGCCACCAGGGAAGGGAAGTCCCCATCTTACTGTTTGGACTATGGTTGTTGTCAGAAAGTAGGCAGCCGAATATCGAATGTGGAGAAGAGATCTCAGGAAAGGTGACTCTCCCTGGGGCAAGAGTTGAGTCTTGCAGATACCTACCTAAACCAAGATGCTTTTCTGCAATGTGCTAAATGAATTAAAAATTAAGAAAATAGCTCAGTCAATAGATACTCAAGTTCATGCAATGGTAAGATTGTCCATAGTAGCTAGGGAATTTTGCTGCCATGAATGATTTCATACCAAAGGACTCTGGTATGAAAAATGCCCATCCTGTGGTTTTTCACTGTAAATTGTATAATAACTCTGCAAGCGGAAGAAGAATCTGCAAGCACAAGGCTGTTGAAAACATGGTGCATTTATCCAAAATTGAGCTGGGTCTAACCACAAAAGGTAAATCCAGTTCTTCAATTGAAGAAGAGTAGGGGGCACCCCAGGTTTTCTCTGTTTGTGGATAAAGTGAGATTTCAGTCTCTAAAATTTCACTGGGCCCCAGGAAAGAAAACTTGATCTTGCACCTTGGTCAGAAGGCAATCAGGAAACAAACATACAAAACCCCATGTTGTCCAGTGATTCCGTTTCCAACGTTACTTTTTAAATTATTTTAAAATTCCTTTCTCTGTTATGCTTATGATTTAGTGCTTTGGGATCACTTAAGTCAGCAAGTTGTTTGTTTAACCCTTTTGTATGTGGACATACATAGACTCTTTCATAAACCACTTCATTCAGAGCAGACATGAACCTCCCCCTCCAGCCTCNTCTGTTATGCTTATGATTTAGTGCTTTGGGATCACTTAAGTCAGCAAGTTGTTTGTTTAACCCTTTTGTGTGTGGACATACATAGACTCTTTCATAAACCACTTCATTCAGAGCAGACACGAACCTCCCCCTCCAGCTTCTTGGTCCCATCAGTACCGAATCGTGGGTTTATTTCTGTTGGTATAACAGCAACAGAGCCCTGTCTGGGTGATGTGCGGTCGAAGGCTTCCTGAGTCCTCGGCACAGTTGCGTATCTGTGTTTACACTTCCCCCTTCTCTCTCTTTATGAATCTGACTAGCAAACACAACTGTGTTTGTTTGGATTTCTTCAGCATGTTCATGCGTTTCTTTCATGTTCTGTGGATGACGTAAATTTGTGTATTTTCTCTCAGGGCTCCAACAGTGGAGATCTGGGTGAGGGACCTGGAAGAATGCTCATCTTCCTAAACTTCTCAGTTTTGAATTTGGCACAGCTGCCCCCCACCCCTGTACCTGTGTATGCCTTATTGAGGATAAGTCCTCTTTCCAATGGGCATGATAGCACGTGTGAATGGCTCCGGGGCCGCTGGGCTCTCACCTTCTTTCTTACAATCCCCAGAAGAATGATTGCTATTGGCAGGGCTGTTATCTCCTGTTGTTGCAGTAATCTCTTTCTTCCCTCCTAGGCAATCCCCATTCTTAAAGTAGACTGTCCCAATTCCCCACGCCCAAGACACCTTCTTGGCTGCCTTTTTTCTTTTTAGGCAGTCCACAGACTTGCTGCCTCATTCAAAATCCTACATCAGCCTACCCTCAAAACAGCAATGCTGAGTTATGATGATCTCTGTGTATTTTGTCTGTTAATATCAACCCTTCAAATTTGCATGACGGATAGAGCTATCAGGGGCTTCCCTGGTGGCTCTGTGGTAAAGAATCTGCCTGTAAAGCAGAAAATGGGTTTGATCCCTGGATCAGGAAGATCTCCTGGAGGAGGGCATGGCAACCCACTCCAGTATCCTTGCCTGGAGAATCCCATGGACAGAGGAGCCTGGAGGACTACAGTCCATAGGGTCACAAAGAATTGGGCCCAACTGAATAACTTAGCAGGCAGGCAGGAAGGCATAGAGCTAACATTCACGTTTTTATGTTGATTTCTGGAGGATGTGGTACCGTCCTTTGTGAAATACTAAGCTGGGAAGTATGAAACAGATTTGAGCTGTAATGGTCCTCCCCATTCTTGCTCTGACTTCCAGTGGCCAGCTCTCTGGAAGCCTTTGCTTGGAGCAGCTTTCATGGTCAACCCAGTAGGGCTGAGTGGCAGCTTTCGCACTGGGGACCTAGCTATCTAAAGGAATTCCCAGATCCCCCGCTGTCCGAGCCACTAGATGGGTTCCTCATTTTCATATCCAGAGCATGTTCTTCTTTGAAATTAATTTTTATTGGAGCTTAGCTGCTTTACAATGTGTGTTAGTTTCTATTGTACAGCAAAATGAATCAGCCATACATACACCTATATCCCCTCCGTTTTGGACTGCCATCCCATTCAGGTCACCACAGTGCATTAAGTACAAATCCATAGCGTGTTATATATGTGTGCTAAGTCACTTCAGTCATGTGCGACTCTGTACGACCCCACGGACTGTAGCCCGCCAGGCTCCGCTGTCCGTGGGATTCTCCAGGCAAGAATGCTGGAGCGGGTTGCCATGCCCTCCTCCAGGGGCTCTTTCACACCAGGGACGGAACCCATGTCTCCTGCACTGGCAGGCGGGTTCCTGACCACTAGTGCCACCTAGGAAGCGTCCATAGCATGTTACTCACCTTGATACTTACTCACTCTGCCTCATATTATAGTTTATATACCTTTCAAGTTATGTATCTATTTACACATAGTCACTCAATAACATCAACTGTGTGCCTGTTATGGGCTGTCTCCCCCAGCAGAAGAGCACCAACGCCCATTTCCTTCCTTCTCTCTTCTATCTCCCCACTGCTCCCCAGCAGATGATGGCATAAATGAACGGTCCATTGCTGCTGGGGGCACTAACTAATCTGAATCTCGCAGAGGACTCAACGGAACGTGGATAAGCCTATCTGCAAGTCTCGCGCCAGTCCCGAGCCACCCGACACACGGATCGTCAGTCCCCATGACATCAAGTACTCGGGAGCAGGACCACCCACAGCACCTTCTCAGGACTTGTGCCCTGGGACAGTCCAGCTCCCACTCTGGCTCCACACTGTTCCTTCAGCCCCACCCCTTTCCTGGGTCCTACGATCTTGTTCTCAGGCAGACAAATTGGGCAAATATTTAGACAGAGTGGATATAAAAAGTGCTTTCAGCAGCTACCACTTCCTTTCAAGAATTGTTTGGCGAAAAAGAAAATATATATGAATAGTTCCCCTTACACTGAACTCAACAGGCGCCGGGCTTTGGGCTCCTTGATGACAAGGCTGACAGCTTCCCCTTTCAGCAGACTCTGCCCACGAGTTATAAAACATGGGCTGCTGGAGAGGGAAACATAGTCCTGGATGGGGCAGCAGCCCCCGAGGTGGGGGGATGGGCAGGGGGGTTGGGGAGAACTGGAGGACAGGCTTCACTTAGACTCAAGTTAATGAGCTTACACATCGGAGGGAAGCTGCTCTGAGCGCTTCCGTGGAGATGCTGAACTAGCGTCTTGTGAATCAAAGTTGTCTCGACTCTAGGGAGAGTAAGCATTAGCCCATATTCTCAGGGTCTAAAAGTAATCTAAGGGGGACCTAATGGAAAGCAAGCGGTCAACTTAAAAGTTCTCTGCTTCTCCTTCTGCTATCTTTTTCAGGGAGTCAGTTTCTTCAGCACTTAGGAAGTGGGGGGTTCAATGGATAGCCGTGATACAGTGGATCAGCAGGGGGAATTTCTAGGAGTCATATTTGGATCTAAAATTACTGCATGATCCCATTGGTGGTGGGGTCACAGTAAGATTTTTAGAGACTCCAAACACTGAAAAGATTAAGTCCTTCCTCCCCATGTGGTTCTAAAGAAAGGGTATTTAAATTATGAAGTAATTCAGAGGAAGTTCAACCAAGTTTTGCTTTCACCATGAAGATTACTGTGGTTAAACACACACACTGCTGCTGCTACTGCTGCTAAGTCACTTCAGTCGTGTTTGACTCTGTGTGACCCCATAGACGGCAGCCCACCAGGCTCCCCCATCCCTGGGATTCTCCAGGCAAGAACACTGGAGTGGGTTGCCATTTCCTCCTCCAATGCATAAAAGTGAAAAGTGAAAGGGAAGTCACTCAGTCCTGTCCGACTCTTAGCGACCCCATGGACTGCAGCCCACCAGGCTCCTCCGTCCATTGGATTTCCAGGCAAGAGTACTGGAGTGGGTGCCATCGCCTTCTCCACATACACACACACACACACATACACACACACACACACATCAGATTTTTTCCAAATGTGTTTTTCTACGTAATAGATATCCCTACTCTTTTGTTGTCACAAACAGCCAAACACTAACCCTGCAGTCTGCCCTCTTAAATTGGCTGGAAGCTTAAATGGGCTTTTCAACTTAGTCTCCAGGCTCACCTTGAACACTCTTCGCTCCATCAACTCTCTCAGGCTGGATAAAACTGGAACCCTGACCACGTAGGTCAACCCGCTGGGCTCATCTATGAACACATAACTATTAGGCAGATCCGATACACAGCCACACACAGGTGGCGATGGCGGAGTCCCTGCTTCTCCCCACCCACCACCACACTGACCTGTCTTGAAGATCTCATAGCGCAGGGAGAAGCCTGCCCCCTGCCGGGCATAGTCGGAGGTGAACTTGATGTAGAGGACCGAGCCGGAGGAGATGATGGTAGGTGGGGCGATGTTTCCACAGTGCTTTCCCAGGAGATCTGCGGATTCACTGTCCCCATCTCGAATCTCAATGAAGTCATACCTGGGTGCAGACAGCATAAAGGGGCACATATGAAAAAAAGGTCACTGCTAGGAGATGAAATGGGCCACTGTCTCCCTCCAGATCAGGTGCTCTCCATCCACTTCTAGACATTACGGTGTTTTGGATGGATAAACAAAGGGCACTTAGGTTTACTTGTAGAGACTGGCAAACACAGATATAGGAAGTTGCTTTACTAAAGCCACAGAGAAAGAGCACCTCTGTGCAAAGCTAGACTTTAAGGCCTTATCTCTTGCTCACATAAGAGCAGTAGCATCATTCTATCAAATGTCTCAAACATTTTTTTTTTCTTCATTCGGTAGCACCATTTTTATTTTCATTGTGATCCATCTGAATCTTAGTCTTTTCTTCTTGGCTCTGTGTCTCTGCGTGTTACTTAACCCCTGTGAGCATCAATTACTTCATCTATAAGACGCGGATAAAGATATCCACTTCAGGGGGCTGGGACAGAGATGGAATGGAAAAAATGTAAGGAAGGTGCTGGGCACTGAATCAGGCACATGGAGGATGTTTCAGAGAGTTTTTTTTTTTTTTTTGCCTCTTTCCCAAGTTTCAGTTCTCTCCTGAACTGAAGGGGTCAACCCTTCTTTTCTTTAACTGTTAGTAATAAAGACTCCCCAGTTGTGGGCCATCTCCCTCCCTGAGATAACTCTGAGAAGTTCACATCAGCAGTGTCTATCTGGTCAACAACACGTTTTTTAAAAAGGAATCAGCACCGTATTAGATAAGGCAATAAAAACCTTTCTCCAAAAGCAGGGGGTGAATCCCAGGGGACCCAGCTTCTCTGAGCACATAACTATTAGTCTCAGTAAGAGGATGAGCCGGCTGCCTTCCTTACCCTGAAGACCTGAGCTCATTTCAAACAGAATCAAATTGGCCCAGGTAGGGGGAGACACCTCAAATACATCCTTGACTAGGTTCACAGGACTGCACAGGTACTGTGCCCTCTTATCTGCACAGATGCACGCTTTCAGCTTCAGCATGTGGTCTGGCAAGCCTCACTGTCCCAAGTCTGTGGTCTTCAGCTGGGCTCCTGGGGAACACCCTGTCACAGCGGCTGACGTGGAAAATTTCTTCCCTTTCCAATTTGAAACTCCCTCAAATTGCTGGTCACTGTACCATTATTTACTGAAAGCCATCCATCTCCTTCTCCCACCCTGTTTATGTATTTTGCATCAAGCTGTTAACACAACACGCACGGGGTCTGGGGGTACTAGCGGCCTGCAGAAGTGGCCTGTCTGAGCCGGAGTGGTCTGAGGCCTCCTTGCAGACCCCAGAAGCCATACTTCAGATGGCTCAGCCACTTCCAAATAAATAGGCCTTCGAAGGGACTATATGGAGTGGACCAGGGTTAGTTCATTTGTAGACCCCAGAGGGTTGGATTTCTACAGTCAAAAGACTCACAGAAGTTGGTTAGAGTCTGCAGAAGGGAGATGGCAGGGTTTTCCCCCAGGAGCTCTGGAGAGATGGCCACAGATTGGGAAAGGCAGCGAGGGTAGGGGAATCTGTTTAGGTCTGTGCTTTCAGTGTGGGAGATGATGCTGACACTGAAAGTGTGCTTCCTCAGTTCCAAAACACAAGTGAAAAGACAGTTTCTTCTCAAAGGAAATTCCCCCAGGCCTTCTGGAAAATCCCTCCTTGTTATTTCCACACCGAGATAAGCACCGCTGACGGTCACTCTCAGCTGAGTAATGGTGATGCCTTCCTTCGCAGGCTGCGCAATGGTGGAGCACAAATGTACCCACTGAGCAGACAGGACCCAGCTCGCCTGGAGGGGTGAGCACCCCTACCCCCACCTTGTTCTGGAGGGAGGCAGAACCCAGCTCAGCCTTACTAGCTGAGTTACTCTCAGGCAAGTTACTCAACCTCTCTGAGCCTCAGAAATGGAAAAAATAAGAGGACGATAGGGATACTAGAACCTTCCTTTCAGTTTTTCTGAAATTTAAAGGACCCACATAATCTATAGAAAGTGTCTAGGACACGGACTGGCAGTGAGTGTGGACTTTGTAAGTGTTCACAGGGATTTGTTGTGTTTCCAAGCCCATTTCAGAGGGGAAGAGGCTGAGCCATATAGAGCAGAAGGGATTCTCCCGAAGAGAGAGAGTCAGTGAATGAGGCTCTGTCTAAGGGGAAATGTGCATCTGCTCAAACATTTTGGAGGGCATTTTGGCAAAAATGTGACAAAAGTTAATATACACATATTCTTTAATCCAGCAATCCCACTGGTAGGAATTTTTCCTAGCAAAATAATCAGATAATTGTGCAAAGATGTATATGTATCTGTGTGTGTGTGTACATATTTTAAAAAGCATGGGAAAAGTGAAAAGATGCTTTGTTTATAAAAAGCACGTGTCTAAATGTCTGACAACAATGATGGGCAAATCAATTTGGGACATTTATAAGTGGAAAGCTCCATTGCTATAGTGGAAATGCTGTAGGTATAGGTGTTTTTTTTTTTTTTTTTTTTTTTGCCTTTAAGGAAAAATGTCCATGGTATATTATTAAGCTGAAAAACAGTAGATTGTTTTAAAAGTATGCTTTAAAATATATGTAAGTATATAAATTTCCTTGCATATGCACACAGAAAAAGCCTGAAAGACTATAGACTAAAATATTAACTGTGATGAAATAAATTGATGGTGGGTGAAATATATTGATGGGGGATAATTTGTAATTTTTTGCTTTCTTCTTTTCTATTATCCGAGTTGTTTATAATAAGTCTTCACTTCTTTAAAATACATAAAGATCCTTCTATTAAGAATTTTTTTCCCAGGTAATAGAGTTGAGAAAAATAACCCAGCTCTCATAATTTTGCAGATAAAAAATGCCACCATCATGATGAAAACCATCATCCATAAGAGATAAATAAGACATAGCTTGTTGGAGCCCCTAGAACAGTGCCAGGGACATGGCCCACACGCAATTAAAATTTTAAAACAATTTTAAAGAGACCATCACATACATCCAGTCGTTGTGTTGCCAGTTTATGTAAAGGACACAGAGAGGCCCTGACATCCACCTGGCTTGTTCATTAGAAGTGGAGGGTTTTATCCGGTCACCAAGTCACCCATGTGGTCATTTAGGGGGTTAACAGAATCATCAGTGACGCAACAGTGCCCAAAACATGTCATAGCTGCAAACTTGCCTCAATTTACTCAACAGATATATCACCTAAATCCTTTTGGCTAGCTGTAAATACATCCTCACATATCTATGTACACATTAGTGAAGGGAGGCATTTTTGAAAAAAGATTGACACAAATCAGTCATATCATACGGCTTCTCTCTGAGCCTGTTATTTAAAGGACCCTCTGGTAAATCCTTTTGTGAAGCAAATAATCAGCCTCAGGTTTACTTGAGGGGAAAATGACCCAGAGTTACAATCTGGCAGCTAATATTCCCCTTCCCTTCAGCGTCTGGGGTTCTGCCCTGTGGACCAACGCCAGCTCACCACCAACTCTTCTGGCTGGGCTTTTTGTATAAAGGGCATACACCAAATGACATGCTGACTCCACACAGAATGTCTCATTTACCTCCTGTGAGATTGACTCATTTGGGGAAATTTTTTATTATTAGGGATTTGCTACAGCTGGAGTAAATCTCTTTAGAAATTTCAGTGATGTCAGGTTTTTTTATGAAGAGCTAGCAGAGACTTAGGAAGTTGTGGCCTTGGAATAAATATGACTTTGCATCTGGCATCTAATACCCAGCGTTTGTTGGGTAAATGAATCTGGGCTGCAAACTCAGAGCTCACCCCAATGTTAGTCAAGTAGGATAACCTGAAAAGCCATTCCTCTTATCCATTTTCTGGAAGGAAACAGACACCAGCTCACAGACGTATTAGCTATTGTGTTTGCATTTCATTATTCCTAGTCTCCCTCAAATGAAAAAATTCCTTTCAAAGCTTTAACACTACCTTTTCAAATTTTATTTATTTATTTACTTTCCTAAGCTGAAGTAGCCATCTCTGTGCCAGTTCTTTTTTTTCCCTCCTCCTCTCTAAAATGGTTCCCTAAGTACCATTTTACTTTTCTTTTCACAGATCCCGACATCTGCATGGAGAGCATTTGTCTAGAGAACGCTTTCTGTACTTTCTCTCTCAACTTCAAAGTCTTCATTCCTCTCCCTAAACCCACATTTGGGCTGTGGGAATGTTGACGGTGGAATTAATTTTAAGGGTCCACAGGAAAGATATGAAAAAGCATCAGTCTCATCTCTTCTTCTCACCCACCACTAGGCAAACATGAAAAAACTTTTACTTTCCACAACTCTCTCCATGTGTGATGCTGCCCAGCAGGCCACAAAAGGCTGGGTCAGCCGACCAAGTCTGTGCTAGAAAATTCACATGGAGGCCCTTCTCCCAGGGCTGGATGACGTGTGGCTCCATCCAGAGTCTACCCTTGTGGATGACACACAGAACTGCTTGTGAGGGGATTTCTATGCTGTGGGCAGAGTCCTTAGCTGCTCCAAGGAAGAATGCTGTGTCCATTCTATGGGATTTGTCTATATGGCTGAGCACCTATGTGCCCAAGTCCTGAAGCCATAACCTGTGCCAACCAGGCGATGCCTCCTCTCACGCTGCTTGCATCATGAAATGTCTAAGCCATCACGTTTTGATCATGGAAAGTTCTTTTCAGCCCATAGGCCTTTGCACTTGCTCTTTGCACTGTCTGCAATACTCTTTGTTAGCTTTTGCTCTGGCTAGTACCCTCTCATTCTTCTGAGTGCAAATGTCACCTCCTCGGAGAAGCCTGCCCTGACCATCCCATTTCAGCTCGCATGCCCTTATTCTCGACCTCACCTGCTTTCATTGCCTTTATGGCTGTTACCGTAATCTGGACAGGTCTTATCAATATACTGTATTTGTTTAGAATATGGGGCCTGCACTAGACAACCAGGACCATGAGGGTGAGAAATTTACCTTTTCACGGATGAATTTATAATATTGGGTTGGCCCAAAAGTTCATTTGGGTTTTTCATATGAATGGGAAAACCCAAATGAACTTTTGGGCCAACCCAATATTTGCATGGTGCCTGGCACATAGGAGGGCTCAGTAACTTTGTGTTGAGTGAATAAATGAATGAGGGAACCTAAGGTTGACGTTATATGTTAAAAAGGATAAACTCTGCTTTCCGAGGGGTTGGATATGTTGGTCTGTTTTCTACTCTGCCTTTGTGCGCCAGCACACTCACTGAGTTATTCTGGTTGTATCTGGAAACCAAAATGTTGCCTCGTGACTTGAAAACACGAAATATAACATTTTGAGTGGAAGAAACATCTCAAATCATGCTGACAGCATTTTCACTATTAGCGGCAAACAAATCAACTATAATTAAAATGCTGTCAAAGTGATTTGAGATTTTTCTCACACTTTCAAAGTTCCATATTTCATGAGTAGATTATCCAGGCCAGAGAATTTATCACCTCCTGGAGTGCCTTTCTTCCAGGAAGCTCAAAGACATCTACAAACACTGTCTTATTAATCCTTACATTAAAACCTGCAGGGAAAATAGGAAAAAACAACACTGTCATGTACAACTTTCCCAACAAAGAAGCTGCCTGAGATCCTAAGAGGCTGTGGAGCAGGTCTGCATGATGCTAAAGTTTCTAGTCAATTCAGGTCCAGCGCCAGGTCGCCCGGTCTCCAGCTCAGTTGGGACACTCAGCTTTTCCGTAGAAATTAGCTAGCTGTCAGGTTGGGTTTTTTAAGAAGTCTTTTAATTTCCTTGAATTTCTCCATTTCACTGGTGCCACACACACATTTAAGAAGAAGCTGGCATATCAATGGGAAAAGCTCCCACTTACTGAGCATTCCTAATGGGCTAGATCCTCGCTCCATTTATTTACTATTTCCCTTAACCCTCACTTAATACACACCAGACCCTGATATGGTAACTATCCATTCACAGATGTACAGGGTGAAGCTAAGGGAGACTAACTGACCTGCCCAAAGTCACAAGAGGAGGAAAGGTCAGGGGCAGGCTTGGCCCATGCAGTCTCACTCCAGGGCACACTGACATTGCCTCCATCCTTTGTCCTTTGTGCTGAGGAAAGATCAGAGAGCAATGGGCATGCCAGACTGCCAGAGCACTACAGCATTAGAAGGTGCAGGTGCAAAGCACCCTTTGCATCTCAGTTAGAGACTTCACAGAATCTCAGTCTTTTAATTTAGCTGTTTTGTTTAACAATGCCAAATTTAATAGACAAGTCACCCATAGAAGCAGGGAGTAGATTTGGAATTTGTGGCTTTGAGTCTCATCAGTAGAAATCCAGCTTCTAAGTGTTCAGATGGGATAACGTATTAATTTTCATAACTGAAGTATTTTTATAAGCACATATATACCCATATGTGAACATATGGCCCGAGTGAGAAAACAGTATCCTGTGTACTTACACGCTCTTAAATACCAGCTAGAGCATACATTTTTAAGCCCGTGAATTTCCAGTAGGGTCCACAGATGAATTTTAGTAGATTGGGGAACCCCTACAATCATATGCAGAAATTTTTTCAGTTTTTGTATGTGCACATTTTCCTAGGGATGGGGTCTGTGACCAAAAAAAAAAAAAAAAAAAAAAATCAACTGCATAGAAACATATCCGTGTACAAGGGTGTGTATAGGCTGGGAAATGCATAGTCTATGTATACGCTTGTTTTGTGGACAGATTCAGCTAGTTTTGGGCACATGCTAGTGTTATAACTTCAGGCATTTACCTTCTCTAAGTCTCAGTTTTTTCATCTATAAAATGGAAATAATAATTTCCCCACCTTGTGGGACTGTTGAAAGGTTCGTAAAGGTCTACAGAGGCCCAGTATAGCACCGGACGCCTTAGAAACTGCCTGAGAGGCACTGGCTATTTTTACTATTACTTGGGTTCTACAAAACGGTGTGGCAGACTTGGGGGAGAGAGGAGTTACACACACACAATGCTCTGGAAACTGAGCAGGTGACAATGAAATGAAAAGTCATAACTTTAGGGACAGTCTACGCCACCCAACCTCCGTGCTATAGAGGGCGGTTTCTAGACACCCTCCTCCTGTACAAACCCATCCACAGTGCTTCATCACTTGAGCTGGTGAGAATTCTTTTCCGTCTCGTTTCCCAGCCCAGGAGGCTCTGGAAGCGGCCAGCCAGGCTGGGTTCAAAAACCAGCACCGCTGCCCCTCCCATGTGCTGGATCTTGAACAACCAGGCACTGAACCCCCAGATTTGGTGAGTTAATACATGTCAACAGCTCAGCACAGTGCCAGGCATATAGTAAATGCTCAATAAACAAATGTGAGTTGTTACTGCTGCTGTCATTATTATTATTATCTGTTGTTGTCTAACTTCATATCCCTGTTATGTCTTATCTAACTTCTTTATTATGTGCTATCTAACCCCATGGACTCACACACTGCATCGGTTTGGGTATTTGCCTTGGTGCCAAGTGCCGTTTTTAAAACTGGTTGTTGGCACTTTCATTTTCTTCCTTTATTTCTTTTCACCCAAAATCTCTGATATTTTGAGCTTTTTCACAATCCGCTCAGGGCCCAAGTCACCAGGGCTCTTCAGAAGGGAGGAAATCTGACCACCCAGCAAAGGAAGTATGCAAAGAGAACAACCCAAAAGAAACTGGAGGAATTATTGCAAAAAACCTTGAAGGCAAGAAAATGGAAACTACAAATAACATCTATTTATAATTACTGGTTGTTTTTCCGCAGAAGCCCCGGGATGAGAGAAAGGGCCCGCCAGTCTCATTGTTTCTGGCAGAGCAGGCTGCCAAGAATGCCTTGCAATGTGAGGAAGGAGGCCGCTCCAGACAGTGTCTGATAAGTCTCACTGCAGATGAACTTTCAGAGAATCAAGGGCGCACAACAAAGCCCACAGCGTCTCTCCCTTGACCCTCTGGCCTAGCACCCTTCTCTCCACTGACCAACTCCCAGCAAGCACATTCCTCAGGCCCCAAGGCCACAAATCTGCTCTGTTCCTGGAGACCGGCTTGGAAAGGACGTGTTTGTTTATGTAAGGAAGGATTTTCGAGGCAACCAGTGCCTGTGTGAAGTTTAAGGTTTTGGGGCAGGCTGTTTTCAGCATGACTGTTGAGTGTTCCTTTCTGTCTGTCCTTTGCGTCTATAAAATCCTCATCCTCTGCCATCAGCTTAAAAGACCCCATGCTGGCATTGTGTAATAATACCAGAGTAGAAAGTAGGTAAGAGTTGCCCATAGTTCGTCTCCATTCACCAGCAGACTGGGGCTTGGATGGGAAGGTGAACCCCTTCCAATCCCAAGGGCCAAGAAGCCAGAGACTTGCTGAATTGTTCAAGCTGGCCTGGGTCAACTGGACATGCCTCAGCTTGCCTCATCTCATAAATGGGTATAGGGACAATGTCTCTGTGCCTCTCAGGGCTGACAGGTAGGGGTAGGAAGTAACCGGAACCCACTGAGAGGAAATCAGAGTGCACCATTCCTGGGCCTGGTGTGCAGGCAGCATCCCTGAACTTGGCCGGGTGAATGGTTCCCTCCGGGATGAGTGCTCACTCACCCTGGCTCCCAGAGGGTCTAATTGTGAGAGTGAATCATAACCTTTCCATCTGTCCGAAAAATGGGAGCCTGCTGGGAACGAGGTATGCTGAGCTCCAGGGAATCTGTCAGCATCAAAAAAATCCTTTATGTTTTTTCCAGGGATCAAGGGAGTTCTCAAAGGTTTTTCTGTCTTCCTTTGCTGGCTTCCAGCCTCCATAACAAAAGTCAGAAAATACAATACTTGCCTGAAAAACGTGCCATGGGGAAATCCAAGCAGGGGACAGTCTGAGGAGTAGGTGTGACCGGGCAGGTGTGAGAGCTGTCTTTGCATTTCATTTACTCGGAGCTTCAGGTTACAGAGCTCAGAGCTTCTTCCTGGCTCCAGGGGCAAACTCGTCACTACTGTGCAAAAAGCACTGGGGTGTGGATATGAGGGGCCTGCACTAATGTCCAGGCAGGAAGGGACGGCTGCCACGCCAGGGTGGAGGTTCTGAATAGAGCGTTCGGTGGCCAGTCAGCTGGGACGGCTTCTGCCTCTCAAACCACCACTGGGTAACAGCTTTCTTCGACAACTGTATTCTGAAGGCCCTGTGACTGCTGGAGCAAAAGCAGGCCTGTCCACTCAGGGCACATGACAGCGCTCGCATCTCTGCATCACAGAGGCACATCCCTCTATCCTGAAAGATCAGCTGCCATTTGTGGGGGAGTAGAAGCTGTGAAGTTCAGAATAACGGGTGCTCTTGGCTGAAGGCTCAGTAAGACCGGGAAGAAATATGGCTAGGAAGGACACCAGCTTCTACGAGAAAGGGAACCAGATTGCAGGAAGTCTCCTCACAGGATGGGAACAGTGTGAGTCAGACCTTGAAGGACCTTTATCCCAGAGTCAGAGCAGGCTGTTTGCTGTGTGCATGGAGCAGTTGGCTGGCTGGTGAGATGGCCGTCACATTGCAGTGGCCAGTGGGACCCTCACATCGTGGGAGGGAGCATCAGTGTCAGGGACGAGCTGTGGGGGCCACATAAGCATGAGGGCCTTTATGGGCAGTAGGGCAATGGAGATGCCCAGAAGAGTCAGTACCCCAACAGCAGCCTGCTCTGAGGCTAGGACTAAATCCTCTATCTGCTTGGACCTCGCTTTCCCAGCAGATAAGACCAAAATAATAATAATAATAATAATTTGGGGAGGGAGGTGGGAGGGGGGTTCAGGATTGGGAACACGTGTAAACCCATGGAGGATTCATATTGATGTATGGCAAAACCAATACAGTATTGTAAATTAAAATAAAGTAAAATAAAAAAAATAATAAAGGGAATTGCAACAACAAAAAAAGAAAAAAACAAAATAATAATAATAATAATAATAATACTTTCCTACCCTCCTATCGCTCTCAAAGGGATGACGCACAGATAAATCACTTTGAACTTTTAGATGAAAGGTGCTCTATAAACCCGAGGTCTCATCAACTGTAATTGTTACGGTAATTATTTTAATGATAATA
The DNA here is from genome assembly GCA_006410675.1 of Oreotragus oreotragus. NCBI lineage: Eukaryota > Metazoa > Chordata > Mammalia > Artiodactyla > Bovidae > Oreotragus > Oreotragus oreotragus. The sequence goes on from SJYX01009415.1 coordinate 267,419, forward strand.
ATGATGATAATGGGTGGAAGGGGAGGGGTGGGACGAAACCTCCTACCTTGAGACAATGGAACCGATCCCCCCCCCCCACATTTAAAACCCACATCACGGATTCCTCCTGCTCCTAGTTTTCAACCCTCTCTTTCAAACTGCCAATTCCTGGGCCGAAATATTATTTACTCCTTTCCTTTCCAATAAAACAATTATTTGTTCCATCGTTTTCCCTCTCACTCACTCTCTGGTGTGCCTGGCTTCGCCCTGACAGCTCAGCCATGGACTGTTTACATGTCTCGCTCACCCTCCAAGACTCCGGTTCAGCTCCATTGACACTAAAGGCAGGAGAATTCTCTCTGTGTGAGGAATCAATTACTTCCGCTGACACTCTATTACTAGCCCTCACATCTTCGGATTCCAGATGAAGAGTGAGGTGTGGGGGAATGGCAGGGAATTTGAAGAGGATGGGGCGGGGCTGGAGGGGACAGGGGAGGAGGTGGATGACAAGGAAGCAGAAGGAAACAATTGACTGAGAGTCAGGCCTCTCAGCTTGTATTTAAAGACACAGAAAGATCACTCTCTCTCCTTGACTGCCCTGTCGGCATCCGGAGGTGAGCAGATGGCAGGAAGAGGCAAAGAAAAGGTATAAGAGAAAAAAAAAATCTGTGTCCAGGATATCCTAGGAAATCAGAGAGGCCCCAAATACCTAAGCCTTGAGAAAGCAGATGAGAGCTCTGGGCACAAGGACACAGGTATCCTAAGGCAGCTAAAGAAGGCTTCATATCCCACCCCTACCCTTACTATCTGTGTGATCTCTCTGGGCCTCAGTAGCGCCATCTGTTAAATGGGAATAACAGCAGTCCCAGCCCCAGAGGGCTGTGATGAGAGTAAAATATGGCAAGTTCTTGGTGTAGTAGCACCAGGGACCTGTCGAGAGCTCAGTATATATTTGCTGTTATTGTCCAACTGACAATCCCTTCAGACCACCTATAAACAAAATGGAGTCCCTACTGGGGCAGAGCTAAACAATTTATAGAGATTGCTGAGACGCTTGGCTACAAAGCCAGGAGAAAAAGCATATAAAAATCATGTGAATTTTCTTTTACCATGTTAGAGTGTTTTGCTGCCCTTCTAAACCTAAGCCTAGCTCATACTTTTTCCTTCTTGTCAAGTTTTATTTTGAACCAGTTCACATTTTCAGGGATTTTCTTTCTAGGAAAAAAAAAATTTTATTATGTAAATGAAATACAACCATCTACTCTGCAATCAACTGAGATGAGTTTTGAGGCATAGGTCTTATAATGAAGGACGATTATGGAAGCTCTTTTCTAGAAGGAAAGACAAGGGCAGCTAATATATACATATTTTTTTCCTGGATGATTTATCCAAGCAGAAGTAGAAGAATGGAATTACATTATCTGCTGAGTTTCTCTTAATCCAAAGGTGTCAATCGCCCTGCCACTAAAAAGGACAAAACAAAGAGAATGCTTTTTTTTTTTTTCTAAAGGATTCATGACTACCAGAGACCACATGAGTCCCCTTTTACAAAATTCTAATTTCCCTACTTGGTCTATTTCCTTCTCCTCTTTATCCCCTCCACACCCAGAGTTCCCACTGAATTTCTTAAGACAGAATCTCACCCAGTGTAACTAGATGGGAGAATTACACAGAGTTACATGGGATGAGATCCTGGCCCTCTGGGACCTCTGGGGTTCAGAGAATGTGCCAGGGTTGAGAGGCAGAACAAGTGGGATTGTGTACTAGAAAATCTCAAGTGATTTTCTCAATCAGAAGATAAAAACGCATTGTTAGGAAGGACATCCACAGTGAAGCTTGCATTTTGAGAGTTGCGATTGCAACATCGCATATTTAAAAACAAACTGCCAAAAATAACTGCTATCCCAACTGCTCTTTAACCTTGGTAGGCGGCGGAGAACAATCTGCGGCGTGTTTTCCCACTTCAGCAATCTCAGTTGCTGGGTGGAGTCGCTGGTCAAGGTTGGTGAGTGTGGGGTCGGCTGCCAGCTGAGCTCCAGTCAGCAGACTGCTCCCGTTTATTGCACCACGTACCTGGAGGGGAATCTGTTTCTGTCATTAGCAGGGTTGTTGCAATACAGACAAGTATTGCTGCTCATGGGATCCTTGGGGGAATCAGAATATGTCTGAGGTTGGGCAGGCAGTAAGTCTGTAATAATGTCATGAGTAATCAACCTGAGGGTCTCTCCTGAGTATAAGACACCCTGTTCAACCACAGGGAACCCACTCTCTGCTTGGATTTCCAGAGGTTCAGGCAGAAACCAGCTAAAGCCACACTTCTCACTGGGCATTGGGCCCTTGTGCCTTCTGCTCACAGGAAAGAGAAGTGTGTTCAGAGGGAGTCTTGTGGAGGAGTACTCTGATGCACAGAGCTTAATCCAGAGTGTTACTTGGACTTCTCCAGGCCAAATCTCACTTTCAGGCATTAAACCGGGGGCAGGGGTCCCTGGATAGAGGGTATGAGACTGTAGAAGCTCTGACCCGGAGAGTGGGATAGCAGAGAGTTCCCATCACCTCTGTCTTTCCTGACCTCAACCCCTCTCTGAGATACTGGAAATCGTGTGGCCAGGAAATAAAATTAAGAAGCACTGCCCAGGAATCTCTTCACTGGGAAGGGGGTTTGTATCAACAAGAGACCAAGATGGCCTTTCATTACTGTGGTTCCCTTTTTGTCTGGGACATAATGCTCTCTGCCCGGGCCACCGGCCATACCCATGCCCCTCCTTTGCTTGGTTAACTTCTTCAGGATCAGTATAGCCATCACCTCCTCCAAGCAGCCTTCCCTGATCTCCTCAGCCAACCGGATCCCAGGGCTCATATCATGCCCCCAGTCAGAATGCATGGTGTTGGTGAAGACAATAAAAGCATGAGAGTAAACAGCTCAGGTTGCAAAAAAGCAGGGTGTTCGGGCTTCAAATCCCTTCTCTGCCACTTTCAAAGAGTGCGACCTTGGACCAGCTGCTTACTTCTTTGAGCCCAAGTTTCTTCATTTGTCAAATGGGAAGAGTAACAGTGACTTCACTGGTTTTTGTGGCCATAGAGGGTAGAGACAAGATACATGTGGTCCATGACCACACGTGAACAAAACGCAAGCAGATCAAGGCAATATGCACGATTAGGGAGTTCTGAGTAGGAGGCCCTAGAAGAGCTGGAGGAACCTAGGACTCTTAGGGGGAGGGGAGGGTATTACACAGCAGGGAGTGCTGGAGGGGAGAGGGAGGTGAGTCTGAGCCTCTGCCCTCACAGGGTCTGCGGAAGTAAGGTTGTATGTGGTTGTATGTGGAGGATGCTAATTGAGTGCATGTAATTGTTGGCTGGGTGGGGTGGGGCCAGATAACTGAAGTCTGGTATGTTCCCTCTGTTTTCTGTAGTCAACTTGTCAACCTAGGAGAATGCTCTCTTTCTAAGACAGCATCCCCTATTTGGGGGAAAACAGGCAGATGTAAGATTTAGAGGGCTCCTCTGGCCACAGATAAACACAAGAACACTTTGTTTACCCGGCACACTTAGCTAGAGGCCAAATATCCCCAAACCTCAAATATCCAGTATGGGGACTGGGGATGGTGAGCAGCTCAACTACTGCTGAGGACCCCATGCATTGGTGCTCTTGCACTTTGTCCCCAGGAGAGCACCCCAGTCCTTGTTCTGCTAGAGGGAGGCGGACTAAGGCAAGCCAGAATGCTGGCCCTGGACTATACTGGCTTGGGACAAAAGCTAGACCCCAAGACTAAAGAGGTCCCAGTGGACACCAAAACCTCTTGGGGCAAAATCCTACCTAAAATAACAAGGGTGAAAACAGATCAGAGGAGTGCACTTAAGAAGCGCTATGACAGCAAGCGTATAGATAGCAAAAATGTCACACACTCCCCCAAAGTACAAAGATGCTGACATGGTCGATAAAGTATTGTGTATCGACACAAACAGGAGACCGAAATCTGGCAAAGCAGTCATCACTGACACAGTTTTGCAGATGATGACACTAAGGCCTGGGAAGTGTAAAAGGTCAACAAAAACTCATAAATAAGTCTATCTGATCTAAATATGACATTACCCAGCCTCTGTTGCAAAAAGTCAAGTTTAGAATTGAAAGCCTGAGTCACTGAGAAAAAGTTAACTCACCTTATTATTTGTTCTGTTTCAGAAGACAAGGAAGTGTGGCACATGACATAGAATGTTTTTAATCAGAGATCTTTCTAAAGAGGAACGTTTGGAGATTTAAAGCAGGATGTTTTAGAATCTGGAAATTTCAGCGTGGCATGGTAAAGGAGATGTCTTTTGCTGAGCACACACATACAATTATTAGTGTGGGTTTGCGTCTGGGTTTTTCAAGTATTCTCTCAAGTCTTCCTAGTGGTTTTTGCACTTTCTGAAGCGTGTTTTTCAAGACACCATCTGGAAATAACCAGTTCTTAAAAGGACCTGGGGCTTCCCTGGTGGCTCAGATGGTAAAGAATCCGCCTGCAATTGGGGAGACCTGGGTTTGATCCCTGGGTTGGGAAGATCCCCTGGGGGAAGCATGGGAACCCACTCTAGCATTCTTGCCTGAAGAATCCCCATGGACAGAGGAGCCTGGCAGGGTACAGTTTATAGGGTCACAAAGAGTTGAACACGACTGAGTGACTAAGCACAGCATAAATGGACCTAGACTCTTGGTTCTGGCTTCATTTGGGCCTCCACCAGGCCTGTGCGAGTGCTCGTGAATAAGCTTTGTATCATATACAGGTGGGGGTTTTCAAGAATACATCTATTTCAGATCTCAGAAAGGGAAAGAATATTCAAGTTTGCGTGCATGTGTTTCTAAAGCCCTAACAGTCAGCTACTTGGCCGATGACTCAAGTGAAAGGCAGTAACAGGACGTTCTTCCCCACCACAGGCAATGAAGTGGCTTCGTCTTGTTTGCTCAGTCAGCCCTGAGTCCTGCCTTTCCGTCTGTCAGCCACCCTGGGCTGGCGGGGCCACAGGGGTTTCTGGTTTCTGCTTGCAGTGGGTAACCAGGCCTCAGAACAGCCTAAGGGTGCTGGGGGCTTGGATTCCTGAGGATGGCCAGAGGGAGGAGGTGGGGAGCTCACTGCAGACAGTGGCCTTGGATTGCACTGACTCAGGCGAAACCGGGGCTGGTGAGTGAAAGTTTCCAAGCAGACGGCAAGTTTAAATGGAACAAAATTAGCAAGTGACGGTTAGGGGAAAAGGTCTGCCTGTCTGGGGTTTATTCACCAGCGGCCTCCACCTTTAGGTTGTGGATATCAAGGGATAGAGAGCCAAAAGCTTAGGGGCCAGTGGCCAGGCTAATCCTCTCATAGCAGGGCCCACTCCCAGGTCACGGGCCATCTTTGCAGTTAATCCTGCACAAAGGAAGACAGGGAAAACAGAGGAGGGCGGGCATGTGACCACTGTCCTTTTTCCACAGGGAGGCTGCTTTTTTGGTTTTTCTGATGTTCTTGCTCACTTTCAGTTTTTGCAGGGGTATTGCTGCTCTATGCTCTTCTCAGAAGATCTTTGGGAAGTTTTCTCTTGGTGAGTATTCACCTTAAGAACCCTGAACATTCATTGGAAGGACTGATGCTGAAGCTGAAGCTCCAATACTTTGGCCACCTGATGTGAAGAGCTGACTCACTGGAAAAGACCCTGATGCTACGAAAGACTGAAGGTAGGAGGAGGAAGGGACGACAGAGGATGAGATGGTTGAATGGCATCACTGACTCGATGCACATGAGTTTGAGCAAGTTCAGGGAGATAGTGGAGGGCAGGGAAGCCTGGCATGCTGCAGCCCATGGGGCTGCAAAGACTCGGACATGACTGAGCAACTGAACAAGGACAACAAAAGGACCTTGAGAGCCAAATCCAGTTAGAAAGGGCGGGGGGCGTGAGAGAGATAAGCGCCAGATGAAGCAGCATGGCCCCAACTGAGTCTTGCTGACACTCTGGCACTGGAGCAAAGAGACTCCAGAAAGGTCTTTCTCTGACCTCCATCAACTTTTTGGTTCAAGCTGGAAGCAAGGAGTGGAGGAGTGGGGAGAAGCACAGGAAGCTACTTGGTGTGGATGATAAGCGGCAGAAGCTTCAGAATAACCTGTGACTTGCCTGCTTCCCCTACTCCAGATCCAGCCAGAGACACCGTCTGGGATCCTCTGCCACCAGTGGCTTCAGAGGCCTTGTGCTCGCCCCATCCCTGGGGCTGAGTCCTGAGGGGAAATGGTACCCCACAGCCCCACACAGGGCAGGAGCATGTTTCCCTGGCTTTTCATGCTTCCAACGTGTTTTAAGCCATGCTCACCAGCTCCTGAGTTTTCCCTTAAAAAATCTGGTTTTTCTCTCTGCCACTCTGAATATACATGAGATGACCTCTCTGCAATTTCCCTTGGAGATTTGCTGGCATAAGCATAACAGATTTTGGCCCTCAACTGAGAGAGGTGCTTAGTCAAATTTCTCTGAGCTCAGACCCAAGCTCTGAGTACAGCATGCTTCAGTTTGTGCCAACCTTCTGTATCCCAGCCAGAGGCACTGGAAGCTTTATACCTTAGAAAGAAGCTCTTCTAACAGAAATTTTTGGTAACATTCACTGGCAGGGAATTGGCAGCCCTGAGATGCTGTGCAAATATATGCAGGCTGTGCATTTAACTTGGACAAAGAGGAACCAATAAGTTCCCCAGTGTCATCCACTGAGTCAAAAGTGGATCTGGGATTAGAACTCCATCTTATGACTCTTCATCACATGAGGCGTCCACCTGGGAAACCCTCCGGTTTTCAAAAAAGACTATCTCTTGTTAGGAAAGAACTGTTATGAAGGTGCAAAGACGTCCTAGGATGATAACAATGACACTGACTCACTGAATCTCCCAATCTAGTTCTGGTTATACAGGAGCCTTGTCTCCTCCACAAGGAAGTGAGGGCCCAGACTGAGGCCTGTCCTTGGTACACCTCCTGCTAGCTGTGGCCTCTGTCAATTCATCAGTATTCACAGTGCCTTGGTGACAAGGAATGCTCAGACTACTCATTAATCATAAGGGGCCACTGAAAACTCATCAGAGCCATGGCAAGTTCTGGGCACTCATTTAGAGCAAGACATGATCGTTGGCAGCTTCCCTGGGAGCTCAGTGGTAAAGAATTCAGTTGTAATGCAGGTTCAATCCCTGGGTCAGGAAGATCCCCTGGAGAAGGAAATGGTAACCCACCTCCAGTATTTGTGCCAGGATAATCCCAAGAACAAAGGAGCCTGGTGGGCTTACAGCCCATGCGGTTGCAAAGAGTCAGACATGATTTAGCAACTTAACAACAACAAATGATTATTGGCACATTCTGTCCTACAGAGAAAACTCTCATTTTTGTTTCAGTGAAGAAAGACTTTAAGGTAGAGCCCACTAGACGAAACAAAGGGCATTCACTCTCTTTGACATTATAATACAATGCTGCTCCCTACTCACTTTAACTAATAGGGACCTTGATGTTAACATAGCATTTCTTTTTTTTTGTTTTTGCTTTTTTTCTTGAAATCATCCAAGATTTTTATTCTATATATGATTTTTATCATAGGCATATATACTGAATAGGGAATACCACTCCGAATGGGGTTTTATATATTTTTACCTGATAGGAAACTAGAGGGATTGCTGCTATAAAATTTATAGAAAATGTAGACTGGTTCACAGTCAGTAGGAATTTATATGTGGGTATAACTAGGAAGTTCCCAATGCAGTAAAATATTTTATATTTCAATAGTTGATGGAGAGTAGAACATCTTATTATGTAAGCTTCTGTAGCTACACATATCCATAGGAAAAAAAGATAGCGTTAAGTTGTGTCTGACCCTTGTGATCCCATGAACTGTAGCCCACCAGGCTTCTCTGTCAATGGGATCCTCCAGGCAAGAACACTGGAGTAGGCTGTTATTTCCTTACTGTGGCCAAAGCAATAAAGAGATAGAGATTACAAAACTTAGAAACTTTGTGAAAAGAAACTCCCTTTGATGAATTTGCTGTATGACTCAGGGAACTGAAACCGGGGCTCAGTAACAACTAGAGGGGTGGGTTGGGGAGGGAGGTAGGAGGGAGGTTCAAGTGGGAGAGGACATGGGAAAACCTGCAGCTGATTCATGTGGGTGTTTGGTAGAAACTAACACAATACTGTAAAGCAGTTATCCTTCAATTAAACATTTAAAAAAAAAAAAGAAAAAAATTCCCTTTGATGCTCACAGGGNTTGCTGTATGACTCAGGGAACTGAAACCGGGGCTCAGTAACAACTAGAGGGGTGGGTTGGGGAGGGAGGTAGGAGGGAGGTTCAAGTGGGAGAGGACATGGGAAAACCTGCAGCTGATTCATGTGGGTGTTTGGTAGAAACTAACACAATACTGTAAAGCAGTTATCCTTCAATTAAACATTTAAAAAAAAAAAAGAAAGAAATTCCCTTTGATGCTCACAGGGAAAGGCTAGGTGGGAGAAGTGATGGATTCCCTGGAAGAGGTGAGGAAGATGGCATTTCTAAACCACTCATAGACGTCACTGTCTGCTTGCTGTCTCCTAAAATCACACACTTTCAAAATGGTAGAACCAAGGCTGTCAGCCCAGCTGAGTGACCGGGGGTGACTTAACTTAATTTCTCGGGGCTTTGGTTTTCTAATCTGCAAAATGGAAGTTATAACAATAATGATACCAACTTCTCAGGGCCCTTGTGAGAACTGAATGGATTGATAGTTACAAAGAAATTAGAAGAGTGTTTGTTAAATGAATCCAGAACACCAGCTTCTAACCTGTATAGCACAAATTCTGAGAATCAAGGTGCATCTCAGGCCTACCAGTATAGATTTAGATTTTTAACTCTCTTTCTATAAGGACCAGCTGCTGTTTCATAAAACAACAATCTGACTCTCCATGGCTAGATGCAGAGGAAATCTCCACTTGAGGATCTGGCTACTGTTTTATTAAGGAAGCTGCTGGGTTTCCTTCATGTTGGAACAACAGTAGAAATGGGGAGATCTCTGGGGGGATGCAGAAGATGTGGATTCAATCCCTGGGCCAGGAAGATCCCCTGGAGAAGGAAATGGCAACCTGTTCCTGTATTCTTGCCTGGAGAATTCCATGAACAGAGGAGCCTGGTGGGCCTTGCAAAGAGTCATACATGATGGAGCACACACTCAGTGTGTGCTGAGGGGAAAATCACTCCTAAGGTCAAGAGCTGGCATGAGGTAGTCCACCCCTGCTCCCACGTGGAATTCTCCTCCTCTGCAAGCCTTTGACTTTAGGGTGTATTCTTTATACTCTTCATTCAATAAGTCTCTTACCTCCATTCTATGGGGTCAACTAGGCTTTGATTTCCTGTGAAAGAAAGAAACCTCTTGGGGTTCCTCTCTGGGGCCAGGATATACCACTGTTCTGCAGGTCCTGGGGCCAGGGGGTGCTGCCATGGGGTGGCAGGTATGGCAGGAACCTGGGGAGGGGGATGGGAGGGTGTGTCTCATGGATGCACAGGGCACAGGGCGGCGCTTACTTGCAGTCGTGCTTCTCGATTTCGAAGTGAGGGTTGAAGTTGAGGACAATCTTCTGGTTGGGTTCGGGGGCGTAAACAATCCACTCGCAGTTCTGGTGGGATGGATAATCCTGGGGGTAACCTGGGGAGGTGATGTAGCCAGCGTCTTTGGAATTCAAACGACCTCCACAGGGTTGGTCTGGAAGAGAAAGCAGACAAGAACTTCAAATACATTACAGTCTGGTTTTTTTCCTCTCCTTGTTTCTCTTCTCTACCAGTGGCTGATTAACACTGTTTTACAGACCTTTTATGGCAGTCCAAAAGACTAACCTACTTACTCATTCAGTGGAAGAGATTATTTCAGCTCATTCTCCCCCCAACTCACCCAGCCACACACACATACAACACACACTCTCTCTCCAAAATGAAAATATTCCAGAAGTCATAAATATTTCCAATCACATGGGCTGATATTAAAAAAAAAAAAAAGACAAAAAAAAAACCAACCCTGTAAACTTAACGTGAGTCCCTTCCTGTTCCTGTCTCTCCTGCTTGGCTCATCTTCAAACCTTGCCTCTCTATCTTTATCTCATAAATCCTTTATGTTATTTGATGGTGTCTCCTAGCCTAGCCCAGCCCAACCCAGCAGCCAGAAGTAAAGACTCCGGGAACTGACAATAGTGGTTTTGTGGTGCCGACCCACAAGTGAGCCTGGTAACAATTACTTGTGATACGGAGGAAGCATATTCAGTTTTGGGCCAGAATAGGCCCTGGAGGGTGATTTCAGCATTTTTTTTTTTTTTAAGAAAGAAAAAGCAAAACCCTCAAACACTGAATTCCACATGCACCACAAATTTGATTTATTATTTCATTACACACTGAGTGGAAAAATCTGCATTAGGGAATCCACTGGCTCTGATCTCAGTTTTGACAAAGGTGCTTTGTGCTGAATGGACGCCCGTGTTTTCTCTGAGCTTTCTACCCACTGTCCTTCCTGCCTGGTCACCACCAGCAGAGTGTGCTACTGCTTTGTCCAGGGGTGACCAGCCATCGGAGAGGCAGCTGCAGGGGAGTAACTGCCAACCCCCACCTGCCAGCAGTGCCCGGCTGGAGGTAAACAGCTTTGTGGGGGCCAGGAGGGTAGCAGGCAATCTTCAAAGGCAGAAAAGGTGGGTGGTGACATTTGATGCATCTTATATTTGGGAGTGAAGTTCTGTCATCCCCAGGAGGGGTTCTTGGGAAATGAGAAAAGAGGGGGGGTGCTTAATCCCACAGTAGAACAGAAGACTGGAAGGCACAAGAGACCTAGAAATATTCAGAAGCCTCTCGGAGACCTTCCTAAGATGTGTGCCTCTCTTAGCATCAATCACGATTTAATATCGCCATCTGCATGGAGCAGCACGGGCCCGTCAATTATGCATTCCGGCTCAGCAGCTACCCAACAGGATGGGGGCTTTCTCCTGTGTTCCCTCTTTGAGGAAAGGGTCATGCATTTTTTAACTCTACAGGTGCACTCTCCTCTTCCCCGTGTCGGTTGGTATTACTGTCTTCCAGACCTCTGCTTTAGATTACCAGCCTGACAGGCTTTAAATGCATAAAAGATGGGCATGCCACACAATGGTGGTTGGGACACACAAATCCACGCAAGTAGCCTTTTAGGCATTGCGTCTCAAGCTCAAACTGTGCTGCAGTCGAGCTGCTCAGAATCTAATGGATTCAGGTTCCATTTCCTACTGGGTGGAAAACAAAAGCAGGCCATTTCCTCTGGTTAGCAGAGACCACATCATCCTCTAACTAATGACCCCGTGCCCTCCCCAGGCCAGGAGGACAATGGGCCCAGCCTTCCCGCCCAGACGGAGACGAGGCCAGTGGTGGAGCTGGGTGCCACTCGTCCCCGCTGCAGCCAATCCTGCAGCCTTTCCAGGGGTCCACACCACTCAGCCATGCTGGGCACCCAGCATCTCCCAACAAGGTCAAACTGGCCCATTGGTCTTTGCTCATGGGTGGGAAATAGGGCTGAGAGTGGCCCTCTGAGGAAGTGGAGCTGTCCGGCTTTAGATCACCAGCTGCCTGGACTAAACTGGCAGGAAAGGAAGTTTTCTACTGGGTGCAACTCCTCTGCCAGCTGATGTGCTGAAACTACAGCCCTGCTCCTGGCTCACCCCAAACCACACCTTTTAATGCAGGACTCATCACAGAGCATCTGAGCTGAGCTCCTGTTTGGTCATCCAAACTCCCTCCCTCCTTTCAGCATCCCTTCCCAGCTCCCCTCCCATTACTCCTGAAAGAGGAATTTTTCTTCCTCAACTCCCTGCCTCCCAACTTCAAGCTTTTAGTACTAAGACAAGGCACACATAATCAGCAATAAAGACAGGAAACTTCTTCATAAGAAGGTTTCATTTCTCACCCACATCAGGAGTAATCATTTCCCACTTAAAAAAAAATTAAGCTGTATATATCCCATAGTGGACAGTCTACATTTTCTGCTATTAAAACTCACTTAACCAGAGGAAATAGGAGTAACTCATTTCTTTTGTCCTTTCTTTATCTGAAGAACACCAAGGCATTTATTAAAATATTTAAGAACTCATTAAAACATCTGCTTTGCTTGCATGGAGTTAACCTTTTCAATATCCAAACATTTATAAACTCACATTCTTGTTTGGATGGCACTCAGAAACACACACACATACACATAGATATTGAACACACATCCGGGACACATAATTATTAGAAATTCACACTTCAGTCCTATACACACATTCACACCCTCTCATAAAATATCACACATCATTTGCACAGACATATATCCACCAAGATAAATACTAGAATCTATGTCTCTATTTTTCTTGGAGAGATCTGAATTCTCGAAATCTATCATCAGTAAAAACTGTAAAGAAAACACACTTAATCCTTCTCCACCTCCTCTTGATAACTGATCTTTCATTTCCAGGTTTGGGGACCCTTCTGAAATACAGAAGGGTCTGTCTGAAATACAAACATGCCTCCAAGAGAAATGAGCTAGACTTTCTTCTGAAGAGCTGCACCACCCAGGGCTCAGGAGGTCTGTGTCACATGCCAAAAGGAACAGCATAAATGTTCTCTGTGTGTTTCAGAGGAGTCCAGCCCAGCCAAGAGGGAGTTGAACTCAAGGGCAAACGCCTTTAGGCCAATCTCTACATAGAGAGGCGAGACTGACCCCACTGAATTTTAGCTACTTGCCTGTCTGGCAAGTTGACAAGTGTCTTCTTTCTGTATTTGGTGAACACCTTACACCTGGGGCAAATTCATTCCCAAAGAGAAGCAGGTGAACCCAAGCCTGAACAATTCAGAGCAGGTTTTCTCCTACATCTGAGAGGTAAGTCTAAGGGATGGGCCAGGTCAGGTGAGATAAAGACCTCGGAGGTCTTTGGACCATGGATGAAAAGATTCAAGTGACACCTCTAGACACGATTAAAATCAAGGGACTACTAAGTTCTAAAGTCACAAATGTGTGAATTACGCCCATAATGAATACTTCGGTGTTTTAATTTGACATATAAAAGGTCAGATTATTTCTGACCTTCATATCTTTCTGTTTCTTTTTTTGTTTGTTTTTCTCATGTTCTTTTGTTTGAGACTTGCCAGGTAGCACTAGTGGTAAAAAAAAAACCCACCTGTCAATGCAGGAGACATAAGAGATGAGGGGTTGGATCCCTGGGCTGGGAAGAGCCCCTGGAGGAGAGCATGGCAACCCACTCCAGTATTCTTGTCTGGAGAATTCCAGGGACAGAGGCGCCTGGCAGGCTCCTCTAGTCCACAGGGTCACAAAGAATCAGACATGACTGAAGAGAGTTGTTTGCTGGTGAGCTAAGTACCATCTGATGCTGCCTACGGGTACCTGTTCCTGGATCAGGTAAAGGGACTCTGGACCCGTCCACTTACAATTCTAAGGCACTCTGCCAGTTTGAAAAGGAACTCATCCTCCTATAGGACCCAATTTAAGACAAAGCACTGATTCCTTGGTAACCCAATTTTTAGGAAGTATTTATTATAAAGGAGTAGCAGATCTTTTAAAAAAAATCTGGTCTGCCTCCTAAGGAAATTCAGCTGGAGTTGTTTTTAAAGGAACACCGTCTGGCCAGAACTTGAAAATAATCGGATTACGATGGTTTACTTCACGATGGCCAGGTGACACCAGCTACAAACCTCGGGCTGTTCCGCACAGAACAATCAGATCACTAGGTGTAACTGAACTGAAGGTAAAAGTCCTTATCAAAAACGGGGAACTTAGGCTGGCTGGATATGGGACTGGAGCATCAGGTTGTTGTCAAAGGTGGGCCTGGGGTAAGGGGACCAGACTACCAGGAGGGGCCGGGGCTGATGTTAGCAAAAGAGGGGATGCAAGCGCCTGAATTCTTAACTGACCTTCCTGTGTCTCAGTTCCCTAAACTGTAATTCCGTGAGTGGCTGGAATTAAGTGTGTCGTTTTCAAAGTTCTTTTGGGAAGTGTTTGTTTTACCCTCCATCAGAACTGGACCCAGAGCTCCGAAGTGCAAAGCCACTGAAAGTGAAGCTCTTCTTGGGTGTGGGCACAGAGGGTAACAGAGTCAGTGCAGTATGCCTGCCTTGAAGCCCCTCCCTGCCTTTCCGATGGAGTTTCTCTATAAGGACCTCAGGGCTTCCTGGAACTCGGTTTGAAACCCATTAGATCTCAGTTCCCTTGTTACTTTCAAATGCCACAGAAAAGAGAACAAGTACAAGGATTAGAAGACACTATATATATACCTGAGGGCACTTGATGGAGAAAAATAGTCTTATTTCATCCCCAAATAGTACATTCACAGCACAGTCTCATCCTATGACCATAGCATTGTTTTTATTTATTAGTAGGAAAGAAAAGAAGAAGCCCTTTCTATGACTTCAAAAGAGAGAAGGCTGTCACTTTGCTAACTAGTCAGGAGCCTTGTATGCAAGTATGATCTCGCCACTGGAAAGCTGTGTGACCTTGGGTAGTTAGTAAACCATTCTGAGCCTTTATTTTCCCATCTATAATGAGGGGAGTGGTGCTACAGGTCAGTTCCAATTCTAAATGTCATAGCCTGTATAACTATGGAAGGGGAAAATCCTATAACCCACAGACGAACTTCTAATTAAAAAGATTCTCTACCCTCCTAGACAACAAGGTATTTATACAAGGTGTTGATTTTATTTCATCTGCTTGGTAAGCCTGAAACAAAACTCTAGGATTCTTCAGTGAATGCATCTGTCTTGCATTATGGAGAGTTTAAATGTCTCTTTCAATCACATTAGCTCTACTGACGTGAGCTTCTTTTCTTAACTGAGCCTGTGGCTGTATATTTATAAATATAAGGCATACACAGTTCTGTGTGTGAGCTTCTCAACAATGATGCATGAAAAGAAAACAGAGGAGGAGTTTTTTCCAATCTCTCACACAGATCTTCTAAGTCCTGTGCTCAGGGTTTGAACCAAATTTTGCTCACTAACCTTGAATAAGCTTCTTTTAAAGTGATCTCTGTGGGCTGAGGCTGGATTTTGTTTTATTCAAAGTGACTTCAGCCTGTCACAAGACAGTCTCATAAAAATCTGTATCTTGGCTTAAGCTGGGAAGAAATGAGCCAATCCATCAGCCCAGGAATGCGGCTGTTTGACCACTTCCTAAGGCAACTGGGAAGGGATGCAATCTATTCAATTTATGGGGCTGGGTGGCAGTGAGTGATCCACTCCTGAAGGCACAGCAAATGAAAATTCCTGTGAACTTCTGCAATGAGAAAGTTCAAAATCTGAATAAAAGAACTGTCTGGCAGGGCAGGAAGGAGGGAACGGGAGAGTGGGAAAGGAAAGCAGCACTTGAGCAGGGAAGAAGGAGTGAGGAATGAGGCACACTTCCTCTTCTGAAACACCTCTGATCAATTCACCAAGGACAGAACTGGAAATTGGGTCTGGAAACAGGGCCTTTGGAACGTCTCTCCTCAATCTGGATGCTAAAAATGAACCTTCATTTAATCGTTAAAATGTAAGCTTGATGTGATTACCTCCCCTGACCTCGAATCATGCCACCTGTGGTAACCTTGTTATTTGTCATCTTATATCATAAACAAATGTAATTCCAATAGGGCAGCCAATATAATATCATTAGTTGATATTTATGTCCACTCTTTCCCAGCCCTCATTGCAAATGCAATTTTGATGCCATTGATGAGAGATCTGGGATTACAATTCCTGACCATTTCAACAGACATTTGGGGAAGGAAATAGAAGAAGAATAATTTTAGGGTCTCTCCAAAAGGTAATATAATTGTTTTCATTTATTTTGATTAACAGAAGCCTTCTGTTGAAACATTCATGGCTCCCCATTGGTTAGTAAATGAAATCCAAACCCCTCGGCCTAGCAATTTGGACCTTGAATTTGGCCCAAGCTATTATTTCCAAACTTATTTGCAACTATTTGCTTCCACACTGTCTAAATGGCCATTTCTGAGTGTTCCCCAAACACTCCGTGTTCCCCAGTGTTGCTTCTCTGCTCCCTTTTACCCTCCCCCTGCTATGCTTTTCCCAGCTCTAAACCCATCTAAACTCTCAATCCAGGCTCACATGCCACCTCCACCCTCCCTGATCTCCCAGGAGTAACCTCTTCCAACTTCTGAGGCTGAAGCTCTTTAGCATCTTCTAAAGTGTGAGAGAATCTTATCCATGCTGCTGGACCACCTGCTCATCTTTGGCAAACCTTACAGCATCAAACCCAGAGCCTTTGCCAAAGATCACACTCAATGAGGCTTGATGAATTAATGAGTTAATAATTGACTAGGTAACATCAGGTGGTTCAGTGGTAAAGAATCCACTTGCCAGTGCAGGAGATGTGGGTTCAGTCCCTGGGTCAGAAAGATTCCCTGGAGAAGGAAATGACAACTCAATCCAGTATTCTTGCCTGCAAAATCCCATGGACAGAGTCGTCTGGCGGGCTACAGTCCGTGGGGAAGCAAAGAGTCAGACACGACTGACCACCCATGCACGCTGCCTCAGCAGGGTAATACCCCAAGTATCAGTAAGTATCACAAATTCTAAGAAAGCCTTATCACAAAGTATTCGGTGTGTTCAGCCTCCACCCTTCCTTTCCAACTCACAGCTGCTATTAAATGCAAAAATTTTTTATTGGTGAACCAGGAGTTTAGAGGACTTGTCTGGGATAATAATACCTAGTCATAGATCAAGGTAGAGCTAGTGTGAACTCATAGGACACAGGAACCTCAGATAATGATGAAGAAGTTCAAATGACATTATACTTTAATTCTAATAACGGTAAAATTAATTTTATCTGAGGGCTTTCTTACCCCCTTATTCCATCCTGCCATCCTCCCAAGGGGAAGTTCTAGATACTTGTTTTCAGTAGCACCAAGAAGCTTCAAAGTCCTACTTTATCCCTAAACTCTTGCTGGGTTTCAGTTCACTCCTTTCTACCCATCCTCCCCCATCAGCTCCCTTCCCCTGGCCCCCAATATGCCTTTTAGGCACATCTGTTTTATTTTTCCCCTTTATCAGAATAAATTATTTTTGCCGCTTGGTCCAGTCATTTGCAATTCCCTTTATCTTCTTCACTGAAAGACTGGCCAGAACCCAGATCCCTTGCTATCACAGGATCTTGAGAGGCAGGGTATCACTGGCTGTGTGCATTAGACTGGCCAGCAGCCCCATCCAAGGCATGCTTTCCTTTTGTTATTCCCAGCCCCCTCCTTTTTTTTTTTTTCTTGTTTAGATCATGACTCTTTTATGAAGACCCAGAGGGAAATGGGATTATTAAGAGTCTTGCTGGGTAAAAGCTATTTTGTCTTTACGATGACTTTTTTGAGTTCAGCTGCTGAGGGGCCTTACTGCCAGAGTAGAAGTTATTACACATTTGGGGAGCCCCTTCCATGCGGCGGTTCCTGCTGAGCACACTTTCGGGATGAAAGATGGAAGAGGAGGAAAGGAAAGGAGAGAGATTTAAAAAATCAGTAGAGGCGAGAACTCTGAAAGTGGAAAACCAAGGCGAAAAAAAAAGTGTAAAGAACTGATGTAAATCCAAGATGAGAATCCAGCAGAGAACATGCACCTCTGAAGAACAGGGTGCCGAGAGATTAATCTGACGCTTATAAAACCAGACAAAGTTCTAGTGGGGTAAGAGCTGAGAATGAGTAATTATTTACTGATTTTTTTAAAAAAAGAATAAACTCATAAAAGTAACATAAACTTACCGCAAGGGTGTTAGTGTGCTTTCTGTCTTCTATGATCACTAGATACTATTAACCCTACTGAAGTTGTTTTGAAGATTAAATGACTTCCGAACAGGCAGCTTGATATTTACTCAACAGTACTCTATGTAATCTGAAATAGCCCAACACCCTAGAGATCAATCAGCTATTAGGATCAAACACACTTACAGATAGAGACACTGAGGTAGAGAGAAATTAGGGATTCAGGATCACTGAGCCATCAGGTGACTGACAGGAGGTCTGGCTCTAAGGCTTCAGAAGCTAGGACGTCTGATGAAGGTCTCCCCGAACCTTTCAGTGACAAACTTATTCAATAGCATTCAGAGACAGACAAATGTTTTGCCTGTTTGAAAACTCCTTTTTCTCTCCCAGTGCCAGGAATCTGTGTGTGAACAATGAGAGATGTGTTTGAGGCTAGGGTGTGAGTGGGCTGGAGGCACTTAACACCTTCTTCACTCCCAACACACAGGCACTCTGTTCCTTGTCATCCTGGCCCTCTTTCCTGCTTCCTGGAAACCAGGGTGTGTGTTTGGGGGGAGGGTGTGGTGGGGGTGTGAGTAGATCACTCAAGTCTGAAAGTATGTGTCACAATATCAGAGTTTTTTTTTTTTTTTCCCCTAGCAGTTTCTATTTCTCTCCTGTCTCCTCAACCCCAGTCTTCTTCATCCTAAATGCCACGGTTGTTATTGTTCTACTGGAGAGGAGCAGCATTTTCAGAGATGGGGGATTTATTTTTATAGCACAGCTGGTCTGCCAAAGGTCACATAATTTGGCAATGTTCCCAGTGGTTAAAAATTAATTTCTCCTTATTAATACAACCAAGGTCCCATAGGATCGGAGCTCAGCCTTATCTAAACTTGACAGCTTCCTAAACCTTTAGAAGATGCTTTCTCCTGGAGGGCCAGCCACACTACAAGGCCACTGTGTCCTGGAATCCAACCCTACTGATTCCTATTAGGTAATGAGCCCATTAAGCCCTTCAGCTATTTCTCATAAAGGCAGCTAAAGCTTTAGAAAAGGCTGTAGGTTCTCCAGGACAAACGTTCACAATACCTTCCAGGAATGAGTTAATTAAAAAAAAAAAAGTTAATGCCTTACTTGGAAGGAATCATACAAAAACGTTTAGGGATCAAACACAAGTATGACACACAAGGAGGGTGTCTCAAAGATTATCCAGTGGCAAGTGATGGTCAGATGATAAAATACCTCAAATATGTTAATGATACTATAAACTACTGCCCAGACATCACTTTTCAAGTCTTTTCTCGTCAGTGCAAGAAATTAAAAAGGTATTATGCTTCTGCTCCATTTTTGAAAAAAAAAGAAAGTCTTGTCTCTACTTTCCTAAAGTCTTTCCCAACAGGACTTTTGGGGAATATATTCTGAAAACCCTTTACCAATGAACCTGGCTCCGACTTCTGTCGGCTCAGAAGTGTCTCACACTTGGGGCACTCTCTTCACTGCTTTAACAAGCACTGAGGGAAAGCCCCTAGTGTCTCTCCCAACTGACCCCCTACGGGCCTCTCTCCAGCTGTTATTCGCTTCCATGCCTCATTGCTTATGAATTGGCATTTGAACTCCTGGTCTCCTCTACACTGTGAAGGCGGGAACTGGCCTTTCAGGTGCAGAAGGTGATCTACCCAGTAGGAGATTCGAGCCATTTGGTAGACAGCAGGAGTCCCGCCTGGATAGCCCAGGGTTCTAGTCACTGCCGCCTTCCAACATTTCATTTTGCCAATTGGGTGCTCTGTGGCTTAATCTGAGGTCTCCTCAGCACGATATAAAAGCCCATACCTGCAGGGCTGCCTGGGCAGTCACGATTAATTGTACCAGGCACAACTTGGACAGGAAGGGGCTTGCCCTGGAACCCGCGTGGGGATCGTTTCTCTTTCCACTGTTCTGCACTGTTTTGCACAGTTTTGCACTCTGCTGGCAACTAGCACTAGCTTCACTACCTCCAGTGGCTGTTTATGGGGTAAAGTGGAGTTGGTACTCACTGAAAGCCAGCAAGAGCCTAGTCCCTAAAAGTCTAGAGCAGGCCGTCTGTGCCAAATCCAAGAGTTTATAGTTCTACTTGCAAATATTTATGCCTGCCCACAGTCAGCGGGCAACGTAGGGAGACAGCAGAAAACAAAAATGAAAACCCTCTTCAGACTCCTCTCCTCCCGCGCCGAGACCGTGGTTGCCTCTTTCAGGACTTGTCTGTCTCCCACAGTCAATTTACACCTCTTATCTGATCATCCTGTCCAGACGGAAGGCTGAATTGACCGCTTCTGCCAGGGACCATGGCAATGGTGTTAAAGCTCAACCGCAGATCAAAGCTCTCCGGGCGAGGGGCTGGTAGGGGTAGGAGGCGGGGGTGGGGGTTGATGGTTACAGGGTCCGGGTTCTTTTGGCCCCAAGCGGTGAGACCCGTGGGCTGGGAAACGTCAGGGCTGGGAGTTACCATCATCTGAAGGAGCCCATTGTCAGGGCCGGATGATTTCCTGAGCAAAACCCAGTTCCCCGCAGACCACGAGATGAAGTCTAGCGAAGGGGAGTTTCATGGCCAGGCGCTGACCGTGAATGGCCAGCGCCAGGGGGCTCTCCTCGCTGTCTGAAACCGAAAGGAGGGGAGGTGGTGGGAGGGAGGCGAGCGGTGAGCACCGGCCAATCAACCCGAGCGCGGATCTCCTTCCTCTTCCAGAGAAATTCAGCCGGAGCCGCAGAAGCGGTGACACGATGGAGCTGGATCCCCTAAGCTTGGCTGGGAAAGCTGATTACCATCCCCTTAACCCCATGGTCCCCGGAGGGGCGCGCGGTTCCTTCCACCAGCCCCGACCCCGGCAGCCCTGGACCTCAGCTCGGCAGATGCCCCCCACCCAGCCACTGGGACTTTAGCTCCGCGGATGCTCCCCACCCTCGCTGGGCGCCCTGGCGGGACCTGGTGGGAAAAACGGCCGTGCGCTAGCCCCAGGCGAAGGGCGGGGGCAGCCGGTTAATCACGGCTCGCCTCGCCTCCATTAACTTCTGTTGATATTAAAAAGAAATCAATCAGTGAAAATGGAGCCTTGGCCGTGACTATTTCTTTTTCTCCAGTGGAAAAGCAAAGAGCGAGGCGGCGGCGGAGGGGAGGCGGAACTCGCCGGCGACTGCAGAGGATTCTCCCAGGCCGAAGACCGCAGCGGAGACTTAACTTTCTGGCAATGGGCAGTGCTGAGGAAATGCCGCAGGCTTCTCCCTGGGGGTGTCCTTAGTGTGGAGGAGGAGGGGACAAAGCTAGAGGAGTTGGAGGCGGCCCACTTAACCGGGCTGGAGCGTCGGTTTTGCTTTCTCTGGGAATATTTTTGCCTAATAGAATGTTTATGGATCGCTCGGCTCTGTTTCTGCTGCGTAGCCCAAACAAATCGATGCGGCGTTAGAGACAGCGCGGGGTGGGGGTGGGGAGGGCCGGCCGGGGGGCCACCACGTACCCACCACGTGGAATGCCCGCGCGCCGCGTGCTCTTCACCTGTTCGCGCGCACTGGCGAGCGCCCGGCGCGCAGCGCTACTAAAGTTGCGCGCATTCCCGCAGCTCAAGCTGCCGCCCTTCTGCCTCCAACCTCAGGTCTCAATCCCACCCCGGCTTTCCTCCACCAGCTCGGCCAGCGCTCGGGCCCCCAGCCCTTCTGAGACGGCTTTCTTGGGGCGGCGCGGGAACTGCAGCGCAGACTGGAGTGCAGGAGGGGGCGCTCCCCGCAGGGCCTTCGTAGCTTCCCCCGAATCCCCGAGCGGGGGTAGGAGGGCAGCGGCGCTGTGATCCGGAAAGGCGGCCGGCGTGGCAAGGACTGGGGCAGCCTAGTGCGCGACGCCCACTTAGCTCCCAGCCGCCAGCCAGTGCGAGAGGCC
>SJYX01009416.1:0-17372 GCA_006410675.1 Oreotragus oreotragus
CTGAGCCCAGGAGCAATGTTGCATTTTCAGTTTATCCATCAGGAGGCACACGATGTCAACTTGTCCCATGAATGACGTTAAGTTTGGATCATTTAGCTAAGATGCTATCTGCCAGGTTTCTCCACTGTAAAGTTTCTATTTTTTCCATTAATAGTCAATAGAACTCTTGAAGGGAGACAGTCTGAGACTGTATAAATATTTTGTTACTCAGTAAACTTCCAAAAAACTAGTTTTAGCACTCATTAACGATTCTTGCCTTTTCCCTATTTATTCTTTTATATTAGAATGGGCTCATGAATTCTTATTTTATTCAATAGGTTATAACCCACTGCTATTATTACATTTAAGTTATCCCAGCTTTAACCTTTAATCTGGCTTCTGTGTCCTTCTAATATGTCCCTATCCGTTTTTTAGTATTTTTTTTCCTTTCCGGACACAACAAGATATCCTGACCATCTTGTACTTTTCCTTTCCAGTCCCAGAACCAGTCACTTCTCCAAGCAGTCCTGGTTTCTTTCCATGGAAAAGGGTGTTTGGGCACTGGTTCTTTTATTTTTGGAAGCTAGTGTGCCTTTTCAACCCCTGTTATTGTTTAGTTGCTAAGTATCTCCCACTCTTTGTGACCCCGTGGACTGTAGCCTGCCAGGCTCCTCTGTCCACGGGATTCTCTAGGCAAGAATACTGCCATTTCCTTCTCCAGGGGATCTTCCTGACCCAGGGATTGAACTCGTGTCTGCTACGTTGGCAGACAGGTTCTTTACCACTGAGCCACCAGGGAAGCCCTACCTCCAGATTTTTCTCCATTTTGCAGACTTGGTGCCTCTGTATTCATAGGAGCTGGAAATGTGTTTCTCCAAAGGTCAGTGACTCTGAGAAAGTATAGCGAGCTTATCAAGTATACATTTTTACAGAATCATATCAAATTTAGGGGTAAATGTCAGAATTGCAATTTAAGGTCCAAAGTATTTCACAAATAACTTCACCCATCTCAAGTTTTTTAATGGAATCTAAAATTCTTTAGCAAAAGTGACCTACAAATACCCACTTTTTATTTTTTTTTTGTTTCCTAAGTAATATTTAACAGTTATTGAGAGCTTAAAGCCAGGTACTATTGTAGCCTCCTCTTTCTCTAGCATCTCACAGGGTGTGTTTCATGGAACATGAGTCTCATGGACGGCTAACAGGGGCTCCCTGAAAAGCAGGAGGGGTGGGCTGGTCTCCTGACTGTAGGATTTCTCAAAGCTTTTTCTTATTTTTTAAAGTGCTTACTTATTTATTTATTTTTGGCCGCATCAGGTCTTATTTGCAGGGCGTGCGATCTTTCTTTGCGGCACACAGGCTCATGGTTGCAGTGCATGGGCTTAGCTGTGCCTGGGCATGTGGGATTTTAGTTCCCTGACCAGGGATCGAAACTGCATCCTCTGCATTGGAAGGTGGGTTCTTTTTTTAGTTATGAAAGTATAACACATTTACAGGATTCTTGGAAAATACAGAACACAATTACATACATAATTCCATTATAGCTTATGCTTATTTTTTTTAATAGATAAATTAAGATTTTTAGTTGGACTTTCAATATCATGCCCTCAAAAATTAATAGAATGATAGACAAAAAAGTAGAAGGATACAGTAGACTTGAAAAGCACTATGAACCAATTCAACATAATTAAGATTTATACAATTTTCACACAACAGTAGGATACAAATTCTGTTCAAGTTCCCATAGACTATATACAAGGAGACTCTGGAGCATTTTCAGGAAAGCAAAACAAGGTGCAAAAATGTCATGGTCTAAAGGTATTGAGATCATATGGAGTCTGTTCTTTTATCCCTGTGGAATTACGTCAGAAATCAAAATCAAAAGATATTTGACAACAGTCATGTATTTGGAAGGTGGATTCTTAACCACTGCACCACCAGGGAAGTCCCTCAGAGGTTTTTAATATGTTTATGGGTGTTGTGACTTCCAAGGAGAATGATGGAATACAGCCCTTTCCAAATTTCTTTTTTTTCTTAACATATATACTTTACTGAAATATTGTTGACTCACAATGTTTCAAGCGCACAGCAAGCTGATTCAGTTATACATAAACACATATTTTTGAAATTATTTTCCATTATAGGTTACTACATACTACAAGCTATTGACTATAGTTCCCTGTGCTATATAGTAAACCTTTGTTGCTTGTTGCATATTTTTTTATTAGAAATCTAGCATTCTATTCATACTAAGTCAAACAAGTAGAATCAAAATGTCATAAATGCTTTATTTAGGCAAAAATTAATAAGTTTTCTAAAATCATCTCTCTCAATCTTAGAATACTTCATGTAGAGCACCTGCTGACCCAGGTTCCACTCTTCCAACACCCAGTAAACCAACTCTGCTTCCTAAACATTTCTAGAATTCACCCACCCCTTTTCATCCTAACAACCACTATCCAGTTCAAGCAGCAAAGTCTCTCACTAACTGAGACCTTAATTGGTCCACCTGTGAATCAGTCAAGGTCCCGACAGGAAACAGATGGTTGCTGAAACTGGAGACTGGAAGAAAAGTTAATAAAGAAACAGGCAAGGCTTATGGATAATGCAGGACCCCTGGGGCTAGTTACAGCAGGAATCATTAGCACTCTGGGCCACAGTGGACCTGGGGAAGGATTGCTTACTGCAATAGGGAGAAGGTGGTTATCTGTAGAGAGGAACCCAAGAGGAACTCTGGCTTTTGGTAGGGAGAGAAGTTAACTCACAGTGACCTGGAAGAATAAGTCTTAACCTCTTCTTATTCTGGGCTCCCCTGATGGCTTATATGGTAAAGAGTCTGCCTGCATTGCAGGAGACCTGGGTTCAATCCCTGAGTTGGGAAGATCCCCTGGAGAAGGGAATGGCATCCCACTCCAGTATTTTTGCCTAGAGAATTCCACAGACAGAGGAGCCTGGAGGGCTATAGTCCGTGGGGTCACAAAGCCTCAGTCATGACTGAGCGACTAACACTTTCACTTCACTTTTTTTCACCTTATTTTAGACCTCTGCTCTCCTGCAGTGCCTGTCATTGGCCAAACCCAAGCAGAAGCTGGAGGGAGACAGTGATGTAGTCTACACAGCCAGCTTCCTAGGGCACAGAGGAGAGTAGAAGGTGGAGAGTGGATCTGAGGGACAAACAGGAAGTAGCATAACCTGGAGTCTTGCCTCCGTATCCCTCCACATTTCTAAGACCCAGGTCTTATCATTTCTTGCTCTTCTTAAAATCCATCCATTGCTCCCTATTACTGTTGGAATAAAATCAGTAGTTTAGCACCAACTCACGAAAGCCAACTGTTAGCATCTTTTCCCAACTCTAGGGACTTCCCTGGAGGTCCAGTGGTTAAGACTTCCTGCTTCTGCTGCACAGGGTGAGGGTTCAATGCCCAGTTGGGGAACTTAAGATTCCGCCTGCCATGTGGTGTGGCCAAACAAGACGAAACAAAAACACGTCTACCCCCTAACTCTATGTTCAATGACCAATGGCATCAAGCCTGAAATCAGCTGTGGGAGGTGATTGGAAATTGGCAAATGCTACAATCTTTATTTTTTTCTTTCATAGAACTGCATATGTTAAGATAAAAGCATTTTATTAGAAGAAAAGAATGAACTCAGGAAATGTTCTTTAAAAAACTCTTTCTATTGAAAACAGAGACAATGACCAATCTAACAGTCATGAGGGCTCCTAGCACCCAGACTATATTCTCCAAGTACCCTTTCTCACTAAAAGCAACCAGGGCTCCTGGGAGAAATAGCCGATTTGAAGTCTGGGGTGAGTAGAGTAGCAAGATGTGGCTGGAACCTCTTAAGCCAGAAAGCAAGGAAGCTATCAAAGTCTACTGGGGTCATAATAAAAGAGCAATCACCACTGAAGGACTTCTACTGGCCCCAAAGAGGACAATTTGAGCATGTAAAAACATTAAATAATTTTTTAACATTTAAATTTAAATTTTACCATAAAAATTAAAAAATTTTAAACATTTTGAAAATATATGTATATGTACAGTGGATTGAAAGACATCGAATATTAATACATTAAAAAAATCAGGAGTCACAGGATTGAAAAAAGCAAAACTTCACTGGTCACCTTTAGAAGATATTAGGAGCCCACCAGGCTCCTCTGTCCATGGGATTTCCCAGGCAAGAATGCTGGAGTGGGTTGCCATTTCCTTCTCCAGGGGATCTTTCCCAACCCAGGGATAGAACCTGCATCTCCTGCACGGCAGGCAGGATCATTGCCACTGAGCCATCTGGGAAGATGAAGATGTTAGGGAAAACGCTTTTTCTGAAAGCTGGCAAATAAAGGGAGAGAGACAGCATTCCATCTTTTCCTGTATCAATAGTCTTCAAGGTAACCAGATAGTTGGTGATAGGACATTCTTTTTAGAAAGATCCTGATAAATGAAGAAGTAATGGCTGATCATCACCATTTTGCAACCCTCAGTGAAGTAAGGAATCTAGTCAGTCGTGTCAGTGGCTGATGAATCCATGTGGTACGTGATGAAGAGTGGATAGGAAAATTTATAACAAATGAATCAAGCTGGAAATATTTGAACTTTGTGATCAGGCTTTACATCACAAAAAGACACATCCCTGAGATCACCCTGTAGATCAGGATGTAATAAGAAACCTCAGAGAATAGAAATTCTATAGGATCAACACCAAATATTGTGTTGACCAAAAAGTTCATTTGCATTTTTTGGTAACATCTTGTGGAAAAACCTGGCCAGTAGAAATTTTTGGCCAACCCAAATCGTTGCAAGATTTGAAAAAAACAGAGAGAGGTTTCCCTGGTGGCCAGTGGTTAAGAATCTGCCTTGCAATGCAAGGGACAGTGGTTCAATCCTCGGTCCAAGAAGATGCCACAGGGCAACTAAGGCCGTGTACAACCACTGAGCCTGCGTGCCCTAGGTCCTGTGCTCTGCAGTGAGAAGCCACCACAATGAGAAGGCTGCATGCCACAGCTAGAGAGTAGCTCCTGCTCTCCGCATCTGGATACAGTTCCCACAGAGCAACAAAGAATCAGAGTACTCAAAAACATTAAAAATTTTTAAAAAGAGAGAATTCATAGATTAAGAGATTTAATAAACTCATCAACTAAATGTGATGTGGGAATCTTGTTTGGCAGCTGATTCAAATATATGAAATGTTTAAGACAATTATCAGAAGTCTGGGGAAATGTAAACACTGACTGCCTAGTCAGTATTTCAAATTTATTTTTTAGGTGTGATAATGGCTTGGATTTATGGTTTTGTTTTTTTTTTTTCCAGTGTTAAGAGTGGGATTTCTCACCTGGGTTCTACCGACATTTTGGACTAGCTCATTTTCTGTAGAGAGGCCTGTTCTCTGCATTAAGGCGTGCATGAGCAGCAACCCTTGCCTCCACCCACTAGATGCCAGCAGAGCTCTCTTAATAAAGACAGCAAAAACCATCTCCAGTTATTGTCAAGTGTTCCATGGAGGGACAATTGCTCCCTATGAGAAACACTGTGGTGGCGATACACACCCAAGTATTTGTGGTTGAAATGATACTGTAGCTGGGATTTGTAAAAATAACCCAAGGGGATGTGAGTGAAGGTAGAGATGAAAGTGTTGGTAATTGCTTAGGCTAGACAATGGACACATGGGAGTTCATTATACCATTCCTTCTGTTTAGATGTTAGACATTTTTTTTTCCATAATAAAATTTTGTTTAAAAATTGTCGTACCAAAGGAGTATTAAAATATTTCTACTTTTCCAAAGCATCACTAGCGTATTAGGTTAAGTAAGTTATCTCTAAGTCAGAAGGAGAAGGGGGCAGAAGAGGATGAGATGGTTAGATAACATCAGTGACTCAATGGACATGAATCTGAGCAAACTCCAGGAGACAGTGAAGGAGAGGAGCCTGGCATGCTGCAGTCCATGGAGTCACAATGAGTCAGACTCGACTTAGCAACTGGACCACCACAAGTCAAAGGCTATGAGTGTAATTCATAGTCATTTAATACGCCTTAGTAAAGTCCCTTGCCTCCAAGTCTTGACACAGTGTATGATCTAAAGACTGGATAATAAGCTCTTTTCCAAATTTTTTTTTGCTTTCAACAAAATTAGAGGACCTAATCATATTTAATTTTTTAATTATAATTTCATTGCGATTTGGGAGATATAATTAGAGTCCTAAAAGATGGGTGACATCATTATCACAAAACACTTTCCATTCCATATATTAGTACTTACTATGGCCTTCCTGGTGGCTCAGAAGGTAAAACATCTGTCTACAATGAGTGAGACCCGGCTTCAATCCCTGGGTTGGGAAGGTTTCCTGGAGAAGGAAATAGCAACCCACCCCAGGATTCTTGCCTGGAAAATCCCATGGAAAGAGGAACCTGGTAGGCTACAGTCCATGGGGTCCCAAAGAGTCAGACCCGACTAAGTGACTTATTTATTTATGGCAGCAAAGGTTCTCAGAGCTCACATTTATAAAAGTGAAAATAGAAAGAGAATTGGTCAACAGTTCTCTTTTATTATGGCCAGCAGTAATATTTGGCAACCCACTCCAGTATTCTTGCATGGAGAATCCCAGGGATGGGGGAGCCTGGTGGGCTGCCATCTATGGGGTCACAGAGTCGGACACGACTGAAGTGACTTAGCAGCAGCAGCAGCTGTAATATTTATCCACACACTTGTGGGGGTGGTATTCTCAGGTGGCGCTAGTGGTGAAGAACCTGCCTGTCAATGCAGGACACAAAAGAGACAAGGGTTTGATCCCTGAATGGGAAAAGATCCCCTGGAGGAGGGCATGGTGACCCATTCAAGTATTCTTGCCTGGAGAATCCCAAGGACAGAGGAGCCTGGCAGGCTACAGTCCACAGCGCCACAAAGTGTTGGACACAACTGAAGTGACTTAACATGCATGCACTGAAGATTTTTAATTTTTTTTTTGTGGCTCATTTTAAAGTCTTTGTTGAATTTGTTACAATATTACTTCTGTTTCATGTTTTGTTTCTTTTGGCTGCTAGGTATGTNATATACAAGGAGACTCTGGAGCATTTTCAGGAAAGCAAAACAAGGTGCAAAAATGTCATGGTCTAAAGGTATTGAGATCATATGGAGTCTGTTCTTTTATCCCTGTGGAATTACGTCAGAAATCAAAATCAAAAGATATTTGACAACAGTCATGTATTTGGAAGGTGGATTCTTAACCACTGCACCACCAGGGAAGTCCCTCAGAGGTTTTTAATATGTTTATGGGTGTTGTGACTTCCAAGGAGAATGATGGAATACAGCCCTTTCCAAATTTCTTTTTTTTCTTAACATATATACTTTACTGAAATATTGTTGACTCACAATGTTTCAAGCGCACAGCAAGCTGATTCAGTTATACATAAACACATATTTTTGAAATTATTTTCCATTATAGGTTACTACATACTACAAGCTATTGACTATAGTTCCCTGTGCTATATAGTAAACCTTTGTTGCTTGTTGCATATTTTTTTATTAGAAATCTAGCATTCTATTCATACTAAGTCAAACAAGTAGAATCAAAATGTCATAAATGCTTTATTTAGGCAAAAATTAATAAGTTTTCTAAAATCATCTCTCTCAATCTTAGAATACTTCATGTAGAGCACCTGCTGACCCAGGTTCCACTCTTCCAACACCCAGTAAACCAACTCTGCTTCCTAAACATTTCTAGAATTCACCCACCCCTTTTCATCCTAACAACCACTATCCAGTTCAAGCAGCAAAGTCTCTCACTAACTGAGACCTTAATTGGTCCACCTGTGAATCAGTCAAGGTCCCGACAGGAAACAGATGGTTGCTGAAACTGGAGACTGGAAGAAAAGTTAATAAAGAAACAGGCAAGGCTTATGGATAATGCAGGACCCCTGGGGCTAGTTACAGCAGGAATCATTAGCACTCTGGGCCACAGTGGACCTGGGGAAGGATTGCTTACTGCAATAGGGAGAAGGTGGTTATCTGTAGAGAGGAACCCAAGAGGAACTCTGGCTTTTGGTAGGGAGAGAAGTTAACTCACAGTGACCTGGAAGAATAAGTCTTAACCTCTTCTTATTCTGGGCTCCCCTGATGGCTTATATGGTAAAGAGTCTGCCTGCATTGCAGGAGACCTGGGTTCAATCCCTGAGTTGGGAAGATCCCCTGGAGAAGGGAATGGCATCCCACTCCAGTATTTTTGCCTAGAGAATTCCACAGACAGAGGAGCCTGGAGGGCTATAGTCCGTGGGGTCACAAAGCCTCAGTCATGACTGAGCGACTAACACTTTCACTTCACTTTTTTTCACCTTATTTTAGACCTCTGCTCTCCTGCAGTGCCTGTCATTGGCCAAACCCAAGCAGAAGCTGGAGGGAGACAGTGATGTAGTCTACACAGCCAGCTTCCTAGGGCACAGAGGAGAGTAGAAGGTGGAGAGTGGATCTGAGGGACAAACAGGAAGTAGCATAACCTGGAGTCTTGCCTCCGTATCCCTCCACATTTCTAAGACCCAGGTCTTATCATTTCTTGCTCTTCTTAAAATCCATCCATTGCTCCCTATTACTGTTGGAATAAAATCAGTAGTTTAGCACCAACTCACGAAAGCCAACTGTTAGCATCTTTTCCCAACTCTAGGGACTTCCCTGGAGGTCCAGTGGTTAAGACTTCCTGCTTCTGCTGCACAGGGTGAGGGTTCAATGCCCAGTTGGGGAACTTAAGATTCCGCCTGCCATGTGGTGTGGCCAAACAAGACGAAACAAAAACACGTCTACCCCCTAACTCTATGTTCAATGACCAATGGCATCAAGCCTGAAATCAGCTGTGGGAGGTGATTGGAAATTGGCAAATGCTACAATCTTTATTTTTTTCTTTCATAGAACTGCATATGTTAAGATAAAAGCATTTTATTAGAAGAAAAGAATGAACTCAGGAAATGTTCTTTAAAAAACTCTTTCTATTGAAAACAGAGACAATGACCAATCTAACAGTCATGAGGGCTCCTAGCACCCAGACTATATTCTCCAAGTACCCTTTCTCACTAAAAGCAACCAGGGCTCCTGGGAGAAATAGCCGATTTGAAGTCTGGGGTGAGTAGAGTAGCAAGATGTGGCTGGAACCTCTTAAGCCAGAAAGCAAGGAAGCTATCAAAGTCTACTGGGGTCATAATAAAAGAGCAATCACCACTGAAGGACTTCTACTGGCCCCAAAGAGGACAATTTGAGCATGTAAAAACATTAAATAATTTTTTAACATTTAAATTTAAATTTTACCATAAAAATTTAAAAATTTTAAACATTTTGAAAATATATGTATATGTACAGTGGATTGAAAGACATCGAATATTAATACATTAAAAAAATCAGGAGTCACAGGATTGAAAAAAGCAAAACTTCACTGGTCACCTTTAGAAGATATTAGGAGCCCACCAGGCTCCTCTGTCCATGGGATTTCCCAGGCAAGAATGCTGGAGTGGGTTGCCATTTCCTTCTCCAGGGGATCTTTCCCAACCCAGGGATAGAACCTGCATCTCCTGCACGGCAGGCAGGATCATTGCCACTGAGCCATCTGGGAAGATGAAGATGTTAGGGAAAACGCTTTTTCTGAAAGCTGGCAAATAAAGGGAGAGAGACAGCATTCCATCTTTTCCTGTATCAATAGTCTTCAAGGTAACCAGATAGTTGGTGATAGGACATTCTTTTTAGAAAGATCCTGATAAATGAAGAAGTAATGGCTGATCATCACCATTTTGCAACCCTCAGTGAAGTAAGGAATCTAGTCAGTCGTGTCAGTGGCTGATGAATCCATGTGGTACGTGATGAAGAGTGGATAGGAAAATTTATAACAAATGAATCAAGCTGGAAATATTTGAACTTTGTGATCAGGCTTTACATCACAAAAAGACACATCCCTGAGATCACCCTGTAGATCAGGATGTAATAAGAAACCTCAGAGAATAGAAATTCTATAGGATCAACACCAAATATTGTGTTGACCAAAAAGTTCATTTGCATTTTTTGGTAACATCTTGTGGAAAAACCTGGCCAGTAGAAATTTTTGGCCAACCCAAATCGTTGCAAGATTTGAAAAAAACAGAGAGAGGTTTCCCTGGTGGCCAGTGGTTAAGAATCTGCCTTGCAATGCAAGGGACAGTGGTTCAATCCTCGGTCCAAGAAGATGCCACAGGGCAACTAAGGCCGTGTACAACCACTGAGCCTGCGTGCCCTAGGTCCTGTGCTCTGCAGTGAGAAGCCACCACAATGAGAAGGCTGCATGCCACAGCTAGAGAGTAGCTCCTGCTCTCCGCATCTGGATACAGTTCCCACAGAGCAACAAAGAATCAGAGTACTCAAAAACATTAAAAATTTTTAAAAAGAGAGAATTCATAGATTAAGAGATTTAATAAACTCATCAACTAAATGTGATGTGGGAATCTTGTTTGGCAGCTGATTCAAATATATGAAATGTTTAAGACAATTATCAGAAGTCTGGGGAAATGTAAACACTGACTGCCTAGTCAGTATTTCAAATTTATTTTTTAGGTGTGATAATGGCTTGGATTTATGGTTTTGTTTTTTTTTTTTCCAGTGTTAAGAGTGGGATTTCTCACCTGGGTTCTACCGACATTTTGGACTAGCTCATTTTCTGTAGAGAGGCCTGTTCTCTGCATTAAGGCGTGCATGAGCAGCAACCCTTGCCTCCACCCACTAGATGCCAGCAGAGCTCTCTTAATAAAGACAGCAAAAACCATCTCCAGTTATTGTCAAGTGTTCCATGGAGGGACAATTGCTCCCTATGAGAAACACTGTGGTGGCGATACACACCCAAGTATTTGTGGTTGAAATGATACTGTAGCTGGGATTTGTAAAAATAACCCAAGGGGATGTGAGTGAAGGTAGAGATGAAAGTGTTGGTAATTGCTTAGGCTAGACAATGGACACATGGGAGTTCATTATACCATTCCTTCTGTTTAGATGTTAGACATTTTTTTTTCCATAATAAAATTTTGTTTAAAAATTGTCGTACCAAAGGAGTATTAAAATATTTCTACTTTTCCAAAGCATCACTAGCGTATTAGGTTAAGTAAGTTATCTCTAAGTCAGAAGGAGAAGGGGGCAGAAGAGGATGAGATGGTTAGATAACATCAGTGACTCAATGGACATGAATCTGAGCAAACTCCAGGAGACAGTGAAGGAGAGGAGCCTGGCATGCTGCAGTCCATGGAGTCACAATGAGTCAGACTCGACTTAGCAACTGGACCACCACAAGTCAAAGGCTATGAGTGTAATTCATAGTCATTTAATACGCCTTAGTAAAGTCCCTTGCCTCCAAGTCTTGACACAGTGTATGATCTAAAGACTGGATAATAAGCTCTTTTCCAAATTTTTTTTTGCTTTCAACAAAATTAGAGGACCTAATCATATTTAATTTTTTAATTATAATTTCATTGCGATTTGGGAGATATAATTAGAGTCCTAAAAGATGGGTGACATCATTATCACAAAACACTTTCCATTCCATATATTAGTACTTACTATGGCCTTCCTGGTGGCTCAGAAGGTAAAACATCTGTCTACAATGAGTGAGACCCGGCTTCAATCCCTGGGTTGGGAAGGTTTCCTGGAGAAGGAAATAGCAACCCACCCCAGGATTCTTGCCTGGAAAATCCCATGGAAAGAGGAACCTGGTAGGCTACAGTCCATGGGGTCCCAAAGAGTCAGACCCGACTAAGTGACTTATTTATTTATGGCAGCAAAGGTTCTCAGAGCTCACATTTATAAAAGTGAAAATAGAAAGAGAATTGGTCAACAGTTCTCTTTTATTATGGCCAGCAGTAATATTTGGCAACCCACTCCAGTATTCTTGCATGGAGAATCCCAGGGATGGGGGAGCCTGGTGGGCTGCCATCTATGGGGTCACAGAGTCGGACACGACTGAAGTGACTTAGCAGCAGCAGCAGCTGTAATATTTATCCACACACTTGTGGGGGTGGTATTCTCAGGTGGCGCTAGTGGTGAAGAACCTGCCTGTCAATGCAGGACACAAAAGAGACAAGGGTTTGATCCCTGAATGGGAAAAGATCCCCTGGAGGAGGGCATGGTGACCCATTCAAGTATTCTTGCCTGGAGAATCCCAAGGACAGAGGAGCCTGGCAGGCTACAGTCCACAGCGCCACAAAGTGTTGGACACAACTGAAGTGACTTAACATGCATGCACTGAAGATTTTTAATTTTTTTTTTGTGGCTCATTTTAAAGTCTTTGTTGAATTTGTTACAATATTACTTCTGTTTCATGTTTTGTTTCTTTTGGCTGCTAGGTATGTGAGCTCCCCACCAGGGACTGAACCTGTGTCCTCTGCACTAGGGAGAAGGCAAAACTCTTGCCTGGAAAATCCCATGGACAGAAGAGCCTGGTAGGCTGCAGTCCATGGGGTCGCAAAGAGTCAGACACGACTGAGTGACTTCCCTTTCACTTTTCACTTTCATGCATTGGAGAAGGAAATGGCAACCCACTCCAGTGTTCTTGCCTGGAGAATCCCAGGGACGGGAGAGCCTGGTGGGCTGCCGTCTATGGGGTCACACGGAATCGGACACGACTGAAGTGACTTAGCAGCAGCCCCTGAACTAGAAGGCAAAGTCTTCACCACTGACTGCCAGGGTGGTCCCTAGCCATAAGCTTTTAAACCTGCCACTTTAAGAACTTTCATTTATTTCATTAAGAGATGCATTTCAAATACCTTTTAGAATTTTTTGTCAAGACAATACATTAGGGGATTTTGATTAAAGATGCACTAACAATAATTATGATGCAAAGTGTTTCTCTGGATCATTTAAGAGCCTTATGGTCACAGGCAATAAAATCTTTTTTTCACAAATAACGATGACAGGATGGTCAAAAGTAAGACTTATGTTTTAAAAGATTACATTAGAATAAAATTCTAAGGGAAGTGGAATAGAAACACGAGCTTAAAGAGGAAAAAAAGATGTCAACTTTCCAATTGACAAAGGGCTTTGTCCACGTGCCTTTTTTTTTTATTGTAGTTGCTTTACAATGCTGTGTCAGTTTCTGCTGTACAGCAAAGTGAATCAGCCATCCGTACACACATATCCCTTTTCTGGACTTCCTCCCCATTGAGGTCAGCACAGAGCACTCACGGAATCGAGTTCCCAGTGCTATACAGTAGGTTCTCATTAGTAATCTATCTGATACATAGTAGTGTATATATGACAATCCCAACCTCCCAATCCATCCTACCCCACTTCATGCACCTTTTAAAACAGGCAGTCCTATTGCAGTGCCCTACCAATGAGTTAGCTTTTCCTCTCATAAACAGCAGGGTGTTTCCTGCAATTAATAAAGTCCAAGTATTAAAAAATAAAATTAGGGGTTTCCGTTGGGTTCCTTTAAGAGTGAGGTTATTTTTACCTGGAAATTCACAATATGTTGGCAAGTATACACTTTACAATCTTTTTAAAAATTCTGTTCATTTTCTTTAGGCTGTGCTGCGTCTTCGTTGCCGGAGAGGCTTCTCTCTAGTTGCAGCAAGCGGGGGCTCCTCTCCAGGCACAGGCTTCTCCCTGCGGTCCCTTCTCCAGTGGAGCACAATCTCCGGAGCATACACTTCCCACCAGGGAAGACCCTTTAGAGCACACACTCAGGAGTTGTGGCGCACGGGCTTAGATGCCCCACGGCAAGTGGGGTCTTCCCAGACCAGGGATTGAACCTTAGCCTCCTGCATTAGCACGTGGATTCTTTACTACTGAGCCACCAGGGAAGACCCTTTATTTGTATTTTTAAGTACGGCTGCCCCTTGGGGTCTTATTTAAAAGGCAGCTATTTTCCCTCCCTTTTGCTGCTGTTTTCTTTTTCCATTTCCAATGTCCCGTAGTCTTTTCTGGTGATTTGTACGTAATGGTGAAGTCCTCGGAGGGACATACTGTGACCTAGAGTGCTACTGCCATAAAACATTTAATGCTACTGTAATTTGAAATTTCCAACCATTCGCTGATCAGAACTGACATTGAAATGTCCCCAATAATGATTAAAGAAAAATTCGATGATTTTTAAAAAAATATTTATTTAGGCTGTGTTGGGTCTTAGTTGCACTCATGATCCTTAGTTGTGGCGCATGGGATCTGACCAAGGGTCTGAACCAGTGCCCCCTGCATGGGGAGAGCAGAGTCTTAACCCCTGGACCACCAGGGAACTCCCTGGATGGTTTTTTCACTTTAAAAAAGAACTAAGTGACATTATGCTAGTTCTCCACCTTGCCACACCCCCAATTCTTTTTATGCTGAGGCTACTTAAAGCATTTTCTATTTAAAAAGGCTCACAAGTTAAAAAAATTGCTTTGAGATGGCTGATTTGTATTTGTTCCTTCAAAAAGAAGGGGTTGTTTTCTGTTGTGGTTTTCAATTATTAAACTTCACTCTAGTTAACACTGTTTTGCAGGAACTGCTAACAATGAGACTGAGGAAAATCAACACAAAAACAAATGAATGACCTTTTATTCATACAGAGATACAGAGGCAATTGTGTGGGGCAACAATCTGATGGGCAGTCCAAATTCTTGAAGGAGGAAATTCATGGTAAATGTCATGATGGCTGGTTGAAGAGAAGGTCAAAGAAGGAGAGAGGTGAGACAGAGACTGCTATGGCTAATAAATTAAAATTACAAAGAGCTACCAGGCTTTAATGCCATGACTTGACTTTGTCTGGGCATCCTCAATGCTATGAACACCGTAATTATGCACAGTTACCATCGAAATTCTCGAGGTGTAGTTTGTGCCATTTCTGGCAAGGGAACCGTGGCCTTTGGGGCCTGACATGAATTTGGGTTGAATATCATCTTTTAAGGTAAAACAGTTGACATTTTGGTTGGTCCCAGTTTTTGAGGCGATGCCACTTAGAGTGGCATCTTCTTTTAATCTGAGGAAAATACTTACTAAAAAAATTATCTTGCAAAACACAAGAAACGAGGTCAAGGTAGTGGAGACTCTTTCCATGACACTCCATACCTCCTCTCTTCACCTGTCTGTGGGCTGCATGGGGTGTGCAGACTTGTACGGCTGCACCCATGGACCTGACTCAGTAAACTGACTCAGTAAACAGTCTATCATGAAAAACACACTTCCAACACTTAACATCTGTAACTGGGACGCATCACATGATTTGTTATCAATGAAGACAGTTTATTGGCTTTAAATACACACCAGTAAATGTTTAACTGTTAGTTTATGTTTTACGATAAAAGAACACTGAACCAAAACATCAGAGGAAATGAGGCTCAGTAGCATGATTTCAATATATTTTCCTGGATAAAGACTATTTTAAAAAAGTACACGACTTTTAATCTAAGAATGAAAGCTCCATGAGCTCAATGTTTAGCACTGAATTGTTTGTGACTAAATTTAAAAAACAGAGTTCATAAAATAAAGGCATAGTGTGGGCAGCAAGAGAAAAGACAAAAAAAAAAGGGGGGGGGGCTAGATTTTAAAATCACATGTAACATCGCTCGGCTGCTTTTGTCTGGTTTTGTCTCAGTCTGTTTAAGGCAGGATAATCTCTCTGCAATCCTGCAGATAAACCCTAGTGTTTTAGCTATAAGAAAATTTTAAGAGTTCAGATATACAGATAAGCCAATTAAAAAAAAAAAAAAAACCAAACCATTTTCTTACAGTATTCTAAAGACTTTTGAAGCATTATATAAATCTTTAAAATTCCTATCACCCCCACGTTAAGAAATAAATCTACACTTTCATAAGGCACTCTTAAGACATAAAACAGTTTTGAAAACAGTTACATTCTACGCTAGGGATAACCCATTCCTTTGCCATTCTGAATTTACCTAAATAGCTTAATTTAAACAATGGGACTCTCCCATCCACTGATGAGAACTGCCCAAATTTTATGGTGAAATTTAAAAACAATATCCCTCTCTTTCTAGAAAATGCTTCCTTTGAACACAGAACAGTGACTTCTGTTAGGAAGACAGAATGGAAGACAACCAAAGCCACCTCATATCCTTCAATTTTACTGATGGAACAGGAAATATAAAGGAACTTCACTTTTAAGTGACAACCTAGTAACTATGGACAATCTAACATTTTACCTGTGTGTCTTCTAAGTATGCACGTTATTGGGCTAATGGCTGCCACTCCTAAACAGCAAGTATTCAAATCCCACTGTCCCTATTGCTAACAGAAACAAACACCAAAGCTTACAATATAGTAAAGCAACCTCTAAGACTGTAACAACATGAGAGATTTTAGGACAGCTCCCACTCTTCCCTAACAGAAGAGAATGAAGGAACAAGATGGGTCCGACTGGGCCTGAAATACCATTTCACTATGGAGAAAGGATGGCCGATGTCCCTGTTGAGCGGGAGGAGTTAAACTTGTGGAGCTGGGGGCGATCTTAGACTGAGGCAATGGTGAGGGCTGGGTCTTTGTTTCCAAGAAGTAAAGAAGGACCTCCAGAAAGGCTGCCACCAGGCACTTCTTTCTTCACCCTTCTGGGCTGGAAGCAAATGCTCTGTTACTTCTCGTAGAACTTCTTGTTGAGAAGGAAGATGAGGAGGTTGACGTTGACTTTAGCTCTGTCAAATAATTTCATGACAGCGACTCCTTCATACTGCAGCTGCAGCAGGTCCTGTTCAAAAAACACATTCTGATGGTTAATCAAGTCCGTGGGACAAGAAAAGGAGGGACGTGAGTAGGGAGGGATCCGGAAGGGACGAGGCCTGCCTTGTGTGCCAGATGTGAGCTGGGATGAGACAAGTCCCCAGCTATGGAACTGCCTGCTGCGGCCCACTTAGTCTAAGTGACATGTCGCCTGGAGAAGGTGACGGCGTTTCAATCCATGATGAGACATAATAACCCCTGAACACAAGATAAGGCCAGTAATGTCATCTCAACACTATCTACTACAGTCTTCATTTCCTTTTCAAATGACAGAGCTTTCCTATCCTGAACGTGACGGGGAAGAGAGGACTAAATGTTTTTTACATTTACTATATGTTCCTCAATGTAGGAGCGTGTTATACGATGTCTGTTTAAGTCCTGTCAGGAATCCTACCAGGGGTGATTATCTCAGATTTAAACATGAGGCTACTGAGGCTGGGGGATGTTAAATGACCTGCCCAACAGAGCAGAGCTGGACGGTAAATCTGGATCTGACAGCTAAGCCCTGTTTCTCTACTACCCTCCACTGTCCAGAACAAATCGAGGAAATCAGAGTGGTCTCACACCCAAACTTTGGAAGAGTAGTAGTGAAAAAGCAGCAATCAAAGGGCCTGAAGGCAGGACTTCTCAGTGGTCCAGCAGTTAAAACTTCACCTTCCAAAGCAGGGGGTGTGGGTTTGATCCCTGGGTGGGGTGGGGT
>SJYX01009416.1:17400-38887 GCA_006410675.1 Oreotragus oreotragus
CCACTGGGCTGCCAGGGAATTCCCACAGCATGTAAAGGTTTTTTATTTTTAAAGCTAAGTGTGTATGCTGTCTCTTATACACATCTGGTGTGGGTTTGATCCCTGGGTGGGGTGGGGTGGGGTGGGGGGACCAAGATCCCACATGCCACAGGGCCAAAAAAAAAACCAAAACAACATAAAACAGAAACAATACTGTAACAAATTCAATAAGGACTGCAAAAAAAATCTTAAAAAAAGAGAGGGGTTTGAAGGGACCCCAAAAGTTCAACCAATTCATCTTTTGGAAAAATCTTAGCGGCTCCAGCTGGATAAGGACCCTGGTGCGTCACCTGAACTGTAACATCTTGCACCTGGCGGTCATTCCATAGCTAATGACTCTGTGCATGGAGTGATACGCTGAAGCAGAACGGGCAGCCAACAGAAATCTGGTGAAACTGAGGGAATAAGAGGCTCTTTCTGGCGTAAGGACTTGAGTTAGCTAGCTGCATCATAAAATCATTTCACATCTGTACAGTGAATGTGTTTTCAGGGTCTACTGGCCATTGAGAAGGAGACAGAGAAAATGCTACCTGTCCTTAAGGAGTCTGCAGTTTGGAAGTCGAGAGGAAAGTAAGTGGATGCCTGTCGTGAACAGGGGCTGGCTCTATAGGCTACGGAGGTGAAGGAGAAACTGACTGTGGTGTGGCTGGTGGGGCAAGTTTTAGGTGTGGTGACGACATGAAAGCCCTCCATAAATGGCGGAGGAAGAAAGCGGGGAAAGTCCCAACGAAGGGGGAGCAACATGTGCAAGAGCCGGACTTCCTTTCGGCACAGGCCCCGCCCAGCCTGGCGCGGTGCAGCCGTCTGAGCACAAGCCGGGCAGCAACCGCGAAGCACTGCGCTCACAGAACCGATGGAAGCTGGGCGCTGCCTAGGAGTCCTCGCACCGCCCTTACATTTTTTAATGCAAAAAAAGAGAGAGAGAGATGTTTCAAAATAAAAATTAGGGACAGTTGTGTTACAAAATGATCCACTGCAGAATTCTTGAATTTAAAAAGGGATTCACAGGGGAATTCCCGGGTGGTCCAGTAGTTAGGACTTAGTGCTTTTATTGCCCAGGGCCTGGGTTCAATTCCTGGTGGGGGAACTAAGATCCCAAAGCAGTCATATTACATAACAGCTTCAGACTAGAAACCCAGGCCCATCATTTATTTTTTTCATTCTGATGTAACTCATGCTGTTTGTCTACTCTTTGTTCTGTGATCCCTATTTATTAACTTAGATTCAGTAAAAAGTTGCCTTCTCTCAAAAAAACAAAAAGTTCCCAAAATATAAATAAAGTGAGATTCAGTTTACAAAGATGCAATTTACACACATCTTGTCAGAAGTATACCTTTAAACCCCCTATATCAAATCAAAATGAGAGGGGGGAAAAAAGATTTCAAGCTACTGAAAAAGTTCATGATTTTGTACTGTCGAGATCTGTACCTAAGCATTTTGTTCAAATCCAAGGTATCAGTTAATTTAGTGGCAACCTTAAGTGGAAGTTCCAGGTATGCTCTCTGAAGATGTATACGTCCGCAAAACGCAAAAGCTCACTAGCCCAAACAAACCAAATCAGACACACAGAAGTCCTCAGCTCACTGCCATGTACGGGCAGCTTTCCTCACATGGGTCTGCTTTTCTCCCCTTTCCTACCCTGACAAGAGCACAACTATCTCACACACAGAGCCGTCAGTTTTCTGGTGCAGACCCACCTGATAATGTAACATAAACGTCTCCATTTGAACGCCCATGAACTTGGCCTTCACTTCGAAGTCTCCAACTTCTTCTGTTGGACTGATTTCAAAGATGACGTTTTTAAACCTGTTTGAAACACATCATGAGGGTTTGATTTTTGTGTTCTCATATAAAAATATTCTGTGAAGTCTGGAAAGGAGATGAGCTCAGTGTTCATCAGTGAAAAGGGGGACAAAATAAAGATGCAAAGTGCTTTTGTAGGGGGGAATGTGTGTGATATTGATGCTGTAATTACCATCTGCTTTGGGATCTGGAGAGAAGAGTGGCAACCTCTCCTGGGAAAACATGCTTCCTACTGAGAGAGGCGCCACTGAGGAAGGACACAATGACCTCTGAAGGGATGATGTCAGGAGTCGTCCTGGCCTTCCATGTGGCCACTCCTGAAACGTGATAGTGAAAGGAGAATCAAGAGGAAATGGGGCCAGGAGGAGGAGGAAAAGACAGATGTCTGAAAACAAGCATGTCTGAGGACTGGAAATGGTACATAAACAAAGCAGGGGTCAGAACCAAAAGAACCAAGACAGCGGGTGTTCTGGAAGGAGCAGGAGCTATAGATATAAATGGACTGAGTATTACCAAAGATAAACTGCTATTACTGAAAATATTTAAGGTACCACTCACTCTCAACACGTTATACGTCCAGGAGTTTTATGGCACCAGAAGGTGGGAGCAAGCTGTTCTCTAGGTGATCAAAGTGTGTCACCCCAGATTTCCAAAACTCAACTATGGAGCAAACTGCTCTATTATAAACAGAGCTGAGAACCATGGAGGATGCAAAAGAGGTCACTGAGAAGCTAGATGAGAGGTTACAGTGTCCACACATGCGTTTTACTCAACAGGAGACTCTCATGGGTTTTATAAAGATATTATTTTACGTAATAAGTAATTTTATTTTAACTGGTTTCTAATCTGTGGTAGCAAATTATTAAATAATGATAGGCACCTGAACAATAACAGGAAATAATGACAAAAAAGAAGGGAGCAAATAATAAATTATGAAACAGGTCTGAAAAATGCATACAGTGCTAACCTAAAAATCAAACAAACAAACCCAAAACACCAAGGTGCTCAATTGAAAAAATAATCACAGAAAACATAGATAATAGGCCACGTTTAAACACACACACACCCCCCAAAAAACTCAACTAGAATTCTGAAAAATGCAGAATTTAAAAGTGCTATCTTTTTTTATCTATTAAGTAAAAAATATCAAAAATTGCTTTGTTATTCAATGATGGTAAAGAATTACTGAGGTAAGAGAGTTCCAGAAAAACATCTATTTCTGTTTATTGACTATGCCAAAGCCTTAGACTGTGTGGATCACAATAAACTGTGGAAAATTCTGAAAGAGATGGGAATACCAGATCACCTGACCTGCCTCTTCAGAAACCTACATGCAGGTCAGGAAGCAACAGTTAGAACTGGACATGGAACAACAGACTGGTTCCAAATAGAAAAAGGAGTACGTCAAGGCTGTATATTGTCACCCTGCTTATTTAACTTATATGCAGAATACATCATGAGAAACGCTGGACTGGAAGAAGCACAAGCTGGAATCAAGATTGCTGGGAGAAATATCAATAACCTCAGATATGCAGATGACACTACCCTTATGGCAGAAAGTGAAGAGGAACTAAAAAGCCTCTTGATGAATGTGAAAGAGGAGAGTGAAAAAGTTTGCTTAAAGCTCAACATTCAGAAAACGAAGATCATGGCATCTGGTCCTATCACTTCATGGGAAATAAATGGGGAAACAGTAGAAATAGTGTCAGAGTTTATTTTTTGGGGCTCCAAAATCACTGCAGATGGTGACTGCAGCCATGAAATTAAAAGATCCTTACTCCTTGGAAGGAAAGTTATGACCAACCTAGACAGCATATTCAAAAGCATAGACATTACTTTGCCAACAAAGGTCCATCTAGTCAGGGCTGTTTTTCCAGTAGTCATGTATGGATGTGAGAATTGAACTGTGAAGAAAGCTGAATGCGAAGAATTGATGCTTTTGAACTGTGGTGTTGGAGAAGACTCTTGAGAGTCCCTTGGACTGCAAGGAGATCCAACCAGTCCATTCTGAAGGAGATCAGCCCTGGGATTTCTTTGGAAGGAATAAT
Source organism: Oreotragus oreotragus (assembly GCA_006410675.1). Classification (NCBI taxonomy): domain Eukaryota; kingdom Metazoa; phylum Chordata; class Mammalia; order Artiodactyla; family Bovidae; genus Oreotragus; species Oreotragus oreotragus. Next base: position 21,291 of record SJYX01009416.1, read on the forward strand.
GCTAAAGCTGAAGCTCCAGTACTTTGGCCACCTCATGTGAAGAGTTGACTCATTGGAAAAGACTCTGATGCTGGGAGGGATTGGGGGCAGGAGGAGAAGGGGACGACAGAGGATGAGATGGCTGGATGGCATCACTGACTCGATGGATGTTGAGTCTGAGTGAACTCGGGAGTTGGTGATGGACAGGGAGGCCTGGCATGCTGCGATTCATGGGGTCGCAAAGAATTGGACACGACTGAGTGACTGAACTGAACTGAAGTACTTTCATACACATTTCGGGTGCTGTTTGAAAATATTTTGTGATATTAACACATATGAGTAACTTTTTTCAGCTGCTATGGAAATGGCATGGCAGTCCCTAAAATGTTAAAAATAGGCTTTCTCATGTGATCCCGTGGTCTCACTCCTAGGTGTGCACCAGAAAGAACTGAAGGCAGGGTCTCAAGAGGTATTTGCACTTCCATGTTCAGTGCAGCATTATTCGCAGCAGCAAAAAGATGGAAGCAACCCATATGGCCATCAAGGGACAAATGGATAAGCAAAACATGGTTCACATACACACTGAAAAGCGACTCAGGCTTAAAAAGGAAGAAAACCTGTCACAGGTTACAACCTGCATGAACCCTGAGGACATCATGCTAACTGAAGAAAGTCAGACATAAAAATCAAATATATTATTCCCCTTGTATGAGGCAACTAGGAGTCAGACTCATAGAATCAGAGAGGAGAATGCTGGTTTTCCAGGGCTGGGGGAAATGGAAAACGGGAGTTGTAATTTAATGGGTACAGTTTCAGTCTTCTAAGATGAAAAGGCTCTGGAGATGGGCTGCACAACAATGTGAATGTACTTAACACTACTGAACTATACACTTAAAAGTAGTTAAAAAGGACTTCCTTGGCAGTCCAGTGGTTAAGACTCCAACTTCCAATGCACGGAGCATGAATCCGACCCCTGGTTGGGGAACGAAGATCGCACATGCCTCACAGTGTGACCAAAAAGCTAACTACTTAAAAGAAAATAGCTAAGATGGTAAATTCTATGTTTTGTGCTTTTCACAATAAAAAAATTATACACTGACCAGAAATTGCATTTTTAGTCATCCATCATAAAATAAATAATCAGAGGTAGAATCAAAGATTACATTATAAAGGTGTTATTACATGTGTAATATTGTAAAAAGAAAAATCAACTTAAAATATTCTACAACAGGTAAATGGTTAAATTAAAACTATTGCTACTGCTACTGCTAAGTCACTTCAGTCATGTCCGACTCTGTGTGACCTCATAGACGGCAGCCCACCAGGCTCCCCCATCCCTGGGATTCTCCTGGAGTGGGTTGCCATTTCCTTCTCCAATGCATGAAAGTGAAAAGTGAAAGGGAAGTCGTTCAGTCGTGTCCGACTCTTCGTGACTCCATGGACTGCAGCCTACCAGGCTCCTCTGTCCATGGGATTTGCCAGGCAAGAGTACTAGAGTGGGGTGCCATCGCCTTTTCCGTAAATTAAAACTACAGTATTAAAAATTATGTGGTCATTCAAACTATGTGAAAAATGCTCACAACATGTAATGAGGAAAAAGCTGGATACATGACTATAAACAGTATCATTCCAATTTATGTTAAAAAAAAAGTGTAGGAAAGTGAGTGAATAATCTTTATGTGAATAGAGGCCTATTAGGGAAAAGATACAAATACATTCCATTCTATGAAAGACAAATTAACTCTGGGTATTAGGCCAAATTCTGCATATAACTGATTAGTCAATTACAAACACACGTAAAATATAATAATGGTTATCCAGATAAGAGAAAGTCAATAAGATAAAGCTATGACAAATGCAGAAACAAAAATAATCAATATATAAAATAAAGTTTAAAAAGTAAATACTTACTGATTCACTTGCAGGTCCTCAATTTCCAAAAGAACTCCCTTTTCATGTAGTCTTGCTGCCGTGTATTTTAGAGAGATCTTTTTGCTTTTCTTCCCTTTCATTTCCCTAGGCTTTTTGGAGACCCTGTAAAGAACACATTATGTTACTTTCTGTAAGTTACTATCCACTGTGAATCTCTGTTGGTCACTCAAGGATATGAGGTTGGAGAACAAACTTCCCATGCCCAAGCGTAAATAACAAACCAATTCTAAAATGGCAAATGAATGCTAGGATTTCTACTTCAGGGAACTATACTGAAGGGAATCCCACAGGAGTCACTCTTAGCCCTCTTGGCTGTGAAGAGGAAAAAAAAAATACCTTAGAATGTATAATTTTAAAAAGAGTTTAAGTCAGCATAGCAACACAGAGGAATGGGAACAAGGAAAAAGAAACAGATGTTAGCAGGCCACTGGGATAATCAAGGCAAGAAGCGGTAAGAAAAGCAAGCTAGGGAGGAACTGAGATGAGAACAGGACCTGGGACTCTCAAGGGGGGCTCTCAAGAAATGGGGCAGAAAAGCTGGGAGTTGTATCATTTCAGTTCAGTCACTCAGTCGTGTCCGACTCTTTGCGACCCCATGAATCGCAGCACGCCAGGCCTCCCTGTTCATCACCGTCTCCCGGAGTTCCCTACAGCTGGCAACTGAAGTATCTATCAAAATCACAACTGCATAAAATTATGAAGCTGGAAATTACATTTCTAGAAATTTACCTTAAAAAANCCGACTCTTTGCGACCCCATGAATCGCAGCACGCCAGGCCTCCCTGTTCATCACCGTCTCCCGGAGTTCCCTACAGCTGGCAACTGAAGTATCTATCAAAATCACAACTGCATAAAATTATGAAGCTGGAAATTACATTTCTAGAAATTTACCTTAAAAAAAATGCCTACATTTGCAAAATGACATATGTACAAGAGGCTATTTGTTACAGAATTTTTTATAATAAGTAACTGGAAACAATGTCAATGTCTATCGATGGAGAACTGACTCAGTGGTTAATTTATCTCTACAATGGAATACCATGCAGACATTAAAAAGGAAATGAGAACCTAGCTCTGTCTGCCTAGAAGGCCTGAAACAATAATGGCTCTGGCAATGAGCACATCTAGTCCCTAGACTTCGGTTTCTAAATACCATTCTTCATTAAAAGGAACGAAGGATGTTTGGAAAAGTAGCTGATTCCAAGCCTGGGGAGGGGAGAATACAAACTGAACCAGAAGCATCTTATGTCACAAAGTCAAGAGCTGCTCAGAGAATGATGGGGACATTTCAGAAGATAGAGGCGCCAACTCCACGGTTACGTGAATCTGAGTTTTACCACCTTCACGTCAGCCCTGCCTTACTTTGGGAAGTCTTCAGGGAGGGAGAGAAAAGGCACAGATGGGAAGAGTAAGCAGGCTAAGGAGAGGGGAAGCTGATGGGCTAAACACAGTGAATCTGTTGATAGCTGAAAGGTATATGGGTGCTTATCGTTCTATTCATGGGATTTTTCTGGGGTTTGAAAAGTCTCAAAATGAAAAGTTGGGAGTAAACAGCCTTCTAGTAAGCAGAACCTGTGCTTAATCACTTCACCTCTCTGGATTTTCAATTTCCCTCCCTGAAAAATGGGCAGACTGATGGTTTGTAGCCAGCAACAAGGAGGCTGCATCAGTTCTTCCTTGGAAGCTGGGAAAAAACCATGGTCTGGGAGCCTGTGCTCAGGAAGTACTGAGGCCAAGGAATTTAACTGTTTATATTAATATTGTTTCTTAATTGAGTTTTGAGGCACATCCTGGTTTGGGGGCCACTAAATGACCCCTTTACAAGGTTCTTTAATTTCTAGGGCCGAGAAGATACTTTGGAACACAGGATGTTTAGAAATAAGCATCGTTGAAACCCTCCACACATTATTTATTTACACCATACCATAACAAATGGAGGGCTTCCCTGGCGGCTCGGTGGTAAAGAACCTGCCTGCTGATCCAGGAGATGTAAGAGACTTGGGTTTGTTCCCTCGGTCGGGAAAATCCCCTGGTGAAGGAAATGGCAACCCATTACGGTATTCTTGCCTGGGAAATCCCATGGAAAGAGGAACCTGGCAGGCTACAGTCCATGGGGTCACAAAAGTTGGACACAACTGAAGTGACTTAGCACGCACGCACACATAACCAACGGAACTAGGAAATTACAAACGATTAGAAGCCAAACAAAGGACTAATGCAATAAACAGATCCAGTGTGCTGTCAGTAAAAAGCTCCAATGTCACTCACTTCAGTCGCCTCTGCTGCTTCCCCTACATTGATTCTTTATAAAAATACTCACTTGCCCTTGCTGGCTAAGTTATCCAGGCAGGTCTTGATGTAGCTTTTATAGTAGTCCACCTGCTCTCCATAAAAGGTGGCCTTTGAGTTCAGGGCAGCATATGTCTGCTGCAGCTTCACCAGCTCAGCCTTCCTCCTCTGTCGGTATCTCCGCTGATTCCGAATATCCTGAGACATAATTATTAAAATCAGAAAAATAATGATGTCATGTGCTTCCCGAACCATTAACACTAGAATCTGGCAGTGTTTAACTCGGCCTTGCTTGGGCACAAGCTCGTCATAGGCAGCAGTTCTATGCTCAAAAATCAACAAAGAAATTCAGACCTCATCCATTTTTCCCCCTATTTCTATTTTCTAGAGGCAGGGGAAATGGGTTACCTTCACAGACAGTCTCAGAATCAACTTGCAAAGCTTGTTTACACATCTTAAAGAAGTTGTCAGGAGAGGGAGGAAAAAAATCATTTTAATGTAACAAGTGCCAAGCTGCAGGTGTGTGTGCTGTGTTCTTAGCGCAACGGCAGAGGACGCATAAATTCCTCGGCCTGCGCCAGAGCCCCTTACTTGAGAAGAGGACTCACGCAAACCTAGGATGTGATAATCGATCTGAAGCGAATTTCTGTTGCACAGTTATCACTGAAAAGAGCCAGAGGGATTCTTTAAGGTCAAAAGAAACTGAGACACAGGAAACTCTAACCAGGATGTTCTTCCTACTAATTTAGGCCATGGAATAAGCCATGGGAGGGCAGGCTAGGACCTCATGCTGGAAGGGTCAGAAGCAATTCCCAGGAGGAGAGGACCTGAATCTGCCCATGAACTAAAGGTATGTTGTCACTGGAACAGCTACCATGTCCCCACAAGCCTCTGAGACAGCTTTCAACAAAGCCAGGCCACTGCCGTCCCCTAAATGCCGTACCCTGGCGATGTCATTGATCAGTTCCTGGTATCTGTTCTTTGGGTCTACGGTGCCAAGCTCTGTGAGCTTCTTCAAGCCTGACTGGATCTTCTCCTTCTTCTCTTGAAGACTGAGGTTGCTGTCCTCCTTTATGGTTTTGGACTTCTTCATCTTGTCCGGAGTTTTGGCGTCACGGATGGCGCGTCTCTGCATGGCTCTCTGATGCTCTGCTTCCTACAGCAAGAAAGAGGATGTCGTGGGAGGCCTCCACCCTAACCCACACCAGAGCCTATACAGCTCACACATTCTATTCTAGAAATAGACGCTAACAAATTTATACCCTCCCTGCCCCCCAGCCCAACACATTGACAAACTGCATGAAGCAGAGGCCGCTCTCCTTTCATCTAGAAGAGAAATATCTATGAAGCTAGATGGTGGCATCTTTTTTTTTTTTTTAATGTTGACCATTTAAAAAATCTTTATTGAACCTGTCACAATATCATTCCGGTTTCTGGCTGTGAGGCGTGAGGGATCTTAGCTCCCTGACCAGGGACTGAACCCGCACCCTCTGTACTGGAAGGCGAAGTCTTAACGACTGGGCTGTCAGGGAAGTCCCAAGATGCTGGCTTCTTTCCTGGACTCTGAGGTTTAATCAAGAGATTGAACTCTACTGCACACAAATCCCTCACTTTTTCCCTATCACATGTGGCATATGGAAACCATTTACTTTTGCTTGAAACCTGGCGTGATGAACGTTACCATCACACCAGTGCAATGCCAGTGGCCGTTGGATGGTTTCTTCCCCCAACCTCGTCACAGCTGGATCACCTGCAAGCCTGCCCTCTGCTTTCAAACGTGCTGCAAACACCAGTGAAGGGACCCTTCTTGTATCTGGTATCTCTCCTAGTCACCAACCAATGTCTATCTGTCGTGTTCCCACCCAACAAACGGGCCACAACTGCCTTCCCCTTCTTTCAGCACTTTCCTCAAAGTCTGGCTATCATCACCAGTTCTCATTACCATTCCTCTCACCCCAAATCCAGTGCCTTCTCTAAGCTGTTGCCTTGTTCATCTTCTCTGCACATCTTCCTTGTCCTAGCAAGGGCTGGTGCCTCCAAAGGACCCATGGTCCTTTCTTTATGACTGTTCTCTCTCAAAACCTCAATGATCACCTCTACGCTGATAGATCCTAGCATGTGGCTAAGGTTCTGGGACCCTATTTGGAATTGTTTATACTATGGATGTTTATACTCAGAAAGGTTGTAATTTTTCCCAACCTGGAGCAATTCCTTTCCCAATATTCCCTTTTCTTCTAATATCAAAACTACTGCTTATGTGATATAAAGAGCATGAACTGGAATCAGACAGAACCAGATCCAAGTTTGGTTCTGCTACTTTAAGTAAATGATCGTGGGCAAGTTATTTAACCTCAAGTGGGTCTCAGTTTTGTCATATGTGAAATGAGAAACCTTGGTTCAAGCCCCATACCTTCCTGGTGCTTTGCTTCTCACTGGCCCCTTTCTTAATTTTTATTATTTTTAGAATCAAGACCATGTGAATTTTCAGTGGTTTTCTAGTTGTTTCAGTTTATATGTCACATATATCAAGCTATATCATGAGTTCAGAACTCAGGAGCCATATTCTACTCTTCTCTCCTACCTACCAAGGCATTTAACAGAATTCTAACTATAGGACTTCCCTGGCGGTCCAGTGGTTAAGAATCCACCTGCCAATGAGTTCGACATGAGTTCGATCCCTGGTCTGGGAAGATCCCACATGGCTCGGGACAACTAAGCCTGTGCTCCAGAACTACTGAAGCCCTCATGCCCTACCGCCTGTGCGCTGCAACAAGAGAAGCTACTGCAATGAGAAGCCCATGCTCACCGCAAACAGAGAAAGCCCTCATATTGCAAAGAAGACCCAGCACAGCCAAAAACTAAAATAATAAAATTTTTAAAAATTTTAGAAATACAATATTCAATAAATTGCTGGGAAGACTCACTGATTCAGTCTCAGGTTAAATTAAAGTGCACAGACAGACTGTATGCAAGTGCCAGTGAGCTCTGTGCCCTAGAAACATCTACCTCTGGATTTAGGGACCAACAGCTTTCTCAGGAAGCCCTGATGCTACCATCTACCAGTCACATCCAGGCCCACCTCCCAGTGACTGCCTCTCACCATCTGTGTCAGCCCAGTCACATGCCCACCACAGGAGCACCTGTCCATCTAACTATGGTATACGATAACCCCCCAAACTTTACCTGTTCACTGGTGGCTGGTGTCTCTAGGATTTCAGTCAAGGTCTCTCCCGGCTGGAACCGGATGACATCCACAATTAAGCGTTTTGTGCTGAAAGGAGATTCAGGAGGCATCCACACATTAGCACCTGTCCCGCTTCCTCTCGAAGGAAGTCCCACTGGGCAGCCCTAACACAGGTACGTGCAGCCCCAGGATCACTCATGCAGCTATGACAGAGTGGGCACTAAGGTCAGGATCTCAGAGATGCAAATTCATTTCAGCATCTCATTAGCAAATAAGGCAGGTAAGTTCTGTGCCAACTATACTATGGGGGATGACCAGAACTGTACTGGACTTAAATGGCCAAGGCCATTTTAGGTATGAACAAGTGGACTCGTTCAGCAAGACCAAGGGACAGGCGTGATCACTGGGTTACAGTCACTCCACTCCTCCTCCTTTCAGTCCTCACTTCAGTAAGATGGTCCGAGCATCCATTTCTGCATTCTCATCTCCAGGCACATCGAACTTATTGGTCAGTGTGAGAGACACTTCCGTCTTAGCAAGTGCCTCCTTATTTGGGTCATTTAAATTGCCAGCACCTTCTCCTAAAGTTTTGGAAGGGTAGGAAAAAAAAAATCAATATAATAAAGAGAAAAGACATTGGAGAGTAGATGATAATTCAAATAAAAGAGAATGCAAGTTTAAGAAGATAGTTGAATCAGCCAATATGTACCTTGTGGCAAGGATACCCTTCAGTGAGAAAAAAAATATTATGCCAAATGATTAAGACAAAGGATCCCTAATAAAATAATAAATGCTTGACAAATCAACACTGTAATATTTGTCTCTCAAAATATCCTGTTCATTTCCTTTATAGGACTTATCATTTCTAGTTACATGATTATACGTATTGTTCTTGCTGTTCAGTCGCTAAGTTGTGTCTGACTTGTTGTGACTCCATGGACTGCAGCAGGCCAGGCCTCCCTGTCCCTCACCATTTCCCAGAGTTTGTCCAAGTTTATGTACAATGAATTGGTGATGCCACCCAACCATCTCATCCTCAGATATGTGTTATATCTGAGCATTTATAATATGCATTATATTTGAGTCCATTATCCACTGGACTTCAGTTCCTAACAGATGGGGATGGCACCTCATTTCTTCCCTGATGTGTATTTGGAGCATGAACAGCATGGAGACAGATGAGGAGACAATCACAGCATTCCTACCATGCTCCCCATCTCCAGCTTCCAGGCAGTTAAGTCGGAACCTTACCTATCAGGGACTCGATGGTGGGCACCTCGCCGAGGTCGTCCAGCAGCTCGTGGATCGGATCGTTGTGCTCCGGGGCAATGGCATCCTGGTGGTCTAACAGGAGCTGCATCCACACATCCAGGGGTCAGTTCCATTCACACACTCAACCCACCATCCCCCAGCCCCACCCACAACACCTAATAGCACAAAAGAGAGATAACAAAACTCCTGTGTTTTTAAGAACTGACGAATTAATCCTCAACAGACTGACCGAAATAAACAACATGACACACAGAGCAACGTGCTGGCCTGTGATGTATGAAGAAGAAATACTGGTATTCTCTCAGTACCAGATATAAAGGAATTAAATGCACCCTGCAGAAGAAAACTAGCTTCCCTGGCGGCTCAGACGGTAAAGTGTCTGCCTGCAATGCAGGAGACCCAGGTTCGATCCCTGGGTTGGGAAGATCCTCTGGAGAAGGAAATGGCAACCCAGTCCAGTACTCTTGCCTGGAAATTCCCATGGACGAAGGAGCCTGGTAGGCTAAAGTCCATGGGGTTGCAAAGAGTTAGACATGACTGAGCAACTTCACTACAGAAGAACGAACAAGGAAGCTCACAGACTTCAATACCCAAATTATCAACAACCAGTTCAAATGACTCACACTCACGCTTTCGCTTAAAACTTCTGGTATATAATATCTTTTAATTCAGAGAAAAGTGCATCAGATCAACATTATTATTAATTCAGGGCCATCTGCCAAATCCTACATGGTGATATCGTTAAAAATGACAATTACTGAAATTTCATTTTACTTCCTCATTTCTTGTTCTTTATGCCCCAAAGGGGAAAAGGAATGAATTGTAAAAACAGTATTTTATCCAGTCACTACATCAGAGGTCACAACAGAAATTCTGAAGCCCACCCACGGGGCTTCTGATTCAGCTGGCCTGAGGAGGGGTTCCAGAAATTTCGTTTTTAACAGCCAGCCCAGATGATATTGACACAGGTGGCCTGGGGATCACTTCAAGAAAGTTAAGAAAAATAAGCAAAAGAAGATAAGAAACGAGGCAGATGTGATGTCAGTAAGATCAAAGGATGGGAGGTATCGAGCGTCCAGAGACAGTGAGTAGAGCTACGTCACTGAAGAATCCTTACCGTGTGGGTGTTGATGATCTCGCCGATGGAGATGTAGATCACTGGCTTGGTGAGGGTCACTAAATCAGAGTACTCGTCCACATTAAATTTATCCTGAAGCTCTGGGACATCACAAGCAGTTTGGAAAAACCGTCTGGAAATAAACACAGGAGCCGGGCCCCAACAAGTGCCACGCGTTTAAGAAGCTGATGAAGGAAGGACACCCCATAACCCCTTGGAATGGTGAGTTCAAACAGAAGCCAGGCGAGAGAGCTGACTTGAGAGAAACCGCGGCATGTCTGTTGTGCTTGACAGCCCTGGGACGTTGGTGCTCTTTCCACTTTATTTTAGTTCTGCCCACAAGAACTGCTCAGCCATAATTTAAGACGGTTCTCAAATACCAGTTGTCGTTAGTGGATCCAACTCTCAAAGACAACGCCCTGAACTCACAACTGAATGATTAACTTACAGATACTAAAACTGCTCTCCAATTCTTCTCTGATTGCAAAGTAACACGTGCCTGATGTAGACGTTATGCTTACGTCAAGTATTGTCTATTTCGTAGGAACACATTTTACTTTCAAAAAATATTTTTTAAGTATTATTTTTCATTTCTATTTTGGCTCTGTTGGGTCTTTGCTGCTGCTTACGGGCTTTCTCTCGCTGCGGGACATGGGCTTAGCTGCTCCACGGCGTGTGAAATCTTTCTGGACCAGGGATCCAACCCATGTCCCCTGCATTGGCAGACAGATTCTCAATCACTGGACCACCAGGGAAGTCCAGAACACATTTTAATAGCTCGCACATGCTTCTCATCATCATCTGGAGCTCTGAGCGCATCAGGCACATATCCTACGATACTGTGGTCCAAGGAATTCTGGGTGTGGTATTTCATCTCGTCTTTACCCTTAAAAGTTAGAAACACGCCCACCGTCTTCTATGTACCTCATTCCTTTCCCCTTACCTGAATTTCTGGTAGGACTGGGAGAGGTATTCATTAATGATGCTCAAATGCGCGTTATCTCCCAGGAACATCTTATTGGAAGCTGCGTGCTGGAGCATCTTGGCAATGGACCCAAGATTGCGGCGTTGGTCTGTGGTGAGCTGGCCTCCTGCCGACAGGTCAATGATGTCAAAGGCATCGGGAGCAACAATGGCTGGATTCATGTATCGGTAGTAAAGCAAGTTGCCAATAATCTGGGAAGAGAGGAAAAAGAAATGGGTGTTAAAAGCCACTTCAACAAGAAAGCCACAAATGACTGTGCTAACAAAACCAGAAATTTGGCCCTGTGAGAAAAAAAAAAAACAACAACACTCTACACACACACACACGCACGCACGCACACATGCACGCACGCACACACGCGCGCACACACATGCACATACGCGCAGGCGCACACACGCACATGCACACACACGCACACACACACACCCCTTTTCTCAAGGCCTGAAACTAAAATGACCAAACTTCCCTTGACTGGATGCAGAAAAAAGAAAATGAGACCAGAACTGAAAATCACTACAACAAAAGAACAGATTCAGAAGGTAAAAATGGTAGACATAAAGTCTGTTATTGAGCATTTTAGGGCATTCTTTGTCCACATATCATGGCAGCAAATAAAGAGTGTCAGCCACATGTACTTTTCATTACCATGGAGGTGGGCACTCATTCTAAGAAGCTAAAACAAATCCTTGAACTTGACCTAGCGTCATCTGTCCAACCCCTACCATCCTCATGCTGCAGATGTCAAAGGCAGACAAGTTAATGCCTCTGAAACCAAAGCCACTCAACACCTATCTATTCTACAGAAGAATTCAAGGACAGTCAAAGCATTTCCCCTGGAGTTTCATTCAGAAAAAAAGAAAATGAATTCACCTGAACAGAAAGTCTAGAATCGAGGCCTCACTGTAGGAAAGCAGAGAGCTAGGAGAGAAGAAAAAAGCGTTCAGATTAAGGAAAAAAAAAAAAGAGGGAGCATAGCTGAGTAAGAAAGAGTTATCAGCAACAGCCCTAGCACAAACAACTGTGCTTGCTACCATTCGCCTGGCCACCAGCAGAGGGAGCAAGTCTTCAGCAAAAAGACAGGACTCAAAGAAATGCTATCTCAAGACAGAAAAATCCATCTTCTCTACTCGGTTGATAGCCGTGTGCCATTCAAACAACATAAGAACTATATAGGAACTAAGACAGGTATCATTTACTGTTTACTATCACTTTCAAAACCTCACGCTCAATGGCGAGCTACTGACAAAATCTATGCTAAGGTCCTTATTACTAAAGGCCTAAGGAAGGCAACAGCTACCCACTCCAGTATTCTGGCCTAGAGAATTCCATGGACTGTATAGTTCATGGGGTCGCAAAGAGTTGGACACAACTGAGAGACTTTCACCTTTACTTTTCATTTTTAAGGTCAGGCTTAGTCCTGGAGAAGGAAATGGCAACCCGCTCCAGTATTCTTGCCTGGAGAATCCCATGGACAGAGACCAGCAGGCCAGTCCATGGGTTCTCAAAGAGGCAGTCACAACCAAGCGGCTGAAACAAACAAAACGAAGGTCTAAGGCCAGGTCTGGCCTGGGCACTTTTCCCTCCAAGGGCTCTATCGGAAGGGAAAGAACGTGCCAGCTTTTGGTCTTACCTTCAGCAGCTCATCCTCACCAGCATCAGGGAACTTCTCGTGTAAGGAGTCCTTCAGCACTTTGGCAATGAAGCGCATCCCATAGCTGTGGGGTAGACAAAACTTGGTGAGAAGGACCGGGAGCTGGAGGCCACTAGTGCTGGGCTCTATCGGGGGCCACAGTGGGCGACACTCACGGGATTTTGTCCACGGAGCTGATGATGGCTGCCAGGAACTTGTCAGTCACAGCCCGCATGTTCCGGATGGAATTGTCTAGCCGAGTCCTGACTTCCTCGTGAGACAGGGCCTGCTCTGGGGTCACGTCGTAGGGCAGTTTGCTGGGAAAGCAAACATTACCCGCAAGTACGTTAGACCATCACTTCATGGCAAATAGAAGGGGAAAAAGTCGAAGCAGTGACGGATTTTCCTTTCCTGGACAAAGGTCCATCTAGTCGCACCATGGTTCTTCCAGAAGTCATGTATGGATGTGAGAGTTGGACCACAAAGAAGGCTGAGTGCCAAAAAACTGATGCTTTCTAACTGGTGTTGGAGAAGACTCTTCCAACCAGATCCAACCTCCAGCAAGGAGATCCCAGATCCAACCCTGATGCTGGGAAAGATTGAGGGGAAGAGAAGAAGGGGGCAACAGAGGATGAGACAGTTGGATAGCATCACCGACTCAATGGACGTGAGTTTGAGCAAACTCAGGGAGTCAGTGGAGGACAGGAAAGGCTGGTGTGCTGCAGTCCATGGGGTCGCAAAGAGTCTTAGCAAATGAACACAACTTAGCAAATGAGCGACAACAACATGCTAGACCAACAGCCTGAGGCGAGGCTGTGTCTTTCATAAGCAGAATGACCCAGAGAGACCAGGTAATTTTGTTACACTCACAGAGCTGGTGAACGGTAGGGCTGGAACTGGGGCTCAGGTTTTCAGCTGTGAATTTGGAGCCCAGATCTATGTGCTACGCACTGTGATGGGCATTTGGGATCAAAGCGTTAAGAGACATGATAGCTCCCCGAGTTCCTCACAGTTTGTACGTGTGGGAGAGACACACACGTAACTATCTGTAAACACATCATGCAACAATAAGAAGCTGACCGGAAGTCTTACAATGCCACAGAGAAGAGGCTTCTACTCAGATTGGAGGAATCGAGAAGAAGTCCATAAGGAAGGAACGTATGAACTCAGAAATATGGGAGAAAAAAGTCTTCTAGGAAAGAAAGATCAAACACAAGGAGGTAAGAGGAGGAGAGACGAGAACATTAAAATAAATAGAGGCCAGGTCATGGAGAGCCCTGTGTATTGCTAAGTCTGGACTTTCCCAGAAGTCAGGGAGAGCCCTATGGCCTGGGCACAGAAGCCTCCTGGATTATGGTAATTTAGTTGGCCTAACTTGCAGTTTTCCAGGGCAGCTCATCACTCGCCCACAGCATCTCCTGTTCCCTCTCACAGAACACAGAGATCTCACTCAGACCCAGGTGTCTCTTCCCACCTAACCCCATTTCTGCGATGCCAGTGTCCTTCCAGTCCTAGGCTCTCTGAGCTCTTTTCACCTGCCAGCATTTGGCAGGGCCCATTGCATCCTCCAGCCTCCGCCACGTGGTGCTCACCCGCTCAGAGAGGCTCTCTCCAACCACTCTAAGTTAGCTCCCACTTGTATGCTTCATCACAGCTCCCTACAAAACTTCACACTTCATTTCTATGTACCTGTCTCATCTCTCCAAACTATGAACAGAGGGCAGGGAGTGCGTTGGTTTCCATCATTATTGTATGTCTCATCTGTTATATTTTTTGGTTTGTTTAATGTAGACCATTTTTTAAAAGTTTTTATTGAATTTGTTTCAATATTGCTTCTGTTTTATGTTTTGTTCTGGCTGAGAGGCATGTGAGATCTCAGCTCCCCAACAAGAGATTACCCGCACCCCACCCCACTTAGAAAGTGAAGTCTTAACCACTGAACCACCAGGGAAGTCCCCAGTATCGTATTACTGTATGTGCATTTAACCCACTGTCTGGCACTTAGGAAGTACTCTATAAATATTTGCTAAATAAGTGAAGAAATTACCAACTCAACTACTTAAAGAAGAGGATTCTATGGAAAAACTATTTGAACAATTACGAACTTTCAAATCAAAGAAATATTAACTGCTGAAAAAGAGAGAGAAAATACTAAAAGCATGAAAGAAAAAGGGGCTGTGATGATCATACCTTGCCTCTCCTGTCTGGGACTCCATCTGGTTAACCCAAGACTTGTAAATATCCACGGGGTCAGTTTTGATGTTGAGGGTCTTGTCGTCCATGATCTCCTTCACCACTGGAGCCAAGATCTGTCTGAGCGCGTTCTGGCCCCGGGCGCCGCGGTTGAAACTCACAACCATCTTAATAACTGTTGGATTTCCAGTCACAATCTCTTGAATCTGATCTACTTTCGACCTGTAAAACACAAGAAACGAGTTCAATTCAAACTAATCATGAATCTACCAACTTTCAGATCCTTCCTACTTAAAGACCCCATCTCCTTAAAAACAGAAGTAGCTGGAACACGACTGAGCGACTTCACTTCACTCACTCACATGCTCTTTCTCTAGAAACTTTCCCAACTCTCATCTGAATACAGATCTGCCTGCTGCTGCAAACTCTGATCATGGGAACATGATTGGGTCTCTCATTAGCTAAAGATGAGAAAGTTTCCTGTTTGGATCAGTTTCTTTAAAATTCTATCTTAATACAGAATGTTTCTAAAATTACTGGCAAATGTCTTATTCTATCATCTCCCCAGAAACAGCAACACTTTATACTAGAGTTTATAGCAGTTCATTATTAGCATATTAGTTTATATTGGTGTGTAGTATACATAGTATGAAAAAGTGAAAGTGAAACTGTTAACCGCTCAGTCATGTCTAACTCTTGTGNGCATTTCCACTAAAATGCCAAGTCTTTATCCAGACTAAACTACTACACAGGAGAAAGTGTCTCCCGCTACAATTTACTACATCTCTAGATGATTCTGTTTAAAAAAAAAAATCGTTAAAGCTTACACACTAGAGTTGATACTTGAGTACCTCCAACCCCTCTTCCCTGTGACAGTCTACTTCCGCCTAAAGAGCCTTAGTTCCTTCAAATATTCCTTATACAGCATCATTCTGAATCCCTCCATCATCCTGGCATCTCCTGAAGGTACTCTGGCCCAAGAAGTGCCGAGACATAGAGGCTGGTCTGACTGTGTGGAGCAGAAGGGGCTCTCCACGCTGCCTCAACATTCTCTACTTCTAGTCACAGAACCTAATATCACACAAGGTCATTAACACATTATTGACAGTAAAAATGCAGATTTCCCTTCATCTGAAAATGATAATAAAGGTACATTCCTCCTAAGATTCCTCATGAGATTAAATGAAATCATACATGTGAAAGTACTTTGCACATTCTAAAATAAATACAGTATTAAGTTGAAAGTCAAAATGATACATTTTCTGATTTCAGAAATGACAGCCCCTGGAAAATTGTAATTATTATTTTCAGCTTCCCTATTTTTAGAAGAAAAAACAGGGTTCTCCTTCCCGTGCCCCACCCAGGAATGAACATCTAATCTTATCACCAAAGTAGCAAAACAAATCAATGATAAAATACTAAAAAAATTTTTTAAAAATACTAAAACTGAAAATATTGGGGGCATAGCAGTAGTTATCAGTTTAAACTATTTTCATTTGTAAAAAAAAAAAAAAGAAAGAAAGAAAATTAATGTAAGATGTCATAAAGAAAACAGTCCAAGAAAAAAACAAAGTCTCAAACCAGAACTAATAAATAACACCAAGAGGTAAAAGGACGAAAGGCTAGATTCCTAAGACTGTTCCCCTCTTCGCAACCTTCTTCCCTACTATTTGGCTCCCTGGTCACCACACAGAGGAGGTGAGCAGCTCTCTGAATCATGGCTGCAGGTCTACGTGGCCACTAGCCAACTAACCAAGCATTTTCCCAGCACAAGGACCATGCTGTAAACATGCTGTAAATAGTCAGGAACAAAGCAAACAGGTTGTCTCCATCCTCAGGGAGCTTCTGTAGTAGTGGGGGACTGAAAATGCAAGCAACACAGGCTGGTAACAACCAGGCTTCCTCTCTGTAACACAGAGTTTCAGATGATCCATCTGCAAAGGCATCTAGTCATTTATACTATAAAGTTTAGAAAAGGGGTTCCCAACCTCCAGGATCTAATGCCTGATGAGCTGAGGTGGAGCTGATGTAATAACAACAGAAATAAAGTGCACAAGATATATAAAGCGCTTGAATCATCCTGAAGCCATTCCCCATCCCCACCGCCATCACCCTGGTTCAAGGACCCATAAAACTGGTCCTTGGTGCCAAAAAGGTTGGGGACCACTGGTCCGGAACATTATTCACATACTTTCTCCCACTATGCTTTAATTATCTAATTTTCCTTATCCTACAACTCTCTCTCATTTTTAACTATTTGGCCTGCAGCTTTCTTCTGGGGCAGCATAATGGCTTCACTGCTCGTTCTCAAGACCTAGGGAAAGAATCTTATCTATAATTACATCAGGATAATTCTTGGGCGCAGGAGGGCCTAGAGGAGCTGTCCCACGTTGAAGGTCAGGAACTGCAGCGGTAAGGCGATACCCCTCGTCCAAGGTAAGGAGCAGCCAAGGTAAGGAGCAGCCGTGAAGAGACAACCCATGCCCAAGGTAAGAGAAACCCAAGTAAGATGGTAGGTGTTGCAAGAGAGCATCAGAGGGCAGACACACTGAAACCATACTCACAGAAAACTAGTCAATCTAATCACACTAGGACCAGGGCCCTGTCTAACTCAATGAAACCAAGCCATGCCTGCAGGGCAACCCAAGGCGGGCAGATCATGGTGGAGAGGTCTGACAGAACGTGGTCCACTGGAGAAGGGAATGGCAAGCCACTTCAGTATTCTTGCCTTGAGAACCCCATGAACAGTATGAAAAGGCAAAATGATAGGATATCAAAAGAGAATCTCCCCAGGTCGTTAGGTGCCCAATATGCTACTGGAGATCAGTGGAGAAATAACTCCAGAAAAAATGAAGGGATGGAGCCAAAGCAAAAACAATACCCAGTTGTGCATGTGACTGGTGATAGAAGCAAGATCCGATGCTGTAAAGAACAATATTGCATAGGAACCTGGAATGTCAGGTCCATGAATCAAGGCAAATTGGAAGTGGTCAAACAAGAGATGGCAAGGGTGAAC
>SJYX01009416.1:46476-61621 GCA_006410675.1 Oreotragus oreotragus
GGGGGCAGCAGGGGAGGCATGCTGCCTGAGGACCATGGTAGCCCAAAGAGAAGACACAGGAACACAAAAGATAGTAAATAGGCAATAGTTCCTAGGCAAACCCACAAATGCCTGATATAAACTTAAACCACGAACAGATCCACAGGCCCATTATTCAGTGACATTCCTTTAGGGGCCTGACGGGGGCACATACTTACAGTTGACTTTATTTATGTTGCCTTGAATTTCAGCTTGAGTGAGCAGTTCCTCATAAACGTCCCTTTCTCTCTCAGAGCTTTCTGTCTGAAGATGAATAAAAGGTGTAGCTAAATTAGCTGAGATCTCTAGGAAGACCACAGAAATACACGTGTTCCTCCCCCACCACGACAGAGTCAAGAGCAAGGAAGGGTGTAGCTTAAAATCCTTAATAAAGAACAAAGCAGAGTGCTACCTGATTGTGACCAAAAACAGAAAGGAGATCCACTAGTGAGTAACAAGCTCAAGGGGTTCTTCCAGAATCTGGCAGAAGGAGACACTGGTGAACCCTGCCCTGCTCATCTGGGAGCCTGAATCCTGGTCTCAGACTAGATCTCAGAGCCTCTCACAGGTTTGCACACAATTCAAGAAGAAAGTAGATGTCAAAATAGAATCTAATACTGAAAAACTACATATTGGTAACTCCATTTCATTTATATAAAATTCCAAAAAAGATAAGCTAAAGTGATAAAAATAGACCTGGAGTTGCTGGGGTCAGGGGTGACAGAGGGAGGCAGTAGAGGTTGACTCTGACAGGGAGATATGGGAACCCTGTGGGTGGTGATCACATATCTGTATACACTGGTCAAAACTCATCAAACTGTACACTTTACATGGTTGGGTTTTATTATACATCAATTAATATCTCAATAAAACTGATCTTTAAAATGGAGTCATATTAAATAATGAAAGACTGTAAATCAGTTGTGAAAAGTGAAAGTCACTCAGTTGTGTCTGACTCTTTGTGACCCCCATGGACTATACATTCCATAGAATTCTCCAGGCCAGGATACTGGAGTGGGTAGCCCTTCCCTTCTCCAGGGGATCTTCCCAACCCAGCGATCGAACCCAGGTCTCCCACATTGCAGGCAGATTCTTTACCAGCTGGGCCACCAGGGAAGCCTGAGAATACTGGAGTGGGTAGCCTATCCCTTCTCCAGCAGATCTTCCCGATGCAGGAATTGAACTGGGGTCTCCTGCATTGCAGGCAGATTCTTTACCAACTGAGCTACCACGGAAGCCCCTATAGAGCAATTAAAAAGAGCAAATGTTCCATTTTTACCCTGTTTTTAGCATTTGCCATTTTGTCCTGTTTGGCCTGGTAAAGTATGTCCTGGTAGGTAGAGGCCAAGCATTCTTCAAGATTCACAAGCATGGCATTGGGATTTTTCAAAGCTGTGAAGGTGTCAGCTGGAATTCTGTGGTCAATAGCTTCATTAATGGCAATAACAGCCGCATGTACTGAAAAAAAAAGAATTCAAAACACAGAACACTGAGGTTATACAAAGTAAAGGATGTACATTACACATTCAAACATGGCAATCCCCCAGCACAAACAGAGGCTGCTTTTCATAGACAGAGGGGTTAGAGGAATCCCCAGATCTTATGAGCCCTATCTTTTCCCTAACACAAAAAGTCACAGCTCTGCCTATAATCCACATCTGAAATGCTCAACCTGGAATCTTATGGGGAAAACATTCACTAAGGGACTTTGCTGGCACCCCACCCCAGTACTCTTGCCTGGAAAATCCAATGGACGGAGTAGCCTGGTGGGCTGCAGTCCATGGGGTCGCTAACAGTCGGACAGACTGAGCGACTTCACTTTCACTTTTCTCTTTCATGCATTGGAGTAGGAAATGGCAACCCACTCCAGTATTCTTGCCTGGAGAATCCCAGGGACGGGGGAGCCTGGTGGGCTGCCGTCTGTGGGGTCACACAGAGTCGGACACGACTGAAGTGACTTAGCAGCAGCAGCAAGGGACTTTGCAGGGAGCATCTGAGCATTTGTTATGGAAATGTTCACCCTTAATTATCATGCAAACTCCATTAGAAGATAAGAAACTAAAAAAGGCATTGAAATGTAAAATTTGCTTTCTAGTGCTTTTAATCAAACTTATTTGATTTTTTTCTCTTATTTTCAAATAACAGCATAACAGCATAGACAACTGTATAGCAGTGTTTGAAACTATATCTACTGACCTAAAGAAAGAAGTAAGTGTTAGTTGCTCAGTCATGTCTGACTCTTTGCAACTCCATGGACAGTAGCCCACCAGGCTCTTCCGTCCATGGGGATTCTCCAGGCAAGAATACTGGAGAGGGTTGCCATTCCCTTCTCCAGGGGATCTTCCCGACCCAGGGATCGATCGAACTGGGACCTCCTGAATTGCAAGGAGACTCTCTTTACTGTCTGAACCACTAGACACCTGCTGGCAAAATGCCTCATGTCCAAGACCACCATTATAGTATTAGTCATTGAAAGCAGAAGCAACAACTCCACTTGAACCCATGAAATCACTCTCTTCTTACATGCGGCTTCATCCACTGACAGCTCATTAGCCAGAATACCCCCAATCTTGCTAAAGGCAGGCATCTGAATCCCGTACTTCTCCAGTTCAATCTTCATGTTGTTGATTTCTTCTTCTACAGGAAAGAATTAAGACCCAAAGATAAGCACCTTTTCAGGACTTAGAAGGAAACAGATTCCTTAACCACAAAATGTACTGGATAAAATGATATCTAACTCTTAGGGTTGTCCTAAGGATTTAAATAAGATAATATATGGAAAGCACTTAACCTGATATCTGGTATATAACATGCAATCAATAGACACAGGAACTATTACTAGTACTATCAAGAGCATCAGAAACAACCATAACATGAGAATGGCTCTATACAGAATAGTTTTCCCAAACTGCTACTAATGGCATTTCCTCTAATGAACTTACGAATGGAGTAGCTTTAAAGGGACCTCGAACAAGAAGTGAATCACAAGCCAGGTATCTTAGTCTTTATAATCCAAGTCACTAGCTACTACTAAACAATTTTGTGTCTAAGGCCAGAAGCCAAATGATAAAGAAAACATTTTAAGGTTTGGCCCTTGCCCGAGTCTGGGGAACAACTTCCCTGGAAGAAAAAACATCATAGATAAAAGCTGTATCACCAATTTTTAAAACTTCAAGGCCTATAAAATAATCACCAGTTGAAAAAAATTTGAGTCTATTTCACCCTTCACCAATATTCCCCCTGTTCTTTTTCTCCCCAAGCCCCCATCTCTTTAAGGATAAGGATTTGACTATAGCAAATATACACAGAAACACCCACTCAAATAAACTAAAGTTTTAAAATTAGTAAATTGCCATCTTTGTTTCACCTCACCACCCCCACACCACTTCGTTTGCCTACAAATGGTGCTCACCAGAAGGGAAAGGGAAAGACTGTCATAAAGTTTTTCTCACTGTATGTGAACATTTAATATTAGATGTTAATATTCTTTCTAATTTAGATATAAGAAAATGGAGACTTCTCAGCCACACCATGTCATAACTGAGAGAACAGAGCCTGAAACCTCAAGTCCTGTGTTTCTTCCACCACACCAGGAGAAGCAGGTTCCTCGTGCTTTTTTTTTTTAATCTCTGCTGGCACAGTGTTTTTAAAGCCCCGCATCTTTAAGATTGGTACAGTTGACTCTCCAGGCTATTTCCACATAAATCAAGCACTTCCCGCCAGGTCTGGAACTTCTTACCTGTGAAGTCAACCTTTCCGTACAGATCTTGAATCTGAGGAGCCAGGCCTAGTTTGAACAGGTACAAACTAGAAGACATAATATGCAAAAGAGTCAGGACTCCCAGCCGGACGTTCTGCTGCTCTAAAGTCAAAGGGGAAAACCAGCATAAAGAACAGAAGCATTCTGAACATGCAGACTCCCAGGACTCTGCCATGTTACACTCAGCAGCCATGATACTTTATCTCAAAGTCTTCTTTTAGTTTTATATAATAAGGAGGTCCTTAAAAGTCACATAATATAATGCAAAAAGCACTGGGCTGGGAATCAGGAGACACAAGTTTAAGAGCTAGCTCCAGGACAAACCCAATAAGCAATCAGACATTAATATAAATGTTAATATAACAAATATAAGTGAAGTCTCTTCACTTCTGTTTAACTTCCTGTGATCAGTAAGTTTTAACTGAAAAGATATTTTAGAAAAGTCTCATGAAAATGACTCAGCAAATCTTACTTAAGCTGAATTCATATTACTGGTGGAAAAGTTTAATTCAGGTACTTTAAGAGTTTTACATAAAGTATATATCATAAATCTTTACTCTTTAAATAAAAACCTCCTAGACTCTAAGCCCCATGAAGTCAGGGTTAATAAAAGTCTTATTTACCAGTGACCTACTCAGAGCCTGACATATATTAATAAATAATAATCAATATTTCACAGATGGATGGATATCTATAAATATGAATCAGATTAACCAGAGACTAAGGCTCTACCAGCTCAGAATAAATTAGATCAGAAAACCACTCCACAGGGATTAACATGAGCAAGACATTGACAGCCTAGTAATAAGAGAGGAAATAAAAAATGTCTAAGAAACAAACCACAGAAACTCAACAAAGTAGCCTATAGCATTTGCAGATAATCTCTACATCTAAATGTTCTCTACATACAAACATGTATCGTGTACACGGCATTCACAAAACTGATCAGCATCCAAACTGTATAAGATAAACCCAAATGCATAATCTTAAAAAAATCAAGCATTCTGAAAACACATTAGAATATATACATCCACAGTAACCAATCGTTTTCTCAAGTAAGTATAAATACAAATGATACATATACAATTACGGGCTTTTCTGTTCAATAAAATGCTCGAAATGGAAACAAAGCTCCTCTCTCCAAAGATTTTACATTATTCAATACAGTTTCCAAAGTCAAAGAGCTAATAACTCTCTGGACATGTAATATGCTTCTTCATGTACTTTCCCTGTACAGTATGTTCCATCAGCATTCTAAATTAGTAAAAATATTTTTCTCCAGAAACTTCTTCCTCTTTTATTTCTACTGTAGAACAAGAAAGTAGTTGCCACACTTCAACAAAAGCTTGAGCATGTTACTTTCACAGCCCCAACAAGAGTGAGTTCCTAACGTCTTCAGTGATAATCAAAGGCGTCACAGTGCTATCACTAGTTGCTGTAAAAAGCACAGAAGGGAAGCTGAAAGCAGATGGGCATCATCTTGCTTTTATCTCATTTTAATTACTAGGAATATTTTAAGGACATGCTGGAACTATAAATGGAATCATAATGGCCACTTGGGTCCTCTTATTCAGCCTCGAAAGCAATTAGTTCAGTTCAGTTCAATTCAGTTGCTCAGTTGTGTCGACTCTTTGTGACCCCATGAATCGCAGCATGCCAGGCCTCCCTGTCCATCACCAACTCCCAGAGTTCACTCAGACTCACATCCATCGAGTCGGTGATGCCATCCAGCCATCTCATCCTCTGTTGTCCCCTGTTCCTTCTGCCCCCAATCCCTCCCAGCATCAGAGTCTTTTTCCAATGAGTCAACTCTTTGCATGAGGTGGCCAAAGTACTGGAGCTTCAGCTTTAGCATCATTCCCTCCAAAGAACACCCAGGCTGATCTCCTTCAGAATGGACTGGTTGGATCTCTTTGCAGTCCAAGGGACTCTCAGGAGTCTTCTCCAACACGACAGTTCAAAAGCATCAATTCTTCAGTGCTCAACTTTCTTCACAGTCCAACTCTCACATCCATACATGACCATTGGAAAAACCATACCCTTGACTAGATGGACCTTTGTTGGCAAAGTAATGTCTCTGCTTTTGAATATGCTATCTAGGTTGGTCATAACTTTTAATCCAAGGAGTAAGCGTCTTTTAATTTCATGGCTGCAGTCACCATCTGCAGTGATTTTGGAGCTCCCAAAAATAAAGTCTGACACTTTCCCCATCTATTTCCCATGAAGTGATGGGACCGGATGCCATGATCTTCGTTTTCTGAATGTTGAGCTTTGAGCCAACTTTTTCACTCTCCACTTTCACTTTCATCAAGAGGCTTTTTAGTTCCTCTTCACTTTCTGCCATAAGGGTGGTGTCATCTGCATATGTGAAGTTATTGATATTTCTCCCGGCAATCTTGATTCCAGCTCGTGCTTCTTCCAGTTCAGCATTTCTCATGATGTCCTCTGCACAGAAGTTAAATAACCAGGGTGACAATATACAGCCCTGATGCACTCCTTTTCCTATTTGGAACCAGTCTGTTGTGTTCCATGTTGTTCCATGTTCAAAAGCACTTAAACTCACAGCTAAAACTTAAAAATCCTAACAATACACATCACTTTCAGTTTTTGTTCCTGGCCTCCTATGCTTGCTTTCACAAATAAGCTATCAGCTACCTATCACAATCAGCCTGTAATTGAGTTCAGATTTCTTTTCTTTTTTCCTAATTAAGTTATACTCTATAGCAACGAGGAGAAGCTTGTGTCAGCCTATCTGGATCCTGATTATCATCAAAGACTGTGAAAGTGAAAGAAAGTGAAAGTGAAGTTGCTCAGTCGTGTCTGACTCTTTGCGACCCCTATGGACTGCCCACCATGCTCCTCCATCCATGGAATTTTCTAGGCAAGAGTGCTGGAGTGGATTGTCATTTCCTTCTCCAGGGGATCTTCCCAACCCAGGGATCAAACCCGGGTCTCCTGCATTGCAGGCAGACTCTTTACCGTCTGAGCCACCAGGGAATACAAATCAATGACTGTACAGTAACCTATGAAAGAAATCACTACACTAATCTCAAAGATCACTAACAAATGCTCTTAAACACAGCAGGTGATGAGGAAACAGAGTCTAGTACAGGCCCACATCCTTTACCTAAATTCTCTGGGCCAAATACTAGTTTAGGATTTCTCAGAAAAGTTGTATAGTATATGCAGCATTATAAAACACCCCCAACAAGTCTTGGGGAAGCACCCCTAATCAAATACATTACATTTTCTGCAGAAAAACATCTGAATAATCACATTAAGTAGATATACAGTCTATGTAATCTCAACTAATCCTGATCAGATCTTGCCAACAAATGAGTTTGAACTGAACCAAAACTCACAGAGTTTTTAGCATGTTTTTTTGAATTTAAGATAAAGGATTATGGGCCAATTTAACCCCAAAGTGAATTCTTAAAAAGATAAAGCATGTGGGTAGGGAATGGAAAGGAAGTATACAAATACATCTGGAATAATGGAGAAGTAGGGTCTTATCTGAGAGTGGAGTGAAACCTACAAGAGTAATTTAGTCTGACTTAAGTACAGTGACTACCTCAGGAATAACTGAGGTAGTTTAGGTAGTCAAGACTTGGGGCGGTGGGGGGATGGGGACAGATGGCAGGAAGGGGGAAAACAAGGAGATAATGCTTCTTTATCACTATCGATCCAAAAGGGAAACAGTGCCTCACCCAAAACAGGTAGGTGAAGTGAGGGAGTGGGCCTTTAACACTGTCCTGTGAGAGTAAACAAGAGCCTCAAGCACTTAGAAACACTTCCTACATATTATCAAGAGTGGCCAACCCACCCCCCAGGAAAAACAGGGAGGAAAGAAATTGTAAATCACCAATGGGGACACACTGCTGTGTATACACTTTCTAAGCACGAACTGCCTATTGAAGAGAAATGGAGAACAATAGCAGGCTTCCTCCCTTTCTCATTCTGATTCCATCACGAGAAAGGCACAGTTAGTTCTTCAGTCTCTCTTCAGGGGAAGTGAGGGCCTGAGACCCAGGTTACATGGCAGAGAGTCGTAGCTACAGACCTAGCAGAGACCTACCTGCCAGCTTAGCTTCTCTGCCTGCCAACTTCAGATATCCATGGTGGGTACTGCCTTCACAAGATTATCAACATTGACAGGCCTCACGGAACCCTGAGCCAACCACAGCACTTAGAATTAATCTGATTTTAGCTCAGACATATACATCTGAAATGGCTACATTCTGAAAATTCTCTGACTTATCACCTATTCCTAAACAATGTTTTTAAATCCTCATTTTTACCATTGTCTGTCCAACATTATGCCATGTACCTTTGAGAGAAAAAAAAGTAATGCGTGACTTCTGTCACTAAGATGCTAATAAATATAATAGGAAGAAAAGATATGAAAGAAGGAATATATAGCTAAACACACACACAAAACAAACAAACAAAAAAAATCCAGAGTCTTAGAAAAAGATAAAAGCTGTCATTGGAGAAACTTCACCAAGAAAGTGAGAACTGAATTGAAACGTGACTGGATAAGCAGAGACAAACATGAAGAGCCCTTTGATAAAGACAAAGTACCATTTCCTTTNCTTAGAAAAAGATAAAAGCTGTCATTGGAGAAACTTCACCAAGAAAGTGAGAACTGAATTGAAACGTGACTGGATAAGCAGAGACAAACATGAAGAGCCCTTTGATAAAGACAAAGTACCATTTCCTTTTTCACTGACAGGGCACAAATTATCCCCTTGGGCTGGAGAAAGGAAGGAAGATTTGTTATAATGTATAAGTTGGACACACACATTTATTGTGGTTATATACCAGGCATCTAAGTACTAACAACACAAAGACAAAGAGCAAAAGAAATACTTCTTGCCCCTAAGGAGTCCACAAAATAGCCAAGCAGAAACAGCAACCAGAGGACAATGTAACAAGTAAGATGAGTGGAGTGAGAGGTATGTTACAAAATGCTAAAAGAGCACAAAGATGTTAAGTAGCTAATTCTGCTTCAGAAGGAAAAAGCAAGAGAAGATACTTATAGCAGCATCCTGAGATGGCACCCCGCTAAGAGCATAGCTTAAACCAGGGAGAAAAGGGCATTTTAGGCAGAGGAAACAGCAGAACCAAAGGCATGAGATACTAGAGCGCAGACACACGGGAGGGAATGACTGGAGGTGACACTACAAAGGAATCATCAGAGCATTTTATGAAGTGTCTGGTAAGACGAAGGCTGCTTTGGAAAGATAGCTCTGAATGCAGCACACCAGATGGACCAGAAGGTAGAGAGCCTAGGGAGGGAACCTCTGAGGGGCTAATGCATCCATCAGTCCACACAAGAGGTCTACCAGCCCTCAGCTACATTCTCTCTTTTACGGGTTTCATGCTGATTTCAGTGATACCCAGGGTCTGGCACACATTTGATCAAGAAACTGGAGAAAGCAGGTTTCTTTTACAACAACAACATTATATATACATTCATATATACAATTAACATTTATTAGGTGCATACACAGGATGCTATATAAAAAGAACAGCCCAAGCGAAAAGAAAAGAAAATCTCATACTCAATGTTCCTTCTTACACTTACCCACTTGTATCACCTTCTGGTTTAGTTCTATGGCCATCCAGTAAATCTAAGTGAAGTCGCTCAGTCGTGTCCGACTCTTTGTGACCCCATGGACTGTAGCCTACTAGGCTCTTCTGTCCATGGGATTTTCCAGGCAATAGTCCTGGAGTGGATTGCCATTTCCTTCTCCAGGGGATCTTCCCAACCCAGGGATCAAACCCGGGTCTCCTGCATTATNGTCTTGGGTGGCCCCACAGGCATGGCTTAGTTTCATTGAGTTAGACAAGGCTGTGATTCCAATGCAAGGATGACAGGTTCAATTTCTGGTTGGGCAACTAAGATCCCACAAGGTGCACAGTGTACCACCCAAAAAAAGAAGGAATAATTTCAATAAGCTCAGACTCCTGTATCTTCCCATATGTAGAAAAGCACTAAATTTGTTAACTTGAGATGTCTGGGTGGTGGTCGTGTTGTTGATAGCAGTAATCTTATGATGTTCTGACTACCTGAGCATTTTGGGCTTTTTTTCCAAAAAACTCTCATTTTTTCCTGACTCCTCCCTTACCTCTTTGAAACAGTCCTTCTGAGCTATCTGAGAGGCTGTCTCTTGGGTTTAAGTCAGCCAAATAAAACATAATTCCCAACTTTCAGATTGCACTTTTTTTTCCAGTCAACAGTGGGAATATAAATTGGTGTGGCCACTATGGAAGCAATATGGACATTGCTCAAAAACTTAAGAACAGAACTGCCTTTTATCCAGCAGTCCCACTGCTGGGTATACAGACGTCCCTGGGTATTAACAGGGTAGTTTCAGGACCCAAATCTTGGACTCAGATAAGACCCCAAATCTGAGGATGCTCAACTCCTGTATATAAAATGGCATAGTATTTGCATACAACCTAAGCACACCCTCCCCATATACTTTAAATCATCTGTAGATTACTTATAATACCTGATACATTGTAAATACTATGTAAATTATTGTAAATACAATGTAAATGCTATGTAAATAATTGCTGCCAAGCAGCAAATTCAAGTTTTGCTTTTGGAAACTTTTCAGAATTATTTTTTTCCTGGATATTTTCAATCCACAGTTGACTGAATCCATAGATGCTGAACCTGCAGATACAGAGGGATGACTGTATGTCCAAAGGAAATGAAGACAGGATATAGAAAATACATTTGCACTCTCACAATCATCACAACACCATTCACAACAGCCAAGATATGGAAACAACCCAAGGACCCACAAACGCATGAATGGATAAAGAGGTTATGATATATGTACTGTTGTTGTTGTTGCTTTCAGTCACTTGTGTGACTCTGTGAACCCCACAGACTGCAGCACACCAGGCTTCCCTGTCCTTCACCATCTCCCAAAGTTTGCTCAAACTCATCTCCATTGAGTTGGTGATGCTATCCAACCATCTCGTCCTCAGTCGTCCCATTCTCCTCCTGCCTTCAATCTTTCCCAGCATCAGGTATGCATATAGATACAAAGAAATATTACTCAGCCATGAAAATGAAGGAAATCTAGCCACTTGTGAAAACATAAACGGACCTTGAGGGCAGTATGCTAAGTAAAATAAACCAAAGGGTATAAAAAAAATATTGTATGGTATCAATCACACGTGGAATCTGGTAAAATACATAAAGTCAAACTTTTAGTGCTTGCCAGGAGGTAGGGCCTGGAGAAAATAGGGAGAGATTGGTAAAAGGATGCAAACGTACACGTGTAAGATGAATAGGGTCTGAGGCTCTAACATAAAACACAGTGACTATACTTGGTAACACTGTATTGTATAAGTGAAAGAGAGCAGAATTGTAAATGTTCTCACCAAAAAACAAGAAAAAGATAAACATGTGAAGGGATGGATATGTTAACTAGACAGAGGAAATCCTTTCACAATGCATACATACATCACATCACCACAATGTACTTGCTTTCAAAGTCCTACAATTTTATATGCTACTTGTACCTAAATAAAGCTGAAATCTAAATAAAATAAAATAAATTTGGGACTTCCTTGGCAGTCCAGCCATTAAGACTACACACTTTCAATGCCAGGGGCACAGGGTGGATTCCTGCTGGGAAACTATGATCCCACAGGCCGTGCAGTGAGGCCAAAAAAACAAAAACTAACTGAATGAATAAATAAATAAAATCTATGCACAAAAGAAAAGTCATTGGCCAACACAATTCTCATGTTACCAACTCTCATGTTGAAAACTATCTTACTATTCATAGAATGTCACGGTTGGAAGGCTCATTAAAACCCTTCCAGTCTACCTAAGTCCTGCACTCCCCTCTCACCTGCCACTCCCTCCCTCACTTTAACGCCTGGATACTCCCAAAACTTGTCCGTCAAATCATGCTGTAAACTGGCTCTGTGGTGGCTCAGCAGTAAAGAATTCACCTGCAAATTAGGGGGCACAAAAGAGGAGGGTTCGATCGATCCCTCGGTTGGGAAGATCTCCTGGATTAGAAAATCCTACTTTAGTATTCTTCCCTCGGGAATCCCACGGATAAAGAAGCTTTGCAGGATACAGTCCACGGGGTTGCAAAGAGTCAGACGGGACTGAGTGAGCTCAAGTATTTGAGCATCCAGGCTGACTTCTGATCACTGATGCTGACGTGGAATCACACATTCAAGTTATTAACTCATTTCATCTCAGGATTCTAGTAGCCAAAAAGCTTTTTATTAAGCCAGCATCAGCTCCCCATGAGCACCCTAAGATGCCTCATAGAGCAAGACAACATATGGAATTAAAATATAATGTGTCCAGAAATGGCTGGGGACTTTTAAAGATCTAGATTTATATCTTGTCTCTGTTACTTACCCAATTTCTTCATTTGTTAAAAGGGAATAACAATACTTTCCAGATAGGTCTATTGTTGAGGCTTAAATAAGATTACATATGAAATACAGGGCTTGGCTGGTATTTTAAAAACATTTGTGCTTTTCCTCCTTTCCTCTCATATGATGAGTCGCATGGTGACACTTCTGTCAGTAAGATGATTCCAGTTCCTTCAAGTGTGCCTCGAGAAAAGAGAACAGCACCTACCTCATAGGACGACCGTGAGGGTTAAAAGAGACTACTACACAGAGGTAAGAACAGTGCCTGGCATTAAGTTACCACTCAGAGCATCAGCTGGTGCTACCAGGAGTCTGAGATGTGACTCCCTGCCCCCTGAATCTTCCTCATTCATCTCTAAACACTTATGTTCCAGGTGTGGTCTGACTGGCCTGAAATGGAACTGGAACATCACTTCTTCATTCTGAACACACCAAAACCACAGACAAAGCCTTGATTATATTAGTGTATAACACTTTGCTAATCAACAGAGTTTCTTAGTATGTTTTCCCCCAAATACACAGCTGCTAAACCTAATCTCTGCAGTTCCGTATATTAGATTCTTATTTGCACTCATCTCTAGTACATTTCTTTCTGCTGATTCAGCCCATTGTCCCGAATGTCAACATATTTGCAGATCCTAATTCTGTGGCCCAAAATACTAACTTCTCTCCCAGCTTCACATTATCCATAAATACTAGTGGAGTTTGAAGAATGGTGAGGAGTCAACCAAATGGGCAAAGCAGAGAAGGCCTCCAGGCAGAATGCATACCATGTACAAAGGAAGGGAGGGCTGAGAAAACACAGTGGGTTACAGAACAGCTGGCACTGACACTGCTGGAAGGGATGGTAGGAGTTAATGACGAAAACAAAGAGCAGCTTGGATTGTGCAAGGCCTGCTTATCAGCTAAGAAACCTCTCCATCCCTCACAAGGGACACTGGAAGATTTTAAGTCAGAAGTGACCTGATCAGATCTGTGTTTTAGAAAATCGCTTTGGCAACAAATAGGATTTTTAAATTTTTCTTCAAGTACAAATGTTTTAACAAATAAGTCACTTAAAAAAAAAAATAAAGTTCTGAGAATATTATACCAACTGGTGATACCAGCACACTCTTATCTGTGATGAGGTGTCTCCACCAGGGCCACAGACAGACCTTGGCGATAAAACTAACGTTAAGGAAATGGAGAACAGAGTTGTTAGTCCTTCCTCCCACAAAAAAGGGATATAAAGTTTAACATTTTCTCCTCAAATTTAACCCTACAACAGCTTTAAAAAATCCAACTCAAATGAAAATTACTAAAAAAAAAAATTAAGTGACATCTTACCTGAAACACAACTATTAAACAGGAAAAGTAAGTTTTAAATGGTTCATTTTCTAGAAATAATGCTAAAAAAAAAAACCTCTAACACCATGTTTTAATTTTGGCAGACATTAAGCTAACTACTTCATATGCAGTATCTCAGTTGATCCCTGCAAAACCCCTTAAGGTAAATAATATTATTATTCTTACTTTACTGATTAAAAAAAAAAACATGGGCTCCTCAAAGTAAAGTAACTTATCCAAGATTACATGTCTAGTAAGTGGCTGAGCTCACAATTAAACCCAAGTTGGTGTGATTCTAAAGCTCAAACTCAATTGCTGCAATATATTGCCTCCTTTGAAAATACTAATAGTTATCATCTACTTAATACTCAAGTTCTCAATGCTCAAGTTCTGATGCTTGTGAAAGCATCCTAAACTACAGGGCATGACCCTCATTAACAACCCTTATTCTATCAAGTACCAAAAAGGAGACCTATTAAACACTGAAGGTGACACCTTAGTGTGAAAAATACATGCTTATATAAAAGCCCATCTTTACTATAATGGCATAATAATTCTTATAAATAGTCCTGATATAATTACATATTTAGCCTATTTTGATAAAACTTTGATTTATACCTATTTTTAAAATGTACTCTGACAGTTATGTACCCATTTAGGAAACATTTCTAATGGATCACTCTGTGCAACCTTACAGTGGCATAAAAAAGTGCTGAATACCTGGAGCTCACCCATCGGAGAAGAGAGATGCTTAAACTACTGGCTACAATAGGAGATGATATTTGAACTAGGCTTTGTAAGGTAAATTGTATGTAGAGAGGTGAAAATGGGAAAAATAGACACTGAAGATAACAGAGACAGCACAAAAAAAGAGCAAAAAGGACTGAAAAGAAATGGCATATTTAAGGAATGACAAATCCTTGTGGTAGAGGAATACATGGAGATGTGTCTGGAACATTAGGATTTTAATCTGCAGGCAATGGAAATCACAAAACTTTCTGAGCAGAAGAGTAGCTTGGTCAGATCTGATATTTACCACGGTAACTAGGACAACAGCACAGAAAACAGGTCAACGGAGAAATATTAGGCAACTACCTCAAGGAACCAGGTGAGAGGTAATAAGCTCTTCAATTAGGGCAATGGTGGAAACAGAAAGAAAAATGATGAGCAATTTCAGAGAAAGAGTTGACCCCACTTGAGGATCTGTTATATGGCTGAGAGTAGGGATTGCAGCCATGAAATTAAAAGACGCTTACTCTTCGGAAGAAAAGTTATGACCAACCTAGACAGCATGTTCAAAAGCAGAGACATTACTTTGCTGACTAAGGTCTGTCTAGTCAAGGCTATGGTTTTCCCAGTGGTGGTGTATGGATGTGAGAGCTGGACTGTGAAGAAGGCTGAGCGCCACAGAATTGATGCTTTTGAACTGTGGTGTTGGAGAAGACTCTTGAGAGTCCCTTGGACTGCAAGGAGATCCAACCAATCCATTCTGAAAGAGATCAACCCTGGGATTTCTTTGGAAGGAATGATGCTAAAGCTGAAACTCCAGTACTTTGGCCACCTCATGCGAAGAGTTGACTCATTGGAAAAGACTCTGATGCTGGGAGGGATTGGGGG
>SJYX01009416.1:79722-97135 GCA_006410675.1 Oreotragus oreotragus
AAAAAAAAAAAAAAAGAAAGTTAAATCTCAATTCATAGACTAAAGAGTTTGGCAAATTCCAGAGCACATTTCATGAGAGAGCCATTCCTGGTACTCAACATCTAAGACTGGGGTTCCCAGCCCTGGGACCACGGACTGGTACTGGTCTGTAGCCCGTTAGGAGATGAGCAGCTGGCAAGCGAATGAAGCTTCATCTGTATTTACAGCCACTCCCCACTGCTTGTATCACCATCTAGGTTCCACCTCCTATCAGATTAGCATCAGCAGTAGATTCTCATCAGAGTGCTGCTGTGCTTGAATCAGCCCAAACCACCTCCTCTAGCCCCCATCCGATCCAAGGGCCGGTGCCAAAAAGGCTGGGGATGGCTGATTTAAGATACTATCCAAATACCATCTAGAGAAAGAGTTTTACCTCACTCTTTACACCAAAATAAATTCTAAAAGGATCAAAGGGTCAAATGTTAAAATTCTTTACATCGTAAAAATACTTGAAGAAAGCCTGGGGGAATATCTTTGTATAGAGAAGGACTAGAGAGTCCCTTAAAAATGATACAAAGCTATAAAGCTAAAAAACAAAAGCTTAGTAAAACCAAATATGTTTTTAAAATTCTAAATTATTTTAAACACCTTAAAATCGAAAGTTAAAAGACAGCATCCAAAGGGTCGACCTCCTCACTATAAAAAGAGCTTGCTCTTACATCACTAAGAGCAATACCACGCTAGAAAAATGAGCAGGACCTCCCTGGTGGTCCAGTGGGTGAGAATCTGCCTGCCAGTGCAGGGGGCACAGGTTCAATCCCTGGCCCAGGAAGATGCCCCAAGCCTCAGAGCAACGAGGTCAGTGCACCTTCCCTCCAGGGCCCTCGAGCCACAGCTACCGAAGCCCGAGCGTCTAGGGCCTGTGCTCCGCAGCAGGAGTGACCCAAGTGAGAGGCCCAGGCACAGCTCGAGAGCAGCCCCTGCTCCCCACAGCTAGAGGGTGCCTGCACGCCACAGCGAAGGCCCAGTGCACCCAAAACTAGACAAATAAAAATATCAAGGGCTTAAAAGAAGAAGAAAGAAAAACGAGCGAAGAATTCCAAAACAGTTCACAGAAAAGCAAACAGAAAGGCTTTTAAACACATGTAAAGATGCTCAGCTTCACTCAGAGTAAGGCAATCTGAAAAAGAAACTGCAATTACAACACCACGTTCAGCTATGAAATTCATAACTATGAAAACAAACCAAAAAAACATACTCTAGGTTAGTGAAATCATAGGGAAAGCAGTCTTCTCATATATCACTGATGTACATATAGTCTGGTACAACCTCCAGAGAGAGCAGACTGACAATATTTGTCTGTATAGTCAAAATTATGGTTTTTTCCGGTAGTCATTTACAGATGTGTTAGTTGGACCATAAAGAAGGCTGAGTGCCAAAGAATTAATGCTTTCAAACTGGTGTTGGAGAAGACTCTTGAGAGTCCCTTGGACTGCAAGGAGATCCAAACAGTCAACCCTAAAGGAAAGCAACCCTGAATATTCATTGAAAGGACTGATGCTGAAGCTGAAGCTCCAATACTGTGGCCACCTGATACAAAGAGCTGATTCACTGAAAAAGAAAAGATTGAAGGTAGGAGGAGAAGGGGATGACAGAGGATAAGATGGTTGGATGGCATCACTGACTCAGTGGACATGAGTTTGGGGAAACTCTGGGAGACGGTGAAAGACAGGGAAACCTGGCATGCTGCAGTCCATGGGGTCACGGAGTCGGACACGACTGAGCAACTGAACAAGAACAAAATGTGGATATTCCCACTGACTTAGAAATTCTACTTTTAGTATAATATAACTAATGCAGTACTTCAACTAACGTGTTGGCGCTTCCCTGGTGGCTAAGTGGTAAAGAATCTACCTCCCAAGAAGGAGCCTCAAGTTCGATCCCTGGGTCAGGAAGATTCCCTGGACGAGGTAATGGCAACCCACTCCAATATTCTTGCCTGGGAAATTCCATGGACAGAAGAGCCCAGCGGGCTATAGTCGATGGGGTCACAAAAGAGACACGGCTTAGTGACTAAAAACAAAAAAACAAACTAATTTGGTTTAGATCATAGATTTGGGCCTAGAGTCAAACTCCATCAGCACCTTGCAGGTGTGTTGTTTCCTATCTTAAGTAACTGTTAAGGAAGGAGAGAGGAAATTAAATAGCATGGGATAGCATTGGGCTGGGGGAGGCGGGGTTATTTGCCTGTAAATGATCATTGTCTTTAAAGATAAAGAATCACTTGCAAGAGATCAAAAGTGGATATGTGCATGCTCATCATGTCCGACTCTTTGCGACAACATGCATTATAGCCTTCCAGGCTTCTCTGTCCATGGAATTCTCCAGGCATTAATACTGGAGTGGGCTGCCGTTTCCTCCTCCAGGGGATCTTCCCAACCCAGGGATCAAACCCGCATCTCCTGCACTGCAGGCAGATTCTTTACTGGTGAGCCATCAGTAAAGCCCAGGTGACAGGAGACCAAATGAAGGATTATCTTTGTAAATCAGTTAGGCAATGAGAGTAGCTTGAATATGGGAAGTGGCAGTGAGGATGGGGTGAGCTGACAGAAATAGATGGTGTGTGGGTGTGTGTGCACTCATGTCTGCACATGTACGTACTAAAACAACACTAAAAAACTGCATCAATCAGCCCTGAAAGGTGACAGGGAAAAGAATGTAATTTCTAGGTTTGCCTAACTAAGTGTCTAGTAGAGCTGGCAAGTGAGGTTGAGAAAGAAGATAAACTGGAAGAGGGATGATTATAAATTCATCTTTGTAAATTCTTGGTTTGGATTTTTTTCTTTTTAATATCCATGGAGAGGTATGGGTCCACAATCCCTTATTCCAATATTTAAAATTCAAGGTTCCTTGAAAATCAAATGATTTGTTCTCATAAATCTGTAGCAACTTGTTTGGCAATAAAGTGATCTAAAACAAAACCAAAAAATAAAGAAATTCCACTTTTAGAAACTCATCCTACATCACTCATAAGTGCAACAAGATGGCAGCCATATGAAGTTGCTAACTACACCACTACTGATAAGAGTAAAAGCTGGGAGGGATACATCCACTGAGAGGTTAAATCCGTATACTGAAAAAACCATGCAACTGTGAAGGGGGGGAAAAAAATGAAGCACTATAATGTATTCACACAGAATATGTTACAAGATGCAAAGAAGAAAGTATAGTGTTATCACTTCTACACAAAGAAACAAAAGTGATTTGCATATACAGGGAAGATCTGGGTGCCTGGGAAACAAGACTAGGCAGGCAGACTTTTTTTTTCTTTACTGGATATCCTAGCAGAGCTTCCAAATTAAGTATCATGTCTCTATATTACCTGTTTTTTAAACAATTA
The DNA here is from genome assembly GCA_006410675.1 of Oreotragus oreotragus. Classification (NCBI taxonomy): domain Eukaryota; kingdom Metazoa; phylum Chordata; class Mammalia; order Artiodactyla; family Bovidae; genus Oreotragus; species Oreotragus oreotragus. The sequence goes on from SJYX01009416.1 coordinate 83,102, forward strand.
ATAATAAAAGTTTAATTTTAAAAAGTTAAAGATCAAATTTGCCAACACCTTTGTGGGTATTCTTGAGTTTTTAAAGGAAAACCCCCAAAGTCAAGCCACTGTCTAGCACACGGTCGACAAATCAGCAGTGAGTAAGAAGCACTGTCCAAAGACACGACAGAATGCTAAGTCTTCGGGGCAGGAAAACACTGTGCTGTGATAGCCATGCAAGTGATAAGTTAAGTTTTGTCTCCTTTTAGCTGTTTTAAACTTTATCTGAGATGTATGTCATTTATAATAAAATGATCTGCTACATCATGAGATTTTTTTCAAAAAAAAAATTTTTTTTTTTCGGCTGCTTCACTCGGCTTACCAGATCTTACCAGGGATTGGACCCTCGCTCTTGGGAGTGAAAGCATGAAGTCCCAACCACTGTACCACCAGGGAATTCCCTTAAACTTTTATACCATTTTTCTATTTTTAATGAGCATAGGTTTTTTTCCCTTTCAGGTTTTCTAAATGTGCCCCATTCCCTCTTTTTATACTTCAGTTCCTCTACTTCAATTTTTAGGAACACTAATTAAGCCGTTTCAAGGAAATAGTTTTTTATGTTGCTGATTAATGATCCCTAGCAAAAGGCTGGTGCTTTCTACCTTACAGATAAACACCTATCACAACAACAGTATTCCCTTCTATTGCAAAAGGCTCACAATTTTTCTTAAAGCCAGAGTCCCCTGAGTCCCCAGACTTCTAGCCCGCCAGAAGCCAAGCCCTGGGCTGGCAGCCGCCTCTCTGACGCTCCTTCTGCTTCTCGTTAGGATTTCCAGTGAGTCAACAGGAAGGTATTCAGAGTAAGGAAGAAATAGAGGCCTGGAGACGGGCCTTTCCTCCACCCACAACACCAAAAAATACAATTCTTGCCAAACTGTCCAAGGCAATTTCCAATGCCACTCCTGTCTGCATGAGGTCACTATTGAAAAAATAAGCAACTGGGAAGGAGGGAAAGCCTTTCTGAGCTGAACTGAGAAGACGTGCCAGGTTAAGAAGAAGAAAACTAACCAGGCCCTCTCTCTAGTCCCCCCCGAGTTGCTGTATGTAACCCTGGGACCTCTACTGTGTCCATTTCCAACCCCGGGAGGCCACCTTAGTGAGTAGGCGTTAGGCCAAAAAAGGTGAACAGACGCAAATTTATCACAGACCAGTTATGTCTCTTTGTTGCTGTTTAGTCACTCAGCGGTGTCTGACTCTTTGCAACCCCAAGGACGGTAGCCCACCAGGCTCCTCTGTCCATGGGATTCTCCAGGCAATACTAGAGTGGGTTGCCATTTCCTCCTCCAGGGCATTTTCCTCACTCATGGATCAAACCTGAGTCTCCTGAATTGGCAGGCTTGGCAGGCAGATATTCTTCCCTCCAGGGAAGTCCCAAGTTATGTTTCTAGACCCCTGTAAAAAATCACTTAACTTAATGTTTACTGCATTCTTTATAAGCATGCAGGCACAAATTTCTCCTCAATCAATAGTCAGCAGTTACTCATGTATGCCTATCACTACCTTTAGCTTTGCAGTGAATAAGAAAAAGTATATTAGGCAGAGTCCGACAATTTGTTAGATGCAAGAATACATGAGAGAAATACAGAGACCACCTATATGAAGCAGGTAAAAGCAACTCTGCAATGAGAAGCAAGAAACAGCTCACAATGCCTCACCCACCTGATACCAAGGAAGCTGTTGAATGTCTGGGAACTAGCTGAATTGTGGACTTAAACACTGCCCCTTCAGTAGAGGTTGACAGCAGTAGTGAAGGTGTCACAAAGAAGTGGGCTTGAGTTCCACAGATAGTTATGTGACCTTGAAATATGTGATACCAACTCACTTTTGTCCCTCTTTAAAATAAAAACAATGCCTATCTCACTGTAATGCTGTATGCAAGGAGATCAAACCAATCAATCCTAAAGGAAATCAACCCTGAATATTCATTGAAACGACTGATGCTGAAGCTCAAATACTTTGGCCACCTGATGCAAAGAGTCAACTCATTGGAAAAGACCCTGATGCTGGGGAAGATTGAAGGCAAAAGGAAAAGAGGGTGGCAGAAGATGAGATGGTTAGATGGCATCACTGACTCAATGGACATGAATGTGAGCAAACTCTGGGAGATAGTGAAACACAGGGGAGCCTGGCATGCTGTAGTCCATGGGGTCACAGAGAGCTGGAGATGACTTAGCATCTGAACACACAGCACACCATCATTCTGCTTAATTACTGGTAACTACTGTTGCTGGCATTAGATTTTGAAGCATAAATGGTACAGAAGTGAGAGACTGGACCAGGGAAGAGCAAAGGCTTTGGAGTCCTCGCCAAGCCTGGAATCTGGATCTATCACTTAAAGAGATGGTGAGTCAAGCTTTGCTTTCTTTTCTGTTAAATGTAGATAAGAATAAGCACCTCACATGACTTCAAGCACAGCTAATTAGACAACACATATGAAGTGCTTAGCATAGTACCTAGTACATGATTAAGTGCTCAATAAATGGTACTGATGATGATGATGAGGGGGGTGGGGAGACACTAACCTCGGGGCAAACGGGAATCTTGCATATCATGCTGTCCATGCAAACTGCAGGGCTGGTTTTTGGCTAGGGGGTGTGGGGGTTGTTTTGCTACCTCTTAGCTGGTGTAAAGGTATCGGAAGTATTAAAGTTTTTATAATAAAACACTGAAAAAAATTAATTCTTCCTATCGCACCATTAAAAGAAAAAAATTTTAAACATTCATATTTAAGCAAGCAGACTTCCCTTCAACATAAACCCTTTAACCAGATTTTTTCGTTTATATGTTTAAGATTTTTTGATTCACACATAGTCAAAGTACAGGGATCAATGAGATTATGAGGTCTTTCAGAAGAAAAATCAAATGGCAGGGTCCTTTTTCGATCAGGTAGGCAATGAGACCTCTGCATTCATGTGGCACTTCACTCAGCTTGCACAGATACAGTCTCTAGGCAACCAGGTCCCAACTTAAACAAACAACCCCAGTCGCATGAATCACTTCCGGATGGTCTCACTTTGCCTACCAGCACTTTCTTACACAAATACTTCCTGTGAAAGGGTTTACTTAGCAGCCCCAGATAGAAACAGCCACACAACCATCAAATACCGCATGGTTTAAAAATGTTCGAAACAGGTCTTTCTACCATCAGGTATCCCCGAATTGCTAAACTGTGAAACAGAAGGAATCATGCAGAAATTAGAGACAGAGTATCATGCAAAACCAGAAAATCACATTCCTAGAACATGCCAACTTCGGCCTTCAAGTATATTTTTAGTGTTTCTTAAATTGGGGACATCAAGATATAAGAACAATTGCTGCTTTGACATCTAAGGCCAAAGAAATATGTCAGATGAGGTCAAACTAATGGCTCAAGACTTAGCCCAACCAGACTTTCCTAACCTTGACTGGCGGACAAACCGGTTAACACCAATTTCCTGTGGTCAGATCCACTCCCAACGCTTACTGAAAATAAGGGGAACTGGTAAAGTAACCAATTCTCTTGGCTACAAACTCCTTTTTTCCACCTGAAAAGAATCCTAAATCACAGTATTTAGTGATACATAGAGGATCCTTTTCAGGTGGAAAGAAGGATTTTGCAGCCAAATCAGAGACCTTTTGACCTATTAACAACAGTAGAGAGGGAAAAGGAGTTAACAGGCCCAAATGAACACTGCAACAGGACAAATCAACCACCATTAGCAGACTCAAAGAGGAAACATCAAGATGGCAGAAAACCAAGTTAGTGAAACAGAAAGTTTAAACAAGCAAGATCAGCCATGAGACACTGAGATATCTAACCTACCAGCAGGCACCCCCAAGAAAGACTACTAAATCAGAGCCAATTATTAAAGGTATCACGATTTCCAAGAGCAAAAATAAACAAAAAAGATATGAAGATATAAATCGAGAAGAGTTTCCACATTTACAGGCAAAATTACTAAGCTGGTATCAACTGTAACATGTAACATGAGGACACTTTATAAGAAACAAGAACTTTACAAGTTTCAAACTGTGAAGAAGTATTTTTAAAATGTTACTTGTTCTTGGAGCTAAAAATCAAGCTAGCTTCAAATGTTGTTTCTAAATAACAAATACAAAAAATGAAGTTATACATTCCTCTAAGAAAAATGAAATACAGTTCACCATAACAGAATAATAAGCCTAGAAAGAGAACTACATGTAATTCAATATCTGACATAGTAGATATCAATTGCTAATACATAGTAGAAAGATTATTTTTAAATAATATCGGAATGATTTAGAAACAGGAAATTTAAAGACTTAGATGCTTAAAAAATTAAACCACTAAATCATAGAAAAGCTAACAGAAAACTTCAGATTTTAGCAAAGCCTTACAGAAATTAAACTAGATAGAAGAAATTGCAAAAAGATTAACACTTAAACTACATAAAATTTAAAAATTCCATACAGTAAAAGAATAAAATGGAAAATCAAGAGAAAATATAGCAATACAACAGGCTGATACCCATAAGAAAGCTTCCAAAAATCAACAATATAGCTCTAGAAAACTGACAAACGCCACTAACTTGCATAATAAAATAAACAGTAAACAAATATATGGGAAAACATTTAATCTTTTCAGAAATCAAAGCAATATAACTTTGGAATAAATCTAAGTAAACTACAGACATCATGTACCCAATGAAAATCATAATTAAGATGACAATTACAAACTCTGAATTTCTTTACTGTCTGAGCCACCAAGGAAGCCCAAAATTTGTGATTACCACTACCTAAAAATTATATACTTGGACACTTTTTCCTTTTTCTTTCTTTTTCAATCAAGAGATTGAACCTGGGCCCTCCACAGTAAAAGTGCAGAGTCCTAACCACTGGACCACCAGGAAATTCCCAGTTTTTCCTTTTTCTTAATCCATTCCTTTTTCATTATAAAATTCATGATCATTGTAAAAAGCAATTTGCTGCTGCTGCTGCTGCTAAGTCACTTCAGTCGTGTTCGACTCTGTGTGACCCCATAGATGGCAGCCCACCAGGCTCCTCTGTCCCTGGGATTCTCCAGGCAAGAACACTGGAGTGGGTTGCCATTTCCTTCTCCAATGCATGAAAAGTGAAAAGTGAAGGTGAAGTCGCTCAGTCGTGTCTGACTCTTCGAGACCCCGTGGATTGCAGCCTACCAGGCTCCTCCATCCATGGGATTTTCCAGGCAAGAGTACTGGAGCGGGTTGCCATTACCTTCAAAAAGCATTTTAAGTACATGGAAAAGCATTATGTAAAAAGGAAAAGTCTTCTCACACCCTCCAATACCTAGAGGTATCCTCTTGTTCTTTCAGACAACAGCTTAAGAATGAAGCGAAAAAACTAGAGCTACCAACCGTGAGAATCTTGAAAGTACCCAGAAAATTCCCCAGAAAAGTTTATGAATGCCTCTTCATCTTCACATTAAATCTGCTTTTCCACAAGGACCAGGATAAAGAATACGTTTATTGAGTGCCTACTGTACTTCAGACACTGTGCCAGGCACTTAACACTCACTTCAACTCCCTAAAATGCACAGCATTCTGCAAAGTACAAACTTGGGTTCTTCCCCCTAAGGTTAAGAAACTGGCAAGACCAGAATCAGACTCACACCTGCCAAAACTGAAAGTCCTCATTCGTTACACTTCGAGCATTTCAACAGTCAAGATTTTCAAAGATGTTCTATTCAGGCTTTTAAAACTTGTTTTACTTAATTATAAGTATTATGAGACTATGGTCATATGACTTTTCTTAGTAATCACAACAGCTAATAACTAGCAGACTGCCTAATTTATACCAGATTACTGTCTACCTTTCTCAAATTGTAAATTTACTAAATGGCTCAGCTACACTGTAGGCGAGGTTTATGTGGCCATGCTGGGAACATATCTGCCGATTTGTAACATTGTAATAATAAGAAAAAGCACTCATAGTTTGAATCAGTTTTATCACTTTTAAACAGCAACCCACTTCTTACCATGGAGTCTTTCCAAGACAGTTGCACTAGGTAAATTTCAGGAAAAAATGAGACTTTCATCTATGTCACCATTTTAAGAATAAATCCCGCCCCATACTTCTCCTTGATAATCATAAACACAAGAATGCATCCAGCTTGTACTTCGAAAGTACCACTACAAAGCTACATTTATTGTGGCCCCTTAGTCACACTGCTGCTGCTAAGTCGTTTCAGTCGTGTCCGACTCTGTATGACCCCATAGACGGAAGCCCACCAGGCTCCTCCGTCCCTGGGATTTTCCAGGCAAGAGTAGTGGAGTGGGTTGCCACTGCCTTCTCCTTGGGCCTCATCAAACAATTAAATTTGTTTTCTCATCTGTGAAAGGAGAGCTTGGGTCAATCTAAAAATGACCCTCCCCAACCTCTAACTGATATTCCTCCCTAAGGGAATTCTCCAAGCTGGTGGGCAAGCTTCTAGTTAAACGTCTTTAATTTCTCTTTTCATGATCCCAGTGTACCAGCCTAGATACATCCAGATGTAACTGGAATTCTGATCCCTCTTACAGGAAAGGAGATCTGGAAAATACTCGATGCCAGAAACAAAGACATACATACGTACAAAAGAGAATTTGTTTTCAAAGACCAATTTCTTTGCAAGAAACGTTTTCAACGCCCCTAAACTACAGACGGTAAAGTGCTTCTATTTAGTGTTGCTGCTGCTAAGTCACTTCAGTCGTGTCCGACTCTGTGTGACCCCACAGACGGCAGCCCACCAGGCTCCCCCGTCCCTGGGATTCTCCAGGCAAGAATACTGGAGTGGGTTGCCATTTCCTTCTCCAATGCATGAAAGAGAAAAGTGAAAGTGAAGTCGCTCAGTCTGTCTGACTGTTAGCGACCCCATGGACTGCAGCCCACCAGGCTACTCCGTCCATTGGATTTTCCAGGCAAGAGTACTGGGGTGGGGTGCCATTGCCTTCCCCGTCTATTTAGTGTTACACTCTTGTTAACATCACATGATTTTTGACAGTCTCCAACCAGCCACAGCCTTCGCTTTCCCCAATTTGGGGGAGCAGGGGGAGGAGTTGCTCTGCTCCCTGACTTAAGCAAGAGGAAGGAGACACATGGCAGGCTCAGAAGGGCGTACAGGCAAGCCTCTGAAAGAAGGAATCGTAAACTGTCAAACTTGTAGAAATGCTGGAATTAACCTTCTTCCTGTGACCTTAAACCTAACTGGATCTCCTCCCATTTTTAGTCCTACTCACTCGTTCTCCTGCCCTGAAGTCTGTTACATTCCCTTCTCGGTTGTTTTCACCTGAACCTTCTGATCTTTCTATTACTGAACACTTACCATATCTCATATATTTAAACCTCATCTCTTTCAACTGAGTGAAAAATGCTCTTCATCTCTACTGTACAACTGCTGCTTAGCCAAAACAAATGTAAAGCCCAATCAGAATAGGCAACAGGATAAAAATGAGCCCATGTATAAGCATAAATACAGAATGTAAGAAGTCTCACTTAATAAAAAGCCCTTGGTCTGCTCTGTAGCCCTCAGCATAAAACTTGATGACACTGCATTAGAACAATAACAATTTCTGTATCGAAACTAGAGTAAAGCAGAATCTCTGTAGTTTCTATTTCCCAACCAGAATGTACACTTTTAGAGAATCACTCCTAAATTTTCCCACTTACCCCTTCAGGTTAAACTCACAACACGCTCTCACTATTCTCTACACACACTCTCACTTAGACTCCCTGCCTGCACTCCCTGTTTATATGCTCTCTCCCTCCACACGTCCTCCTCTCTTCCCACAACAGAGCTGTGGCAGGTACAGGAGAAAGCACAGCGCCCTGGGATACACAATGGGGCCACTGTGCAAAAGGTGGGGCTACTAGTGGGAGGAGCAGCAGTGTTATAAACAGAACTAAAGAGGGGGCCTTTTCTCCCCTGGATCTCTCTGATCTTTCTTCCTGGCCTTGGGGTGGGTGTAAATTCCAGACCTTGGGACTTCTCCAAACTGGGAAGGGTAGAGGTTATGAAGGAAACAGGATGGGGCCAGAGAGGCGAAAAGGACCTGAGGAGCCTGGGCAGCCCCGGCTCACCAGGGCAGGAAACACAACTGGTGGCTGAAGCCGCAGCTAGTGAGCAAGAGCACGTGATCTGTCTGTGCTACACCTCGGACACTCCAGCGGGGGCAGCAGCCTCGACGGGTGGCCAGGAGGTATCCCAGTCTCCTTTTCTCAGTACGACATCCCCAGGCTTCTTGTCCTAGCCCTCTCTAGGTGTAAAGTCTCAAGAGGTGCTTCCGAAGTTGATAATCTAATCAAAGCTTTAAACAACAAAAGCTACTGCATCCAGATCTTCTGTAACTGCCTCCATAAAATAAACCAGGCACATTTCCTCAATGTGGGGCCAAAGCGCAGAGCGTACAAGGATAAAATGCCACTATTATGCTCTCCCCTAGAGCCAAAAGCATGAAAAATCAAGACTGTCTCAAATGTCTCACCGCCTTAGTCACTCCCTAAGTATGCAGAAGCACCCAACTGAAAAACGTCCCAGGGGATCATGGCCCCTGGATGGATTTTAAAGGAAATGGGATCCTTTTTTATTCTAGGAAAAGGAAAAAACAAAACAAAACGCCTGCTAGAAAAGAACATGCTCTGGAGTAGAGGGAAATGAAATGCCTTCCTAGTGGAGCACTTGAAGAAGGAAATGTGATAGAGAACACCATCCTAGTCAGGCTATCGTGATCTAGTGTAAGAGAGAGGTCTAAAATGTGATTTTCAATCTCATTTCTCTACTAGGGAGGACCATGAGAACCATCCTGCTTTTGTTGTTTAGTCACTAGGTCATGTCCAACTCTGCGATCACATGGACTGTAGCCCGCCAGGCTCCTCTGTCCATGGGATTCTCCAGGCAAGAATACTGGAGTGCGTTGCCNTGATTTTCAATCTCATTTCTCTACTAGGGAGGACCATGAGAACCATCCTGCTTTTGTTGTTTAGTCACTAGGTCATGTCCAACTCTGCGATCACATGGACTGTAGCCCGCCAGGCTCCTCTGTCCATGGGATTCTCCAGGCAAGAATACTGGAGTGCGTTGCCATTTCCTTCTCCAGAGGGATCTTTCCGAGCCAGGGATCAAACCTGCGTCTCCTGCATCGGGAAGACCAATCAGAACCATCAGGAGTTTTTAAAATATATAGGTATCTGGACCTTTTAGCCTAGATCTACTGAACCAGAATCTCTGTGGTAAAGTTCAAATAGCCACATTTTTTAAGCTCCCCTGACAATTCTAATGTACACAGCTGGTTAGAAACCACTGTTTAAAATGATGGAAACTACTCTTCAATAAAGAAAACTACACATGACCATGGACATTCAGACCTCAGTTTCCTTGCTGAAAGGAGACGGCTGAACCAGATAAGCTGAACGGAGGACTTCCCTGAGCAGTTCAGTGGTTAGGACTCCAAGCTTTCACAGCCAAGGGTGCAATTTTGATCCCTCATCGGGGAACCAAGATCACACAAGCCACAAGCATGGCCAAATTAAAAAATAATAACAGAACTGGATTAGTGGTCGCAAGGGAATGTTAACTAAAATACCCTTTTTTAAAAAGGGAATTTTACTGTGCAAATCCAATATTAAAAGCAGAAATGTTTTAGACAGGGGAAGGAAGAGAGGTTGGGGCCCTTCTCTCACCCACAGGTCACCTCAACAAAGACACCAACCAAGTCTTCACAGAGCACAAGGTGGTCCTTCATATCAGCTACAGCTTTTAAATTCTTTCCCTTCCAAAACTAGATCTAGTCCATAATATGAGTAACAGAGGACTTAATGTTTTTGTTCCTTACAAACTCTGCATGAGAAACATCCCCCTTCCTAATAACATATTCACCTGCTTCCATTTAACCTTCCATTTAGAAAAATAAGTGTTATTACCATTCTCTCCACCTAAATCATCACTAATCCCCTCTCCCCTTCCCCAGTCTCAATGCAAGGGCTTTAAGCTCAGAAAAGAAGCCCAGATTCAAGATGCATCAAATGCATATTAGAGGTAACCCCAGGAATAGAAAGGAGGAGAATGGGACCAGGGAGGAACACAAAGGGGACTCCAACTGTGCCTTTTTAGAGCAAAAGGAAAAATCTGAAGGACTGACATTTGCTAGTTTTGGAACACATGATGTCTGGTGTATTGTTCTCTGGACTTTCCTGTAGTGTTTTAAGATTTTCAAAATTAAAAAGACAAAACAAGACAAAAAACTCTTGTTTATTAGCACCCTTTGAAACATCCTGGATTTTCATTAGACTTTAACCACAAAACCTCTCATTTTCCCTTGCTGGCCTTTTCCACCAAAGCTCACTTATAGGATACATGATCTGTAATTACATCTATCTACCCGGCAATCTTAAAAAAAAAAAAAAAAAAACAAGCACCAGAACAAAAGAAATGAACCACTGATAGTAAATCGACACTCTAAGACCACAAGGTCTTAGAGCACCTGAAAATGGAAAACAGCAGTTGCACATTAACTTCACGAAGAATGCAGATGACACTGCCTTTGGTAAACAGTCTTTGAATATTGCCAAATGTATGGAGCTACACCCAGAGCACTACCAAGGGGAAAAAGGACCCAATTCACATATAAAGCAAAATTAGTAAAGAACCAATGAAACATTAAGGCCCAGAACTTGAAACCTTAAAAACGCTTTTCTCCCATATAGCTGGTAGTGCCCAAAACATGCACCATAAGCATAAAATTGAACAACACAAACCTGGAAAATTTTCAGTATACATAAGTGCCCACTGGACATGACTTAGAGACTGAACAAAAGTGCCCATCAGACTGTTTCACGATGAAACTACCATCAAGGCTCCTTGCTCCTATGAAAAAAAATCCTAGCTATACTTACTTATTCCTTCAAACAACCTGCCTCCCACAGTCACATCTACATACTCAACGAGATCTTTATCTTTGATCACACAGTATCAGCTCCTTTCTCCCAATCGTCTCTCCAGCCAGTCTTTACCTCTTTGCTTCTTCCAAATGACAAAGGTATTCGTAGGCCACATTCTGACGTCGCCTCTCATCCATCTCCTCTGCAGTAAGTCTCTCATTATCCAGGACAGCTAAAACATGAAAGAAAGAATGTAAGCACAAGAATCTATAACCCTTCCTGAGCTATCAAAGAATGCCACAGCATCAAATTTCTGCTGGTCACCAGGAGAGTTAGGGTAACGTGTGGATATCCAGGTGTACTATAATGACTTTCCTTAGATAGGAACCATTTTTCAACTGTTATATATTCATCTTAGTATCTATTTAAAAGTACAATATTATGTTATTGTACTTTTTTTATTTTTTATTTTATTTTATTTTTATTTTGCTTTACAATACTGTATTGGTTTTGCCATACATTGACATGAATCCGCCACGGGTGTACATGAGTTCCCAATCCTGAGCCCCCCTCCCACCTCCCACCCCTGTTATTGTACTTTTAAATACAATAACATATTGTACAGTTGTTACAGTTGTTCAGTTGCTAAGTTGTCCCTCTTGTCCCTGTTTCAACCTCAGGGACTGTAGCCCTCCTCATCTGTCCATGGGATTCTCCAGGCAATAATACTGAAGTGGGTTGCCATTTCCTTCTCCAGGGGATCTTCCTGACCCAGGGATCAAACCCATGTCTCCTACATTAGCAGGTGGACTCTACTGATGAGCAACCTGGGAAGCCTCCAATATTATGAACATGTACTATATGTACTATATGACCTGAGATTTTGGTCCAAATTTGTGCTAATCTATCTGCCAGACTCTCAATCCAGAGCACTTTGTGCTTTTTCACTTTTTTATTAATCACTAAAGCCAGCAGTCACTGAGACCTAAGTGGCAGTAATTGTACTGTGCATTTTACATGCATTCTCCCATGGAAGCCCCACAACAATCCTGCGATTATCAAATGTTTTACAAATGAGGAAACTGAGGCTGGGTGATCTTTGCCCCAAGGCTAATAAATGATGGAGCCTATATTCAAACCCCGGTGGTCTGTCTCAAAAGCCCCTAAGATTAACTTCAAAGCAACCTGCTTTCTTTATGGGCATCCAGGAAACAGAAAAAATGCCTAAGTGCTGGGGTTGGCATTCAATGCCTTTCCCAATTTAGTCACAACTACTTTTGGTAACTCTTCCCCCCACACTACTGTGTACTCCACACAACTCAGGAGCCAACACACACAGCGCTCTTCTCTTCCATAACTTAGTTCACTCTCTTCCCTTTCACCCTCATGTCTTGCCCCACCCTACCCTGTCACTGCACAGCATCCTGCAAGGCTCTGTTCAAATGTCCCAGCTGTGTTCCTACTGCCTTCCCTAAACCCCTCTTCTTCATCCACATTACCTTTTAAGCTTGGTTGGTTCACATGACACCTTTATCTCTATCCCTCCTTATTATCATTAGATAGTTACACCTGTCTGCCTCCCTAATTAAAACGTTCTTTGAAAGCAGGGTCTGGTCTTATTCAGCTTTAATGTCACAAATTTGACATAATACCTCGCACAGAACTGTCGAGTGAAATTAGCCTAAAACACTATTCTCAGAATATCAAATAAAATCGGAAACCTCAAGACTCCAAAAGGCCCTCCTTTGGCCAGCGGTAACCATTCCACCTGCAGTTCAGTGATGTCCCAGGACAGGGACAGAAAATGAGATTCGGAAAATGAGGAAGTCAGAGGTATGTTTCTTTTTTCCTTTTTTGTGTCTTCACTTTTGAAATCCTGTCGAGGGAACTAAGCCCGAGAAAGCTGAAGTGACTTGCCCAGGGCCGCACCTCTCTGCTAGCCTGGGGCCGGGCAGGTCTGGACCCTGGATGTACCCGCAGGGAGCGCTCGGGCAGCGCCTTCCCGCGAAGCCCGAGCAGAGCCCGCGTCTCGGGGCTCCGGTTCCCGGGACACGCCCTGCACCGTCCTCCTGCCACCTCACCCTAGGCCGTCTCCCCAATCTCGGTCGAGCTGGGCGGCGGGAGGCGCTGGGTGGGGCCCTCCGGCCGCAGCGCCCGGGACCAGGCATGGGGGCGGCCGGGGTCCTCCCCGCCGGCTCGGACACCGAGGGGGCGCGGACTGGGGGCCTCGCCACCCGCCACCCCGTTGCACCGGCTCTTCCGGGTCCGCACGGCCCACAGCCGCCCTGTCCCACCCGCCAGGCCAGCCCCCCGGGAAAACGGCTCCGTGGGGACGGCGAGCCCGCCCCGGGACCCCCGCGCCGCGGAGCCCACACTCACAGCCATAGTGCGGCCGAGCCACGCCCAGTCCGTCAACCTCGTCCGTGGAGGACATGGCGGCCGAGCCCGGGTCTCTGCTCAGGAAGCGGCGAGACCTTGCAGGCGCGGGCGGCGGCGGCAGCTACTGCACAGTGCGCGGGCCGCCCTGGTCCCCGAGGCTCCGCCCCGCGCCGCCGGCCCCACCCGCGGGCCCCGCCCCAGCGTCCCCGCCCTGCCGCGCCGACGGGAAAGGGCGGAAGGAGGCAGGGCCTGTGCCTCCCGGCTCCGCCCCCGGCCCCCTCCCTGCACCCAAAAAGCCCTCTGGAGGCGGAAGGAAGAAGGCGGAGCCTGCCCGCCAACCCTTCTCGCTGGCAGCTCTTCTGGACGGAGAAGACCCGCCCCGGCCCTGGATCTTTGCCCTCCCCGGCCGCCGCCCGATCCGCGCCACTTATCAAAATGCCGCCAGTGTCTGTAGCCTGACATAAAAAACGTGGGCATTCTCCGTTCCCCTTTCCGCCTAACCAAACTCTTCTGCACCAAAGGGCTCGAGGAAGGCCTCCTTTGAAGTGGCCCAGTGTGTTCCTGTGGACACATGCAGGACCCAGACTGCCCTAAGGGGCCGCACAGACTGGCAGTCGAGACAAGTCTTTTCCCAGATTTCGTCAGGTCTTCTCCCAGATTCGCCAGCTGTCGCCGGAGTTGAATTGCTTAACCCCTCTAGTATCTGAGAAGTGGATGCTAAAGCGGGAGAGTTGTGTTTGTCCAGATTTCCTTCCCGCTAGATTCATTGCCGGG